>WBMZ01007398.1:0-412801 GCA_013400975.1 Atrichornis clamosus
GGCCGGGTCAGCCCGGGGCAGCGGGGGCGGGCGTCTGCCCGGGGCTGCGCGGCGCGGGGGACGCGGAGGACCAGCCCCGCTTTGTCTGCTCGCCCCGCTGGCGAGAGACGCGTGCTCTGCGACCCGCGGCAGGGGCTCGCCCGCCGCGAGTCCGCGGCTCCGTGCAGAAACACGGGGGCTGACACCGTAACGAGCTTGGATTGCACTGGTGGGCTTTTTTGCGGGACGATGAAGCACCCATCCCAGTGTCAAGGGACTCATCCCTCTTTCCCTTTAGATAGTGGAAATGCAATAAGTACATATACCATAAATGTCTAGTTCCACAAACCTTTCCATCTAACTTCACCTTCCTTTACATAAAAACATTTTGGGTTTGCCTTAAAGATAGTGACAGTAATTCACTAAAATTGTGCTCTTAATTCATAGCTGCCTTTCCTCCATGGTGTTCCTCAACCTTATCACTATAACCATGAGCATCCTACTAAAATACAGGCCAGACAGAGCAGCAGTAACTCCACCTCCAAATCTGAATATTTCCCGTAGAGTTTAGTAGAAAACAGCTGTGGTCTGTTCTTACATGGGTCAAACCCAGGGCCAGCACTCCTTCATGAGGCTGGTACCGAGACACTCCAGCTGGCTTTGCTCAGAGCTAGTGAAGGCTGAAAAAGCTTCCGCATTTCAGCTCTGCTTCGAACCTTGTACTCATGTTTCACTCACATCTCACAAGGGCATAGCAACAGGACAAGGGGGAATGACTTTAAATTGAAAGAGGATAGGTTTAGATTAGATATTAGGAATAAATTCTTTACTGTGAGGCAGGTGAAACACCCCAACAGATTGTCCAGGGAAGCTGTGGATGCACCATCCCTGGCAGTGTTCAAGGCCAGGTTGGATGGGGCTCTGAGTAACCTGGTCTACTGTAAGGTGTCCCTGCCTATGGCAGGCGGGTTGGAACTGGGTGATCTTTAAGGTACCTTCCAATTTATTCTATTCTGTGATTCTACAATTTCATTTTCTGAAAACAAATGAGCTGGGGACTGTCATCAAGTTACATGTTGAAGACAGTCTTCCTGCACAACAAATACTTGTGGTCATCTATCACAGTAATTTCAATATTCTTTTCTCTGGCCTTGAAAGACATGATGTTACCACCTTTATTGTTGAACAAACCCAGGTATTCCACACTTTCATAATTTTAAGGAATACTTTGTCAGTTTTTTCTTTTGTGTCCTGTACATTTTTGAATTTGTCCCTCCACAAACACCTGCAGAGCTCTTTATTACAGAGGCTTAAAGGTTGTAGCAAAAATCCATTGTTAACATTAGTCTGCCAAATGCAGTGCTGACCAGTCATTAATATCTCACTGGTTCCTTACATTTTGCCACCTGCATCATCTCTTATCACCCATCTTACACGGGTAGTGTGGGTTGACCCTGTTTGGATGCCAGGCACTCACCACAGCCTCTCTATTGCTTCCCTCTGCAGCTGGACAGGGGAGAGAAAATGTAACCAAGGGTTCATGAGTTGAGATAAGGACAGAGAGAGATCAATCATTAAATACTGTCATGGGCAAAACAGACTCAAATAAGAGATATTAGTTGAATTTATTACTAGCAAAATCAGAACAGGAAGTAAAATAAGACCTTAAAGACACCTTCCCCCCACTCCTACCTCCTTCCCAGCTCTACCTCCTCTCCCTGCAGTGGCACAGGGAGACGGAGTCAGTTCATCACACGTTGCTTCTGCTGCTGCTCAGGGAGAGGAATCTTTCCCCTGTTCCAACATGGGCTCCCTCCCACAGAAGATAGTTCTCTGTGAACTTCTTCAATCTGTCCCATGAGCAAGAGTTCTCCAGAAACTGCTGCAACGTGGGTCATTCTTCCATGGGATGCAGTCCTTCAAGAACAGTCTGCTCCAGCGTGGGTCCCCTACAGGGTTGCAAGTCCTACCAGGAAACCTGCTCCAGCATGGGCTCCTCTCTTTATGGGTCTGCAGGTCCCTGTCAAGAGTCTGCTCCGGTATGGGTTTCCTATGAGTTCCTATGCCTCCTGTCTGCCACCCACTTCCTCCAGCATGGGTCTCTTCCGTGGGCTGCAGGAGCTGCTTCACCATGATCTTCACCATGGACTGCAGGGGGATCTCAGCTCTTGTACCTGGAGCACCTTCTGCTCCTCCTTCTCCACTGACCTTGGTGTCTGCAGAGTTATCCCTCTCACATATTCTCACCCCGCTCTTCTCTGGCTGCAATTACATCTGCACAATAACTTTTTTTTTTCTTCTTCTTAAATATGTTATCACAGAAGTGTTACCACCATTTTTGATGGCCCCAGCCTTGGCTAGGGATATGTCCACTTTGGAGCCAGCTGGCATTGGCCCTGCTGGACATGGAGGAAGCTTCCAGCACCTTCTCACAGAAGCCACCCCTTTAGCCCTACCACTACCAAAACCTGGCCACGCAAACCCAATACAGATGATAAGATCCCTGGGCCAGGAACATCCTTTTTGTTTAGGGTCGTAGCATACCTAGCACATTCCATTTCCATTTTTTGTAACCACTTCTGCAAGGCAGGACAGCTGTCTGGAAATCACACCCTGACTCTGGTACTCAAAATGCAACAGAGGCTTTTGCTGTTGACCCCTTCAGACATGCTCCAAGGTCTAGTGGATCACTATTATAGAGCTGTTATCTTAAAAATATTACACAGGCACACTTATCTATCATTTCTCCACTGGGCAAAGTAGATTTAATCTTTTATAGCTTACAGTCACTAGAATCAATATTCTTACACTGTGATGATCCATGTTAGCAGAAGTAAAAAGTTCATTCCTTTTACCACTCTTGCCTATGATGGTTTCCTTTTATTCTTATTAATTTAACAATTCTTTTTGGCTTAGCTAAGGCTGAAGTCTTTAACTGTAAAACAGAGAACTGATGAAATATTCTCTGGTTTGTTAGAAGCCTACTAGGGTCTACTAGCACCACTAGCAGGAATGGGATTCCCCATCCATTTTTTATTTAAATAAGAAGAAGCCACTTATTTCTTCCTTGCACACTGTTTAAGTGTAACAGTGTTGTGGTCACAGAATCACAGAATGGGTAAGGTAGGAAGGGACCACAGTGGGTCAGTCTTCCTGCTCAAGCAGGGTCATCCTAGAGCACATGGCACAGGATTGTGCCAAGATGGTTCTTGAACATCTCCAGTGGGGAAGACTCCACAACCTCTCTGGGCAATCTGTTCCAGTCATGGTCAGCTTGACAGTAAAAAAGTTCTTCCTCATATTCAGGTGGAACTTCCTGTGCATCAGTTTCTGCCTGTTGACTCTTGTCCTATTGCTTGACACCACCAAGGAGAGCCTGGCTGCATCTTCTTGACACCCACCCTTCAGATATTTAAATACATTGATGGGGTCCCTTCTTATTCTTGTCTTCTCCAGACTGAATAGGCACATCTCCCTCAGCCTTTCCTCATCAGAGGGATGTTCCACTCCCTAAATCATCTTTGTTGCCCTCCACTAGACCCACTCCAGAAGCTCCATATCTCCCTTGTACTTAGGAGCACATGATTTGGGATCCTCCATGCTACTTCAGGAATGTCTTGCAGGAATTCCTACCAGTGCTTTGTTGGGTCTGCTCTGGTTTTCTCTGGTAGTTCTCTGAATATCAACATGTGCATCTGTCCCTAGAAAGTAAAGGCCAAATTTGAGCCAAAACATTTTTTTTCAATCAGTGTTAGTACTTTATGTTTTTTCTTCCCTGATTGTTATAAAGAATTTCTAAAGGATGACTGATGTAGTAGACTAAAGCACACATGTCAATTATTGTTTTACTTTAAAGGCTTATTACCTAAGCCCTTAATCACCACTGAGGGGACATAACTGCAGATGCAGTGATGCCAGTAAATGGCAGGATTTATAGCCTTGGTGCTAAAGACGTCCCATCACAGGGCTCCACCCTGAGAAATAGCATGGTTGTAGAAACACCTTACTTTAATCACAGGTCCAGAGAGACCACAGGAAAGGCTGCAATTGTAGTTAATTTGGGAACAATAATACATTATCTAACAAGTACAATTCACAATGTCAAATGGGAAGAATGCAGGAAGGTAACTCAATTTACAAAGTTTATTGCTATGATCCATTTTCTACTACAGCGTTTAAAGCCAAATTTCTCTCCTCAGTATCTGATTTTAGAGTAGGTCACTCATCTCAAATGACACCAAGCCAAGCGGTGCAGCTGTTACTCCTGAAGGAAGGGAAACCATCCAGAGGGATCTTGACAGCCTTGAGGAGTGGGTCCTTGCAAACCTCAGGAGGTTCAACATGGGAAAGTGCACGGTCCCACACCTGGGTTAGGGTAATCACCAGTATCAATACGGGTTGGGGGATAAAGGGATTGGGAGCTGCCCTGTGGAGAAGGACTTGGAGGTGCTGGCGGATGGAAAGTTGGACACGACCTGGCAATGCATTCTCGCAGCCCAGAAAGACAAATGTATCCTGGGCTGCATCGAAGCGTGGCCAGCAAGCTGCACCCTGGGAGACATCTCTCCCCCTTTACTCTGCTCTTGTGAGACCCCACCTGGAGTGGTGAGACATTGGAACAGGTTGCTCAGAGAAGTTGTGGATGCCCCAACCCTAGAAGTGTTGAGCTCTGAGCAACCTGTTGTAGTGGAAGGTGTCCCTGCCCATGGCAGGAAACCATTTTATGACTCTGAGATCTCTATAAAAAGTACTTACCTCTAGCAACTCTATGTTATACTGAACAGGATCATTACATGATAATGCAGGCAGTCAATGAAGGAACACTTCTAAGCATGTGCATCCTTTTAATCAACAGGAGCAGAGAGGTATTCTTCAGCATGACCTACAGTACCAAAATATTGATTTAAATCATTACAAACTCCAGCTGTCACTCTTCCAAATCTCTTGTAGGTATACTTCTTCATTAGGATCCTGCAACTTATTTATTTTCCACAGTGAAAATCAAGCATGCCCTTGTAGTATTTTGGCAGAAGCAGAAAGTAGAAAGGTGTATCCAACTTTATCTGAGAGAATGAGTCTAAAGTGAATAATATCTTAACCAAAGTGAAAGCTGGATGATATCCATGTAAGTGTGCTGAAGACCAAAGAAGGATCATATTCCACCATATTTTTGCCACTCTATTCAGTTCTGTGTTGGAATTTTAGAGGGAATCAGAGATTTGTAGCACGAACTCTGGAAAACTCAGCTAGTCACAGACATGTAACAGAGCCCTTCAGCTGCTATGCCCTGTGCTTCCAGGGAGATGGCTCCAGGCTCAAGGACTCCTCCATGTCCCAAAAAACATTTGCAATTATGCTCAGTCCCACTGAGGCAAAAGAAGGAAGTTCAAGATCAGTGAAGGTGTTCTTAATACTGTTCCTTGAATGTGTGAGAGTCAGCTGTGGTCTTGTTCAAATGGCAGCTAGTGCAGAAATGAAACTTTCATCTCATTGCTCAAGAATTTAAAACTGGAACCAAAATCAGGAAAGAGCTTTTACTTTTTCTTTTTCATATATTTTTTTATGCCCATACATAACGATGAAGTATTTCTTCCACAGAAAATGCCCCAAGAAAGTTTTTGTACAGCTGTTTGGAAATTATAAAAAAAAATTATTATTTCAGTTCATGTCAGCCAAATTGAAGTACTTACACATGAATCAAATTCTCAAATACACACACAAGTCACATCAGAACAGTGCAAATACACCAAAAGGTCGAATTTGGCAATTGAAATACTTTTGGAAAATTAAAACTAGCTGACAAAGATAATAGAACAGATGAAAATAATTCATTTTAAATACCAAAATACTGACTAATGTTCTAATTTCTTTTCTACTTATCAGCAAATGAAGACTAAAGCATGAGTAAAATATTCTTTCTGCTGATCTTTCTGCTGAAAGAATGACATCACCTTCTCTAGAAAAATACCTGAGCTATTTTTAAGCTCTTCTATACTTTTATCATAAAAGTTTAAATTGCATTTATTGTTGGAAATGATTTGGAAAAAAAAGAACAGAGCAATTTTAAAGGCTTGTTAAAAAGGATGATTGCAGCCCTTTATTCACTTGAGCCAAAAGGTAATTGAGAGAAAGTTGTTGATGTACTGCAGGGTGTGGGAAGGGATCCAGAAGGTACTTTGTTTTCTTGTGAAGGGAAATGTTACATGCTGTTCCTGAACCATGGAAATTTAGAGAATCCATCCTTTCTTCCAAAGCTCCAATCTCCCTGTATATTCTCTGCATAAACTACCTATCACTGTGAAAAATATGAAGTATTATTTGTTTCAAGCTGTTATAGTGTGGCTCCCACCTACAGATATACACAGAAATATTAATTTGTATTTCTTTGTTTAGGTCCTTATTCCTATTTTAATTCTTAGTCTCAACCAGAATCCTGGAGGAGCTGTGAGACCCCCCTTTCAACCAACTGCATCCTTTTAAAAAAACAGGGAAATCTAAAGGTCCCCTTCTGACAGAATGATGATGCTCTCTGGCAGTGTCAGAGACTTCCAGTACCTAGAGGGGTCCTACAAGTAAGCTGAGAGGAACTTTTTACAAAGGCATGGAGTGATAGGGCAAGGGGGACTGGTTTTAAACTGAAAAATGGTAGGTTTGGATTGGATACTAGGAAGACATTCTCCATTGTGGTGGTGGTAAGGAATTGGCCTAGAGAAGTTGTGGATGTCCCCTCCCTGGAAGTGTTCAAGGCCAGGCCGGATGGGGCCTTGATCAACGCAGTCCAGTGGAAGATGTCCTGCCCATAGCAGGGGGATTGGAACTAGGTGATATTTGAGGTCCCTTCTAACCCAAATCATTCTATGATTCTATCAGTCTATGAAGAAAGTGCTGGTGACATCGGAAAGTTTGTCTCTTCTGTCCACCCCTCAGCTGTATAATGAGAGTCTACTTTTCACTGCAAGATACACTTTGCTGATATTTTCAGTCCCTCAAAGCTGCAGAAAGATTCCTCTTTACCAGGCCCATGCAGGCCTTGCCCGGAGCACTCCCAGGTGCTTTTCTGCAAAACCGTGTGTATGGACCAGTTCTCAAGAAGAGCTCTAAGAAGCCATAACTCTGGGCAGACAGATAATTTTGTATCGTTCCGGTTTCAAAGTATTATCAAAGTATGTATCATGTTCAATAGCAACCTCCATCATATGTACTAACTTTTATACTTTCTGAGTATAAGAACAGTTATAAGATTTTTTGATGGTTTATAACTCTGCCTGGAGGGTTTTTTACACTATTACAGGACATGTGTGTGCCATCAGCATGACACTATTGACAAATCTCAAGTGCAGGCTCCAAGCTACACAATAAAAGGGCTTAGGATGAAAGTGTTGTTAACATAAAAATTCCTACCATCACCAAAGCAACAATTTTTCTCCTAACTAATTTTTAGACATCTAAGTGGATCCATTTTATCTCTATCTTTCATTCCCAGAATGCTTCTCTAAATGCTTTGCTTCAGCAGGCAGGGCTCTAATCCATATCAGAGCTTTTCTAACTTTCACCAGACAGTGTGGCCTTCATAAACTAAAAAAAATAGGAAAATTATTCTTCCATCTAAGATGGAGAGACTTATTTTTATGCCACTTTTAGAAGAACACACTGTAAACCTACTAATCAACACTGAAATAATAGGAAAGCTTAGGGGAGAAAAAAAAAATCACAGACTGTGGAGGCAGTAGAAACAGCCTCTTTCTAAAGAGAATATAAACCAAACCAGTAGCAGAATAGAAAAATCTGGAGAGTATATTTACAAGACTTAAAATAATAAACTAATGAAATATTTTTAAAATAAAACAATCTCACAATGAAAAATATGAGTTACTTCCTTCAGTTCTGGATGGCCTTACTAGCAACACAGGAAGTAAACACAAATACAGATAATCAGATTATCAACATGAGCAAATAAGCACAGCCCCATTATTTATCATGATACTCCAATCATTACCTAAGATATGCTTAGTTGGACTAATTAATCTAGCTGATAAAAGCAGATAAAGTATCTAGTTCTTAGACAACCATGGAAGCATCTCTGTATGCACCTTTATCATCTTAATATACTAGAATAAAATAAAATAAAAATAAAATTTAAAACACATATGAATAGCAATGTCATTCATGACAGTCAAATCAATTCTTCATTTCCAAGTATCAGTGGACATATCTATAGCCTCCCAATGTTAATAAATAGGAAAACCATAACAGACATTAAAATGTAAATGTGAAGAATCTGCATCCCTAAAAATGTTCTTGATTCTGTATAGCTGCCAGGATTAAAACTCTAGCAGATACAGACTGAAAGAGATGAAACATAAACCCTAATTCATATTATTATTTTAAATAATTTTCTTTTGTTTCCTTATCACCAAGGAAATGACACTGATGTATAATTTTGGACTAAAGCTGTAATCATTCATGTGAACACAGGTAGATTGAGCTCACTCAGAAGCTAGTGAAATGCCTCATCACTAGTTAAAATCCTCCCTCTTCCTATTTGATATTTGGGAGGTTCTTCAACACTTTCATCAATTTTTCTCCTTTTGAACTTATCACCTATCAAATATACTATGAAACACAAACATTCACAACAGCCTTCTTGGAAGACATCTACTTTTGACTGATATTCACAGGCTCATGCTTTTTTCATTACCTCTACAAGACTATGAATAATTGGCTAAATATGGATCTTGAATTCTTATTACAGGAGCAAGAGAGGTTCTAAGCCACAGACACTATTTACAAGACAGAAGAATTACTACAGGAGGAAGAAGGATGCTCAGCAGGGCACTAACTAAAAATATTTGACACATTAAACTCTGTCTTTCTTGTGAATACTGTCATTTTGAAATTGAATAGCACAGAGTTTCAACTTTGCTGAAAGACCATTTTGAAAAATTCATGATTTATAATCAAGATTTATAGTTTTGTATTTTCATTTAAACTATTCCACCATTTTGGTGTAAGCAAAAAACCCAAACCTACACCATACCTTTATCAGAACAAAGTTATTCAGAAAATATAGGAGTGCATGAAATAAATAATATGCATTTTCTCAATCTTAGCAGTCTTTGGACATAGTTTAATCAGTCTTGTTATTGATTCATTATATAATTGGAAAGTTCACAGGTGCATAAATTTATACTTTAATAACTACTACCTTTGTAAAGACAAAGATTCTGATTGTAGATTCTTTCATAGTTGTATTTGCAGATTTAAGGTAAAAGAAGGAAGGCTTTTTTTTTCTTTAAATGTAAATTGACTCCTTGGAACTGGTTTAGTTAATTCATGTGATTTAATCAACAATTTTGCTTTCGTGATTAGTACAATATATTAAAATACAATTAAACCTAAGGTAAATGCTTAGAAATGTAGGTGACATTCCCTTTTTCAGACCAAGGATCTGAATTATCAGATCAAAGATGGATTGAAGCAGTTTGTCTGAAGAGTCATTTTCATTTTGATTGTTTTTCAGATCCCTACTGCAGTAGAGATGATGACAGCTGGTATGAAGTTGTCTGAATCAGTGATACTAGAATGCAAATACATGCCAATACTTTGCATAAAATCCACAAAACAGAGTTACTTATGCTTATGCCTTTTGACATCTCAGCATGCATGTTGACTTGAATGGACATACTCTCTTTTTGATTTTCTAGTATTAAATTTAAATGGAAAGCTAAGAACAGAATATAAAATCAGGCACAGCAAAAAAGATGGCAATGGTGAACAAAGATGTTAAATTCATAACTGAAGTTAAATATTTAATTCTAGCAAACAAATATATTTAAGGAACTTTGCTGTACCTGACTTCCTAGTTTTCAAAGGGATGACAGTCATCTTTGGGATAGTTATGAGTATACTGAAAAGAAAATTCAAAGGCTGATGCATAGCCTAATAAACATTTATAATCTGTCTTACCAGGTGGCAATGGCTGACTAATTTGAAGCACACCATTTTATCAGAAACATTTAGAGCTGAGTAGTCTACATGTCATTCTAAAAGCAATTTTATGAATTGTTGGTTTGATGAAAGGTATACGTTTTCAAAAGATTGCACAGGGTTTTAGTCAATCAGCTCATTTAGTCAGAACTATGAATCAGACTTCAGCGCAATGGTTTGAAAAATCAATCACCTCAAAACTATCTCCAGACTGGAATGTGAACAGTTTTGCAAAAATCATGACTCTGAAAGACACAATTCTAAATCATTGTGGATGAGAAATGACAATTAGGAGTAATCAATATTTCAAAAAAGAACCTGAGTGCAAAGGAACCATTCAAACCAATTGCTTTTATGTTGTATCTATAAGTGGGAAAAGAGATTATAGTCTTAATGGCAGATTCTTTGTCTTGATTACAAAAGAAAATGCAATAATGAGACTTGAAATACTAAAACATTAAAACTAGATTTAGCTGTGAGAAACTTCCTCCTCTGTCACAGTAGGATGGGCATAAGCTCATAAAGGGACAGAACAGCAACTATAATAGAAACCAGAGAAGTAGTATTGAGTTAAAATAAATATTGAGTCTAATTAGACTTGTACAACACTTCATTCCTCTTGCATTTTTTTTTTTAGAAAATTATGGGGCTGTGACTAGAATTCTTAGGATGGAAGCTAATGTAATGCTATGTGTATCTTTCACAGCCAGCAATCACTGGCTACTGAGACAGCATGTGTGACTTACTATACTATATGGTCAATAATCTCAACATCACAAATCGTTCTGGTCTGGGAAGGAAGCATTATGAGCACTGTGGGACAGAACATGAAGCGGAGAGAGAGAAATGGAGAAATGTGCTACAGACGGTCTCAGTAAAAACCAGAAATGCAACTATAGACTTGACAGAGGCTGATAGTATCCAACTACAAACAGGACGAGCAGGAGGAGATAAAACCCCACATCTTCCCTTTTTTACCAGCTCAAACCCCTGTACTCACAAGGCAGTGTTTCAGAAGAAGGCAATATTGCATGTGGCTGATTAGAGAAACATGCACAGCAGTGTCCACAACAACACAGCATGAAGTTGGGTTAAAACAGACAAACTGTTCCTATGCAACGTGGCTCTCTGAAAGTGATCAGATGAAAAGCAACATCAGTAATGACAAAATAAAGCTGAAGAAAGATGTTAATTCCTTTCACTCTCTGAAGACATCACAAAACATGTGGGCATGGGTGCAGGTGTGCATGTACAGCCAGGTGGAAAAACATTTACCTGAACCTCCAAATTCACTGGGTAATAATGATGTTAACACCTCACCCACTATTTTATACTTCAGAGTAATGAAAGTTAAATGCACCTAGACTTCTTTATCTTTGAAACTGAATTTGCTAATCTTAATAATCTTTTTAGTTTCTCCTTTCCAGGTTCAATTCTCTGGTAATCTATTTAGCTGTACAGAGATTGTGATGTATGAGAATAAATCAAGTGTGCTTCACAGAAAGTGAGATACAGCCTAATGAGAGTGTCAGAGCGTTGTCTTCTAAATTACTTTCAGAGTTATGAATTATGGAAAGGCATAAACTCATGTGGGTAAAGCAGGCTTAAAATGCAAGTCCTCACCATCACTTCCTATCCCTCTTCCACTTTGCGGACAGACACCAAATGCTGAGTTTGGACCCAAGCCATGGAAGCCATTGGATTTCTAATATCTTCTGACATTGTTCACAGCTACAGAGTTTTTTCCTATTTTTTTGGGTTTTTTTAGCACATACATGGGTGCTGAACCCAACTGTGATCCAGCTGCCTAAAGCAAAGTACCTAATGCCAATTGAGAGGCCGCTGGATAGCCAAGAAGCCTGTCTGGGACAGGCAGATTATGACATAGGGTCTCAGAAAAGACCCACACGCTCTGCAGCAGCAGCTGGTGGCTGGGGTGGGTACCCTACAGCTACTCTAAATCTAGAACAGCACTAAATGTGTCGGTTTGAGCAGTGGAATATGCCTTGTGTCTGATAACATTCTTTAGCAGGGAGACCTCAAGAGTTTTATCTAAATCCAAGAATTAGTGTTTTAGCCAAGGAAACTTCTAAATATTTATACTAATTTTGTCCTCTACTACAAATGCAGTCAGCAGATGAAAGTGTGTGGAGCTAAGGCTCCTTACATATCCATTATGTGAGGCTTGGGAGGCTCCCCCTTGTTCAGCTGTTTTCCCAGTTAAGGCATCTCTGTTACGCAGGTGGTTCAATGCTCAAGGAAAAGTGCTTGGCACAAACTGGAACACCTTCAGTGGCATAGTCCACAATCAAATCAGGAACGTTCCTGAAAAGCACTGCAGCATTTGATTTCATTTTCTTTCAAACAGAATCTGTTTCATGGGTACCATAACTGTTCTCAGAACTTATCTAACAGTCAGTAAATGGAGATGACCAAGGTATTGGTCTCAAAACTGCATTACTGCTCTGAACCACATTGCTAATGTAGACCTGGTTACACTGCTCATTCAAAACTTAGATTTGGCCCAGGGCCACAAGACCAGACCATTTATATCATTTTATCAGCTTCAGTCCTTAGTGTAGTGGTTTCTATGGTTTAGAAAACATTATCTTTTTAAAAAAACACACCTTCTGCCTTTACTTGCCATTGTATGTCACACAAAGCTTCAAATCATCATGTGCACCTGGCAAAAAAGGGGTTAGGACAACTCAGAGTTGATGGCCACTACCTGATCTTCCATAGTTTCATTCATTTCAAGTTCCTGCTACAGTTCAAGTATTCAAAAAGCCAAACAGGTTTCAAGAAAAGTAATAGCTGAGTTATAATAGCCTTAAGCTGATATCTCAGTAAGTTCAGAGACAACTAATGTAGAAACCTTTTTGTAAGCACCAAATTAAAATACTCTGATTTTAAACAGTTTTGTAATGGTGAAATTATTATCAGGCCTAAGTTAATCTAACCCATCTGGAATTGACTCTACAGAGACATCCTCTACAACATCAGTATTTGGCTGTGTAGCTCCCCTCATTATTTCCTCTGCCCCCTTCTACCAATAATACAACACATAGTGCTTATTTGTCCACTGCTACAAGTGATCTTTTACCGCGCCTTATATAAATAGTATAGAATCTCTGATTCCTTTCTTACCTGTTTTTATTGAGAGAAGTAATGGACAGCTAGTGAAATGGCAGTTCTGTGAATTCACAACCATGTTCATTGTTACCACGGTCTCAGACTCAAAGATGCTGTTGCTGTAAGGGGGCAAGTGCTAACACACTAACTCCTGTAGCTACTTTTAACCCTATGCAGGAGAATCCTGGTTTTGGATTAAGAATTCAGGAGCACTAGCTGGCAGAGTATGTTCAGTCAAACATGCTTCTAGGGTATCTTTGAGGTGTTATCATACTATCCATCTCCTTTTCACATGTTCCAGCTGACTGTATGGGAATTACTTGGTCACTTCTGTACAGTCTATCCAAACCACACCTACTACCCAGTGCTGCTGGGACATTCTTATTAATTACTTGATAAACCTTCAATCAATCCAGATAAATGCTAAAAGGTATCATATTACTTCATCAAGAACAAGTACACAGAATTCTCCATTGATCAGAGATCCATGTATGGATGCATTTTCTATGGAAATCTCTGACTCACACAGGAGCACAGTAAGAACAAAGGGCTGTGTGTCTTTAATTTGGTGAAGAAGCTACTTCATGCTGATAACTAAACCACACAAGCAGTCAAGTTTCAAGTTTATTCCTAGCTATTAATTTGGAAGGCATAATGCATTTTCCTCTTTAGTAAATAATCTTTTGTTTTCCTTGGAGACACCTATAATTGAAAACTGCTAGTAGGAGCAGAAAATCAGCCTATAAACTAATCATCTTATTTAGAGCAGGCTACTAGTGAATGATCAAATCCTGCATGAGATTTTGTAGTATGGAATAGCTCATGAGTAAATATTCTTCATTATTTTAGGGCAGCATATAGCACAAATGCACAAAATAACATGAGCAATGCAATCCCTAAGATGCAATCTCATTTGCTACTATTTGTTGGGGGGAAATGGTTGGCTTGGAATTTGGTTGACTTTTACAACGCTCATGGGAAGCTCTCTCAGAGAGCCAGATCCTTCCATTGTGCTTTAAAATCAAGTTAGTTTCTGAGTGGGCAAAAGCTTTCATCAAATCAATGGTTGTTCAACAAATTATAAGATTTTTCTCTTTGATGTGAAACTTTAAGAATAGTTTCAAGGCTTGTTGGAACATGTTCCAATTACAAACACTTCCTTTATTACAATCTTCTAGGACATTCAACATGAATGGGTTTTAATAATTACCCTTATTTTCTCAGGCTGCAGTGCAGCTGACCTCTCACAGCTGGGCACCAGTCTGAACTGCAGGATGCAGCTGTGATGAGAAGCCATGGGGCTGCTTTGGCACCCACAATTACTTTGATCAAATGTGCAAAGTGCTGGACCTGCCAACTTTGCAGTCTACAATCAACTTTTCTACCCTTTACTGGCATTATCATGTGTTAACATCTACAATGTCCTGATTCCTGCTTAGAATATACACACTTTAGAAACACCAAACTGCTGAAAAATGAATGATGAGAAAGGAAAGCAGGTTTTCTCAGACTTTATCAACACTTTTTTATTAATATGTATGAATTATATATTAATCAATAAGTACTAAGTACTGTTTAAAGAGATTTAATGCTGACTCTTACATAAGAAACACCCTCAATTTTAGTTACAGATTTGTTTTCAACCTGCTTTTTTAGGGCCACTAGAATAAAAACAGGAATGTAAGGGATGTTTTTTCTGAAAATTCTAATGTGAAAAAGCAATCATTCACAGCTTTGATATTAAAAAACATAGCAAAGAAGACAGAAGCACTGCACATCACTCAGTGCAGATGACTTTTGTATTGAAGACTTGGGAAGAAATTAATCATTGCTGTAAGTAGGCAGAACACAGCTGAACTGTGCTTGCAACCAAGGCAAACTGAAGAGTGCTCTGTAAGGCAGCTCAGCTGGATTCCTGAGCAGTGAGAGGCTGCCAACCATCACAGCCTTTAAAACACCACAGTAGTAAAAGTCCACCAAATGGCTGCAAGAAAGGGTTGGTCTCAGACCCAGTGGGAATTTCCTCAGATTTCAAATAGTGGGGGCCATATGCCAAAATCCCTGTAGCACTTCTTAGCTTGAAAGAAAACAGCTGAATGTATTTGGCACCTACTGCTGCTCAAGCAGCTTTTGTATGGGTTTGTATGGACACAGCTATCATAGCATTGGAATTAGAAAGAATTCTTCTCTAAGTCAATATTCTTTTGTTAAGTCTCTGGAAAGTGTGTATAGGGAAGATAGGAGTTGACAAAAAAACACCTGAAAAATAGATAAACAAACATGCAGGAATTTTTACTTATCTCAGCAGAAACCCCCCTCCAATCATTCTTCTATATATAAGGACAACACTTCCAAGTGTGGGATAAAGGAGGATGTGCCCTCCAAAATTCAGGAAGGACTGTTTTTCTCCTTTTCTGTATTAACATTTTTCCATCACAATCTTAATGTTGTCAATGTTGCAGTTACTCTAAGAGACAGACTTTGCTATTATCAAAGTAAGTAAGTTCAAAAAATGCAGATTCACATTAGCAGCCCAGTGGTCATGCTGGCATTAAAAAGGCCAGGTTCAAACATCATGCCAGAATTCTTTGGTCTGCAGCTGACTGACACCTGACATGCTGCAAATGATGCCTGACTTGATTTTTCAAGACTCAGAGTACCAAAACATTACAGCACATTACATCTACTCCAGGAGCTGCTTTGCTGGCAAACTTGAGGGAGACCTCTTATCATAATCTAATAATGAGATATTAATAGCAACCTCATAGAAAACTGCTTGCTTTTTCTCAGAGAGGAATTATCAGTAAATGCCAAACACTGTTTACTGCCGTGTACAGAATGGAAATGCTGGTGGCAAGGAAAGCATTCCTTGGATCCTCCTCTGCAAGTGGGAAGACACTCCTGAACTACGTTCTTCTTTCAATAGAAAAAATTGAACATTGAAAGCCCAATACTTGGTCAACAGAAAATTGAAACTGAGACTGTGGGCTTTGATGATACTTTTATATGAGGAATAGTAAGACAAATTTTTATTTTTCCCTGCTTAAATGAGAAAAAGCATTGATTCTGTATGAAAGGATAGTGAGAGGCACTTATACAGTGATGCTACAAGTTCAGTTTGTTGCATAATAGAGAACAAATCAAGTAGACTAATTGTAACAGAAGGGACCAAGTCATAAAGCCCAGTCCTCTCAAAAGCACACAAGGCTCTTTTTCTTGTGGCTGTTAAAATGTTTTCAGATTATTTCTGAGATAAAAAGTCTTTGTTCAAGGTTACAGTTCTTAGAATTCATAATATCTGTATCTGGGCTCTTCAGAAAAATCAGTGTTTCTCAGAGCAGTGTGAAACCTTACCACCTAGGTTCAGTTTCTCCAAGGCATTATATATGTGTATATTGAGGTCTACCTGCCAGAGAAAGATCAATAACAATGCAGGTTAGATGAGCAGGTGGTAAAAGAAAAAAAGACTGCATGAAAGGGTAAACATTCAGAGAACCACAGATGCCTACTGCTGGCTGATTTCTTCAGGACTCCTAAGCTTACAATAGATCTCTCAGATATTGATCATTTTCCTTGGTATCAAAGGATGAACAATCCCACTGAAGCTTGCAGGAGCTGACGGATGCTATGAAAGGCTTTTCACAAGAGCACTGATAAAGTTCCTTGCCTGTTTCTTCAGTTGGAAGAAAAGATCATATGGCTTCACTGTTGAAAGAAATAAAACAGCAAACAAACACTGAGGAAGTATTTTAAGGTGAAATAAGAATTCAGGCTGCTCTTGCCTTCCAGATGCAGAGAATCACATTGTTTCTCTATGAAAAGAAGGTTCTGCGTTCGTTAGGTTTGAAGAAAATAAGCATTGTTTTTTTCAATAATTCTGAAGCTCTTACAAGCCTAATGTTGTAACCAGTGTTTTGACAGTGGTATGTAACAGTTAAATTGAGCTAGAATGGAAATGAATTCTTCAAGATTTTCAGCACCCCAGAACACAAGGAAGAACCTGGGAGCATTTTGGACAAATTACACCTGAACGAGTATGATAGAATTGAGTAGGCATTGTTAAGCATGCTTTCTGTCAAGGTAAATATATCTGTTTACTCTGATAACACTAATAAGCAACTTCTCTCTATTAGACAAGTCAAATTCATTCAAAACTGCACTAGGTACTGAGTTTCTATCAACCTTAGTATAAACAGACAATTAATGTAAAAAGTGTTATGAAAACTTATATATCATGGAAAGATTTTGAATTCTTTTTTTCCTCTTCCATATTTCTTAAGGTTATTGGATTAATTATTTTCCTCTTAAATATAAAAGAAAAAAAACCCTGCACAAAGTAATTCCTTGTTTTGATGCATCTAAATCCTCAAATTGGGTTACTTGGGACTTGAGCCAATAGAAGAATTAAATGAGTCAACAGGAGGGTTAAATGATGCTTTGATATCTAGCAAGGTAGTGTCTTCCCCTCAGATGACAGCCTGTACATAGGGAGCTGCAGGACATCCATACAGCCTTTCTGCTAAAGCCATCTCCAACTGAATGAAGAGGATAAAAGAAGACTATAAAAAGTTTTCAAATTCATTTTGCTAACCTAAGTTACATAATCCTTATCTACTAGCGATATTATCTAAAGCAATACTAGTTTAGCACTCTGAGTAACACTAATCTCTTCCAGGACTTGTTTCTCAGCGGAGAGCTGAGCTTGTTGCAGCGGAGAGCCGTTCGGCTGTGGCTGTCCTGCCTTTCCCTAGGCACTGACCCAGAGGCCCGCGGCTCTGGTTTGCGTGGGCTGCAGATCCGGAGGCAGACACAGTTGTCAGCACTGGCACTGCAGTCTGGCTGCGGAGCTGGCTGGGGGGCAGGGGAAGGACGGCAGCACTGCACCCTCTCGAAGTCAAGGCTCTGAGGGGCTGCCAGCCCTTGCCCCGTGCCCAGTGAAGAACTTCGTGGCCACACACACCCGAGAGCAGGCTCGTCTGATGTCAGCAGCAGGAAAAAGGCTAAAACCTTTTCCTCTCTCCCCCACTGAATTAATTGTTGGTATGTACTTCCTTCACAAAGAGATTATACTATTGAAATGGCTGAAAGGCTGAAGCCTAGCGTGGGCAGAAGGTGCATTTTTTCTTATTATCTGAGGTTGGCAGATATGTGTTTACAGATGAATCAACTCGGTTTCCTGGGCAGAGAGACAAATCAAGTCCCTAGAGCTTCATACCACGGGAAATGCTTTGGAATGTGTTCCAAGTGGTCCTTTATCAAATAACAATGCAGTTTTGAGCCAGCAGCTCCTCATCAAAGTATTGATCTTTTCCTGCATAACAACATCTTGTTTAGATCATGACATACTGTTTCCAGTAGAGCCCCTCTACAAACATGCTTGAGCACACTGAAAAGAGCAATGAGATGCAGAGTGCTGATGAATAGCTAGCTCTTTGCCTTCAAGAAAGGAGAACTTGAATGCTAAATGGGATTAATTAACATATATGTTTGTTTCCCATTTTGAGATGGGTGAAAACAAAAGCACATAAACTTCAAGCTTCAACCTGGCTTACAAATACAACAGAAGATTTTCTAAGCTAAGTTAGATATGGAAAGGTTACGGATCAACAAGGGTGTTAGGAAAACATAATGGCCAAATTCAAAGCCTGTTGAAGGCCGTTTTGTTCTAGATCCATCACTTCTTAAAACTAGATCAAAACTGACTGGTATTTCTCTGCCATAATAATTTTCTAATTAATTTTACTGGTTTTCAGCATACTGTCAGCTATTAGCAATGAAATAAAGTGGACATTTTCTTCTATTGTGCAGTGTGAAAGAGAGAGAAAATTGGGATACTATAAAAATGCATATGGCTGTTGCTGTGGTGATTATTCATTTGCTGTTCCCATATATTCACACTTAATTGGATAATTACTTAAGAGCTACAAAGAAATTGCTGTTAGTTTTACCTAAGGAAAAGGCTCCAATACAGACCCCCTCCCATGAGCCATGTTACAGAAGGTGCCAACTCTCCTGACTTCTCAGCGAAGAGAGTCAGAGCACATTTCCAGACAGAAATTTAGATTTTATCTGAACTATCGACTGTGCAGAGGTGGTCCCCTTTCTTCACTACACAAACACAGGAAAGCTTATTTTTAGACTTTAGACACAGCAATTTAAATAAATTTGTTCCATTAAATTTCCTTTTGCCACAAAGATGAAAATTCACTATTTTTGGTGACACTCCAACAAAACCTCATTTTAAATTGATTTCTGGGTAAGAGTAAGCATCAGTATCTAATATGCAATCATATATATACATATGCCATGTCTAAAAGAATGTAATGCCGTTGAGAGTTTAATACAGCAAAGAGAGTTGAATGATACCAAGAAATTCAAAAGGGAATAGGTTTGAGAGCAATTCATAGGTTGTGCAACCCAAGGGATTGTTATGATCATCTTGTCTGATTTTCTGCAGAAAGAACATGGATTTTTCACACAGTAAAAACCTCAGTCAGGACCTATGAACTACAGAGAAAGCACAGCGAAGTTTTCAGCAATATATCCACTTTCTCTAGTATTACTTTCCAGCAACTAAATCCTGTTATGGCTCTGCTACATTCTGTAGTAGTGATTGCCATTATCATTACTTGCAACTCTTTAATTTTTGCCACAAGTGAGTCTGAATTTTTAGAGCATTGGTAAAAATGTTGGCTAGCATTATCTGAGAACTGGTACAAAAAGAAAAGTATCATATACAAATTTATATATGTCATAGACAACAAAGATGGTATGGGATCAGATAGATATTAATAATAGTTATAGTATTATTAATATGGGAACAAGAATACAGGATGACATGAGTGTTCTCTTTTTTTTAATGGTTTGTAAAAGAATAGACAAAGGTTTGTCTGGTAGAAATCTATCTGTTCTTTCCTCAGTTACATTAATTAGTCCCGTGTAAGATACAATCTCCTTGAGCAAGTCTTTCCTCTTACAAAACAAAGCCAAGAAGGAGAAAACACAAAAGTTTTCAAACTTCATTAGTATTTCAGTACTGTTCCTATTCTACAGTCCATGGCTGATATTCAGAGTTAGAGACCTTTTTGAAAAATTATGCATAAAACATACTTATTTCCTCTGGTTATTTGTGAAATCTTATTTTGATGACCATGCACACTAGAATTATTACCACTAAAGTTCAAGATTTCAGTAGAAGAGATTAAACCTTTGAGCTTTTTCTATTTAAAATGACTTCAACTTCTCAGAACTTCCTGTGATTGCCTTCAAAACTTAGGGACTCTCTGGTGGTTTTATATCAGTACTTTCAGCTCATTTCTTGCACTAAGATTGCCAGTCCTGAAACAACTGTCAAGACTATTCAAGAAAAATTGCAAATTTTCATTTCAAGATTTAGAAACTAAGCTGTTCTTTCTTTTATTTCTTTACAACATGATGCTACATGCTGCATTATCCCAGAAAGTGATATGAATAGCAAAATATTTAATTATCACTTTTTATTTGGAGTTTTCTTTTTTTCACTTAGCTGAAAACCTTGGGCTATTCCTATCCATTTCTCAAAAGTAACAAGATCTAAAAAGAAAAAAATTGCAGGTTTTGATTTTGTTTTCCCAATTCTGCTGACAATATTAAATATGGGAAAACATTTATCATCTTCAGCTGATGACTACTTTGTAAATCCAACTCACTAACAGAATCTCTTGGATAAGGAGCAGCAATACCTAAAAGCAAATGTATGAAATACCTTGTTACCTTTATCATATATTTTCACTAAATATCTGTAGTTACTCCCATTTTCTTTGCACTGTAATTTTGCTTATGTGTCTTTCACCAAGCTCTCAACCTTTCTGTTACTAAATCCTAAGCCTTCCCAACACTCTCACTAGTAAAATGGATGGCTCAGCCAACCATATTACCCCAGGAATACTCAGTAACTCTTGTCTACTGAAAGTCATGCTGGAAAGACTCTGTTGCTAGGACTTCAACTGCAGTATCTTCATCATACTGATGGCTCGTGTTTATATTTGCTCTCATTCAAACAAAAGCATACACAAACCATAAAAACAGCAATAAATATGCAATAAGGTACAGATAATGAGACCTGATACAGACTTACTGCTTAAGTAGCAAATTCCATTCGTTTTTCAGAAAAAGAAAACATGACTTTGATACAGCTTGAATAATAACTATATTATACTGAAGATATTTCTGGAAATTATATTTATGCAACACACTGCAAGGCCAGTTGTAAATTTATATTACATCCTGTATTTTTCATTCACCTAATACAGCCCAAACTCTGCCACTAAACCTTTTCTACATAAATTTTATTAATAGTACTTCAATACTGAAAATATGTGAAACACTAAGGAAAAAGGGACCAAGACTCTTTTCAGTTCAAGTGTACATTTCAACTGCTATGCAGAGGAACTCTGAAATGGATTAAAAAGCAAAGAGTGAAACTTAATAATCTTCTAATATACATTTGGATCAAAGAGGAATTAATTGAGAGATAAATAGGGTTAAATAGCATGGCAAAAGCTTTGCTATATTCAAGAAACACCAAAAACCACTAATCCTTACCACAGACACAAATGACATGAAAAGTGCCCTAACAGTGGCTTTGAGGCATGAAAAGAGATGCCAGTGGTAGACTTAGATACACAGATCCAAGAAAAAACCATAAAAGCACTGGTGACGAAGCTGGATGGTCTAAGACAAGACTAGAGAAAAAAAATACCCAGGCCCCAAACCCCAAAACCCAAACCCTGCAGGAGTCAGTCGTGAATATTGTGAGAGGTCTACACTATTGTGTGTAGGTGCCCATTGACACACAGCTCGATGCATTCTAACACCTGAAGATATATCTGCTGAAGATAATCCATTGAAATTTCTATGTATCATCACATCTCCATTCTTCTTGGAGGAGTTAAAGATTCACTTTTAAATAGCTTTTTCTGATCTAAACAAGGAAGGGACCAAAGACATGACTCATGCTAGTGGCATGCCACATGCAACGCCTCCATGCTGAATACATCTTCTCAGAACAATGGATAAAACAGGAGAAGAAATACAGACTGTCCGGAGAATGAACTAAGATAACCAAAAAGTGAATAATGCTGATAAATACTTCTGTCTGCGTGAGGTGTTTTTCCTGAAATTTGAGATTAAATTGTCCATTAGAAGAAAAATGACCAAAACAGAGGGGTTGAACCAAAGCACCTAACCTTGCTGTTGAATTCCTTCTTAGAGTTACAAGACACTTTGTTTCACGTACTTGCTAAAAAAAACCTAGTAATACAAATTGTGAAAAGAAGAAAAAAAGTGAGGAACATAGCAAGATCTGTTTTAAACAGATACTTAAGGGATATGAGAGTCCTACTCACTGTCATATTGCATGCCCAAATCTAGTTTTGCACTCAAGTACATTACAGACACTTAATAAAAAAAGAAAAAGCCAATTTGTAGATTCAGAAAAGCTCCAAACATTCTGTCCTGCTACATGTCCAGTTTTTAGACTAAAGCAATAGTTTTGCTATTTGTTATGACTTGCCATTAAGAAAAAAAGAAGAAGTAGTGTGCGTCTGTTCCAAGGAGTTGCCTAATCTTACTGACCTTAGAGAAATGGTATTGCCTATTTCCCTATCGAGCTGTGGTACTAAGCAGGTCTGGATGTCTAAAGCTCTCCAAATATCTTGAGATCTTTTAACTTCAGGAAACAGAAACTAATGCAATGTTTTTGCTTTTCACCTTGTTCTGATAACAAGTTTAATGTGAAATTCAGAATCTGATATGAATTATATAATTTTAAAAAATAACTTTCAATTACAATGAACAGAAGAGAATTACAATGGCTCAGAGGCAAATATACAATATAATCAATATATTGATATATTTCTCTGTGAAGTTTTGTCATGCTGTAATGCTATGTTTAAACCCTCACTGTATGTACAGGAGGCACAATAAGGTGGAATTTCAAGGAACTAGAAATATGTTTGAAAGAAAACCTGTTGCTTTTGCCAACTTCCCTGGCTCCGTCCCAATACTTCCGCTTACAGAGCATCCTTTCTCTGAGTCATTTCAGCCTTAACTGCATATTGCATCAGACTTCAGGAAAGAGCATTTCCATCCACGGGGCTGCAGGCGAGCAGCACTCCTTGGACACAGAGTGCAGCTCCAGGCTACACGCAACAGGCTGTGTCAGTTGATGTGTTGACACTGACAAAACTAAAAACTTTCACCTAAAATGCATGATATGTAAACATGAGCACTGTCACTAATATTTTCATGACTGACAATGTTTGAAAACTACCCACATCGACCATTCCTCTAGATGGAGAAACAAGAGACAAAAACATCTACCCCAAATCAGCACATATTTATTCATTTATTTATTTATTTTCTGTCTCACAGCCTTCTTCCACTGATGTTGAATACAGAGTGTGAGTGTGCATGATTCCATACATGTCCACTACCTGTGGAAATGTATTTTGACAAATCCACTATTATTTTCAAAATCTTTTCCAATTCATCTGTAATAGGAAAGGCCACTTACAGAGAAAAAGTTACAAAATGCTATGGTAATGGCTCATCTTCAATGATGACTTCTCTTGGCTATCACTCTCTCATGTTGATTCCTTTGCTCTTTTTCCTTCTTCAACTTTCTGGAGAAAACTTGCACTGCTTTAAAAGAGGTCTTGTGACTATATGATTTGCTGGACCAGATCTAACCTCTTTGAATCTAGCTATTGCTTATCCCTCTTCTTTAACATTCCATTTTTCTTCCTTCTGTGGTTCTACATGATTGCTTATCACTTCTACTGTTCCTTGCCTCATATCTTTTTGTCCAAGTATCAAGTACTGTACACTCTGGGATTTTTTTCTACCCAAGAATAAATGTTGTCCTCTTCTCTCTGATTCTACCAGAGTTCTGATTTCGAGTTATCTTGCTTGGTAACTTCACTCTATTTGCTCAATTTTATTTTAAGGAACTGTTCCATGATATTTACAATAAAGTAGATGGATACAATGGTTTGGTAGAAAGGCATGCCCATGGACCAGACAGAAACAGTGACAAGCCACCATAGAAAGCCTTGTGTGCTACATTCAGAAGCACTTCCACTAGTTTGTTAGGGCAGTAAAAATGTGCAGAAAAAAATGCTTCAACATGGAAGTGTCTCATTTGAATTCACTTTAATTTTTTTTTCCTTATTGATTAAAGCAAACACAAAAATGCATGTGGAGACACACGGCCGTGTCAGATTGTATAGTGAGTTTAAGCCACACCTCGCAGTTGTGTCGACATTGCAGCTGACACAGCAGTGTAAGGATAAGCATGAAAAAGCACTCCCCAGCTTATACAACTTTGTCAGCAAACCCTCCTGGTCTGAGTGCAGCTAAGTAAGCAAGGGAGTGCTGCTGTCAGCTTAGTTAATTATGTTTAGCATCAGTCTATACTTTCCTTCCCATCTATCATCAGAAAAACTTCTTTTCCCAAAATACGCTGCACCTCCACAGAAAAGTCAACCTGTGTAACCACACTAGCACAGCAGAAGCTTCCCAGAACAGATGAGCTAAAACCCAAATTAGTATAACGGAATGTCCATGCATAGCTACATGGGTACATTTTAGAAAACACAGAAACTTCCTGAGCATCCCCAGTAACATTCATCAACTGTATGCAGTTACTTGATTCTGAAAAATACTCAAGCAAAAAGAACACAAAATGAGGAAAAAAGAAAAAAAAAGAAAAAATTTAGAAAGGGGAAAAAAAAAGGGAGAAAAGGAAAAAGAAGGAAGTCTGCAAAACCCTCTGTAGTTCAATACATTATTTGACCATACTGGCAACAGACCTTTTCCTAACTATAAAGACTTGCATACAACTTTTCATGAAACAAAACAAATTCTACAGTAGATATTTTAATATTTTTTTATTGCTCTGAAATAACAAAAATTCCCACACAAGTGATACCTGAAATATTACTGCAGTCCCTGTGAGGCAAATCTTAGTTAATACAGCTGTGCAGACCTTGAAATAGGAGGTTTGGATGTTTGGATGTTCTGGAAGGCTGCTCATCAGCTGCAGTAGGTGAGTCCCAGAGGCGACTGCAGTGTTGTTGCACTCCTTGAATGTCAGCACTTCTCCTCAAACATAAAGACACTGACTGTGGAACCTGTGCACACCCTCAGCTGCCCATGTTACATTTGTGTAACCAGAAAAGTTAAGCAGTAACACTGCTAAAATGCATATTGAGACCACATTCTCCTTCCATAGCTGGGAACTTGCCTTCTTGTGATGCTCAATTAGTACCATTTTGTAAGTCCTCTCCGAGGAAACACTCTTTGTGGTCAGATCACCTTGAGTGGTGGGCATAAAGAACTGTACCTAACCTACCTGATGAGGTCTTGAAAGGTTCCTCCTTCCAAATCCCTTGCATCTCCAGAACCTTGGCAACCGAGGTTTGTGTCAGGGATAAGACACAGGATGAGGAGAAAATATAAAAATGAATGGAAAGAGAATGAAAACAGTATCCTTGCCTTCTTGAAAGTCAACAGCAGCTCTGTGTAACTTCAGTGCACGGTTCTAAACTGGCAGCAGCCTTTCACAGTAGCAAAGAGCACTTGCAGTGCTTGATACAAATGGAGTCTCATTTGCAGGTCAGACTTATTCACAGGAACAATCCATGCAACAGTCAAGTTGTTTTCAGCATAAAATTCTGCAACACATTAAAAACTTAAGCACAAGGTAACATATACTTAATATAATGAAATATGAATAATACAGTTAACCTTGTACTAACTTGATTATGTAACTCAGCAAAACCTCCACTGCTAAAATGACCAGAAGTTCCCCATGGCTGCTCCAGACTGACATAAAAGTTAAATGGTGTCACTTCAGGATTCAGGTCAACTGACATAAGGATGACAGATGGCTTGGGCTATCTAGGCTGAATCTAACTACATTTCCCTTTGACAAATATAAAAAATGGACAAATAAAAATAACTGAGACACAGTTTTGACATGCATATTAATGTTAATGATAGAATGCATATTTTATGGATTTATCACTTTTTTGACTGTCACAACTGAAATACCTCAATTTTGTATTCTAACAGCAACAAGTATAATTTAAATTTATCTAGCTATGACCAAGCAAATTTCCACTAATGACCTTGCAGATTTCACTTTAGCTAACATAGATCATATTACTTATATGTTTCTCTTGTATTCCATTAGTATTGATACTCGAGGCCCAGAATCTGTAAGAGGCATCCTACTTAAAGGACACAAACAGAGAAGATGATACTACCCACAGCATATATATCTATAAGCAGCATGGAAATTACAGCTTTCATCTGTGGATTGTGATCTAGCAAGATCTGTGAAACACTTTTGTCAGTTCTTAGAGGGCAACTGCTAAAGTAAATCCCAAAGCAGGAAGAAAACTTTTTTTTCTTTTTAATTCTTAAGAAGTAACTTACACATGAAATACATACTAAAGAACAAACGTTGCATTGCATATCAGGTTTGGTTTCTACACGACAATTTTTTGTCTTAGTTGTGGCAGGATGTTCTCTGAACAATTGGTGATACGTCAAATTAGTCTTGCATTGAGATGCAGCAAAACTCCTTGTAACTCAGCAGTTTTTCTCCTTTTCTCAGGAGCCATACTTCAAAGAATAACATTAAACAATACCTATTTTGTTGGCAGAAGTAAAGTATCCTTGGATCAGAATTGCCGGGAATCTACAGATACATAAAACCTCCTCAGTCTTATACCAGAGAAACATTAAAGCCTCCACCCAGTAACTGGGTCGATAACTGGAAATAATTGTAAAAAGATAAAGTGGAAAAAATCTGATGGATTTTGTCATAAACCGATGACCGCTCATTTTCAATTGGTCTCCTTCCATTTACAGGGCGAGTTTTGCATTTCTAAGGAGTACTCTGAGAAATTACTCTGTATGGTTCAACCAAAAAGGATTAAAGTCTAAACACGTCATACTCGGAGTACCGCGAAGTAAATCCTGAGTGACAGGAATACTTTGGACGGGAAACACACGCTGGAACCTCCGTGACGGGGCTTCGGGCCGGGGCCCCCATCACGGCGGGGGAAGTTGCCCGTTGCCACTCCCGCCCTTCCTCAGCATCCCCTCGCTGCCATTGGCTTGACCGGACCCACGCGGCAGCAATCTCACTTCTGGTTGGCTCACACTTCCGGGATGCTTCGGGGGGCGAATGAGGAACGAGGTTGTTTTCCTGTCCCAAGATGGCGGCGCTCAGTGCCGCTCCTGTGGAAGGGAATGGCGGAGAGTGAAGCCTGAGGAAGCGGACCGGGGCCGGGGCCGCGAGCGCGGAGGGGGATGAGGTGACGCCGCCATGGCGAGCGACGGGGGCAGGAAGCAGTTCTGGAAGCGGAGCGGCGCGAAGGTGCCGGGCAGGTGAGAGGAGCAGCGGGAAGGTCGGTGTCGCGGGCCCGTCCCGCCGCCGTCGGGCCCCAGGACGGCGATACTGGGCCGCGAGGGTCGGCTCTGCCCCTCTTCGCTCTGACCCCAGCACCGTGTTCTTGCCTCCTCGGCCGCCCAACGGGACCTCTCAGGTCCTGTGTGTCTGTGCTGCAGGGAGCCTGTCCGGTCGGTCACTGCTCGGACCCGGTTCTCTCTACGAGCTCAGTGCTCGAAGTCTTCCAGTGCTGGGCATCTCCAGTTGTCTGGTGGAGATCGCTGGTGGTCGCAGTAAGCGTTGGTTATGATTTGTGTCAGAAAAGTTGTTAAATAGTTATCTGAACGTGTGTTCCCAGCCTGACATCATGATTAAAGGAGTTAACGTGTTTTTGGGGATGTATTCGCTGGGGAATTTTGAGTGGAAGAATGCGTTTGAAGCTCTTTGCAATGACAAGTTAGAATGTTTTGGAACTTGGTACAAGGTAAGATATTTTTGAAATGCTTTGCAGGAAACGACATTTTCTAGGCATGGAGATATGTTTTAGGTTTTGCTACGTATTTCATAATATTGTCAATTTCTCAACTTTTTCCTGAAGTAAATTTCTGAACTTTTTTCCTGTTTTCTGAAGAGCAGACCAGTAATTATATCATCGCGAAGAGGTACAAGCACATTCTCCCATTCAGAATTTTCAAGGGAATACACCCTCAGAGTCAAGTTAACTCTTTTGATCATTACATCTGGCTGAGAATGCACATTCAGATAATTATTTAGCAATAAAATTTCATCCCTAAACTGTTCTCATGGTATAATTTCTTATGTTCTTTTTGTAAGAATTTGTGGTTCTTAGAGAACAGTAACTCTGTCCTTCATACCCTTTACCTGAATTCAGCAGCAAAGTCCTGCTCATTATTTGCCTTCTTACATTTTCACTTACCCATAAGCACTAACTGGGAGTGGTTTTGTTTCTCTAGTTACAAGTAACTGTTTCTGTCCAACTGTTGTTGTTCCTCGAAAACATTTTTTTTGTAACTTTGCTGAATCCCGTGAGGGGAAAACACTTTTGACCTTCCTTACTTGCACAGGGGCTATTAATAGTTACAGTTAATTTGCAGGCAACTGCAGGCTTTTGGAAAAACCAGGACACTGGGGAGAATGTGTCTTTTGATTTTTACTTATTTTTTTTATGGCACAGAGAGGATTATTGTTGCTTTATATTTGGGTGGATCTCCGTTGCAGTTACTCACAGAGCGGTGTAAGGAAAAGGCACATTCTATGTGTGTGGGAAGGGACAGTGACACCTGACCCTCACGTGAGTGTAGAGCAGGAAACACAGAGACTTGACTGGAGTGGATGGTGTATAATCCTGTGGAAAGGCTACTGGTGGACTGACTTCTTTATTTCCATGAATCACATGAAAATAGTTTTGATAAGCCGCCATTCTCAGTCACCACTAGGGCTGATTGCACAGGTGTCAATGCTGCACCTGTTGTGTAAGTCTAAGCCTCTCTTAAAATTTCTTATGACTGCAGTCTTTTTGGCTTGGTTCTATCTCAGATTTACTAAGGTTGGACTTACTCATATTTATGGTCTGGAGATTTGTTTTTGATTTGTCAGGAGGGCATGTTTGTCTCCTTACATGTGGTTTTTAGTACAGGTTTAGGTAGATGTTATGTTGCATATGATTTACTTCTCTTGCATATGATTTACTTCTCTTACAATCAGAGAGCCTTGTAGCAGTAATTTCTATTATGAAGCCACATGTAAATCTTGATATGTCTACTGTGAAGATTTTTTACTTATGAAATAATTTTATTGCCAATAATTGGGAGGTAATAAACTTTTAGTTTGCAGGGAGTTTTTTATTTTTACACGATAGCATGCTGTTTTGTAATGTTAGAGGCTAGTGAATAAATCTGTCTTTGCTTTGAAAAAAATAAGCTTCCATTCTTTTATTGCTCCTATGGCTTTTATTCTCTAACATGCCATCTTTTGCATTTTTCTGCAGATTTATCATGCTTTTACTTTAGTAGTAGTTAAGAATTGTCTGGTTGGATTTTGGTTGATAAGGGTACATAGAAGATTAAATCTTTACAGATCTTTCTTGGACAGGTTTTATTTTTTTGCAAGAGACATGAAGAAATGATAAATCAGAGAAGGAAATTTCTGTAGATTGTTATTGCATAGTTAACTTATTTCTTGTTTTAATTCCTGGTCAGAAAAATAAAACAGCCTAGGTTAATTTAGGTCTCACAAAGAGTTCCTGTATGGCAAATCTATGATTTTTAGAAATTACTTCTAAGTATGTACATCAATTACAGCTTCATTATTTTTAGGGGTATGTGGAATTTTTTGACACACAGAACTGTTGGAACATTTCAGTTCTCTTTATTATTGACTATTTAATACACAGAAACTCTCAAAATATTTATTATTTTTGTGATAACTCTCTTTCTTTTTCTCCAGTATTCAACATGTGTATGGAGCTCAGCATCCACCTTTTGATCCATTATTGCATGGAACGTAAGTTAACCTAATATTTAAACATTCCAGGTATTTTGAATCTTCTCTGTCTTCTCTTTTTTTTTTCCCCTGTTGGCTATAAAGTTTATTTTTAATCACCCTTTTTCAGTTTTTGTCATGAGCTTGACTTCTCTGTTCTGACTTCTCCTTTGTGATTTCCTGATGCTTGCCATATTGGCAGCAACAAATCAGCTCTTCAGCTCTTAACTAACATAGATTACCAACTTTTGTTATTTATTTGTAATGCCTTATACATGGAAAATTGTGGTAAGGGAAAAAAAAAGTGCTATAAAGACAAGTATTTGTTTGGAAGGATGTTGTGCTTCTACAAGGTTTGTTTCAAGGACTGGTTTAAAATGGTACAAAAAGTAAACATTCTAGGTAATTTTCAGATGATACAGAGTTGAAGGCAGTTGAAATGTGTGATCCTAAGGGCTGAAGTAAAAGAAATGAGATTAACTGGTTCAAAATACGGAGGTACAGGGACCCAGTAACAAAAAGTAGTAGCTTATTGCTTGGAATGACAGAGTTGGAGAAAGACCTTGCTGTTTTCGACAGTGATGACAGGTTGGGTGAAGGTGTTGTAGCACCTGTTTGGGAAGATACTCCCCGTAACACATAACGGAAATGTTACAGCCGACATTGATATTTAACTGAACTGGGTAAGATCTTTTTCTGATTTGCAATTCTGGCTGCCTTGTCTTAACAGAAAAAAGGTAAACTAGCACAGGTGGAAAGGCAGGGATGGTCAGAAACAAACTCAAGACACAGTTCCGTGCAGGATGACTGTGCTTGAGCAGGGAGGTTCAGCCAGATGACCCACTGTGGTTCTGTCCAACCGTACCCATTTCGTGAAAGCACATTAAGTTAATGGCAGTAACTTTTTTATTTTTAGGGCAGACTAAGATACCCTCTCAGTTTTGTACCTTATTCAGCTCAGTTCTGAAGGGAGCTGTGAGTGCTCTGCATTACTGTAAGTGAGAGCAAGTGCCAGGCTAGGGAGGAGTACTTTCTTCATATCTTGCACTGCATGTTCACAGAGGGCAAAAGGTTGGGAACTGATCAGGGTCCACTTAGAGCTAGTAACCGGAGGAAATACCCTGCCTGTGAGAAGAGCAAAGTTCTGAAGGAAATCCTTTCTGGCATGCCTGAATGGGGAGAAATGATAGATTCAATGAGTTTTAAGGTGGGACTTGATTTGTTTTTGACAGTGATTGTGTTGTGCGATTACTTATGATGACGTAGGAGTAGACCATGACTTGATTATGGCTCCTATGCTGTTATACAGCAATTGCATTGAAAGGGCTGAAATCTCTACAGAAATATATGAAGCAAGAGCAGTGCAATGTGTCCTGTCTATTTTATAAGCTATTCTAGTAATAATCCTTTTATGTGACTTTGGGGTTGACTTTTTTTTTGTTTGGTTTTTTTTTGTTTCTTAATAAAAGGGAAGGAAAGCTTTGTTCAGTTTCTGTTCAAAGCAAAGAAGTGTCAGGCTTATGGCCCTTGTTCTCAGTTTTCAGGTGTGTGTTAGCTTGGGTACATGTAGCAGTAACATGAGTGGAGGGAGAGAAGTGTTTGCTACCTGTGTAGGGTCAAGTATGAACTTCTGGGGTTTGGTCCTATCCATAGTGTTTTGCTTCCTTACTAGTTTTCTAAATGTTGTTTATTTGGTTTTGAACAGGTTGATTAAACCAGGTTCAAAGCCACCTACAACTCCAGTGAAACTGAAGAAAGTCAGCACCTTCCAAGAATTTGAAAGTAACACAAGTGATGCTTGGGATCTTGGGGATGATGATGATGAACTCTTAGCAATAGCTGCTGAAAACTTAAATACAGAAGTGGTCATGGAAACAGCTCACAAAGTAATTCAGAATCACAGCAAGCTACAAGAACAGCATAAATTTCAGGAAGAACATCTACAGGAAGAAAAACAAGAGGAATTTTCACAGCTAACTTCAGTTGCATGTGGTGATAATAGGCTTGTTAAATCAGTCAGTGAAGGTCATACATCGAGTTCATTAGGTATGTTAAAAACTTAAAAATATGTTGGAAGTTAAGGGATGCGAGCTATACTATTAGTCCTGTAAGACAGTAACCCCTTCCCAACCTTTTAATACCACAGGAAAATACTGTTTATCAGTATTGTTTTATTTGAGGGGTAGACTGCATGCCTTACTAAACTGTAATGCATGTGTGTGAGGAAAGAATAACTAAATTTTCTTTATTTTCAGCCTTAATAAATTTTCAGTTTTGGAAGGAAGTTCCACTATTGAATGTATTTTATTGGTTAAATGCACCAAGATACATGCAATTAACAGTAATACTACTATTGTGAAAAATTGTTATTACAATAGGACTTCATAAAATAAATTGAGAAGCTGGAGAAAATCATGCAGGTGGACTGGAAAATTCATGCTCATGTGATCTGGTCCCTGATTTGTGTATAAGCTTTAAAGTAATCCATTGCAATGATTTCTCAGTGCATGTTTTCTTGGTGTTGGGGGGTTTTTTTCTCTCTTTTTTTTCTTGTTTTGGTCACACAGAGGTGTTAGAAATCCATTAGTCTTACTGCTAGTATGATCTCTAATTGATGTGTTTCAGTTGTGGAATACTGCTTGAAAGATGAATGCTCCATCTCCTAAATCCAAGTAATTTAAGGCCAGACTTATGCTATACTTGAGTTTGCATTTTTCAAAACCAGAATTCTGTTTAAAATTTACAAATTAAATTCAAGTGATTAGTAGCCTTCTCACTAGCTGAAGCTAACTGCTATACTTCTTTTTTCCTTCAGAGAATGCTAGTGAAAATTCTTCCATGCAGAGATCACAGTCACTTCCACAAACTTCCACACCTCCCTTGACGAGTGGAATGGCAGACTACAACACCTCAGTTACTCCGGCATTAACTGAGAGGGAAGCATCTCGATTAGACAAATTTAAGCAGCTACTTGCTGGCCCAAATACAGATCTTGGTGAGTGTTTCTTATAGGAGCAATGAATTACATCTAAATTATTCATAATCGATAGAATTTTCTTGTTTGATATACTGTTCTGCCTGATGGTTTGGTTAGAATCTAATCCTTTCAACATTTACAATCTATCTTAAAAAAGAAAGACAATAAAATTGAAAGCTTGTAGCATTCATGCTTTTAATAAGTAATTTGCATACATCCTACTAATATGTAGGGTGTTTGATGACTTCTTGTTCTTTCTCACATTATTCCTTCCTACTAGACTAATCTCAGTAGAAAAAAAGGTATAATTAGCTGTAGTTATTGTTAATGCCTGGTAATGGAACAGCATGGAGTATATGAGTGATTTTCATGCTTACAAATAAATAGGAATGAAAAGTAATGTAAGTATTACTGCTTGTCTACTCAGTGAGCCTTCTTCATGTTCACAGGCTGATACAGTAGCTCTGTGTCTCATCTGTGAATGCTGACAACAAGTCAATGTGAAAACAAATGTATTGTCAGATAACTTGACTGTTCCCTTTGTATGCTGGATTTTAGCTGCTGAATAGTCAATACAAGTGCTGAGAGGGTATCATAGAATCAAATGGCTTTGTATCCTAAGTGAAAATCTGGAGCAAGTAGAATTAGTACACTGCGTTTGGAGAACTTGGTGATTAGAAGTGGGAGTTTATGGCAAAATAATGAATAAAGAAAATGTCTTTGAGGTAGATCATTCCGGAAGATAGCTGCAGGAAACTTACGGAAGGAAGTAGAAATTGCATGTGTGCGGTTCTTGAATTGATGCTCTCCTGCCCCGTCGTTGTCATGAGACTCCTTCAATACAGTACAGTTCAAGTTGTGGCTTTTTTTTTTTCTTTCTTTGCTGTCTTATTGTCAGAATTATGCTAGGAAAATACAGCTATGGAAACAATCCTAACTGGATGAGGTTTAGCACTTCAGTGAGTTATAGGTCATTCTTATGAAATGCAACTGTGAATAAAGTGAGGTGTTAAAGCATTACATATTTTACATAAGCTTGGAAATGATAACCAAATACCACTTTTTATCCCTTTGATGTAACATGAGCTATGGCATGAAAACTCTCATAACTTTTAAGCATGTTGTAATGGTAGAAATCTTTGTTACATAAGCTTGCAAAATCAGAGGGACAACAGAGCTTAGTTTAAACCTATCCATTTCACTTTTGCTGTCTAACTAGTTGGGAACACTTTACCAGTAAGTCAGATTTATGGATTAAAGTAAAATAATTTTGGAAGAAAATTTCCACTTTGATTAGGAGTGCAGTCACCATGCCTGTGATTAACTTAGTCAATGATATTTAAACAAAGTTGGTTTTTTTTTTTTCCGCTATTGAACTTCGTAAGTCTCACACTGAAATATATGTAGGAAGACGAAATTTGAGCATGTTTCCTTGATATTTAAATGTGAAAAGTATCTAATAAGCTCTCAATCTTGTTTCTTGTACAAACTACTAAATAATGCCTTTTCTACTTCTGTTCATAGGAAGCTTCTTTCTCTTGCTGTGCAAACTGATCAGTACAGTTTGAAGTTGTGCGAGTAGAGTTTTATGCCCAGTTTTGATTTTTTGGATGCAAATATTTTGACTTTATATTCAGTAGCATATATATATCTATAAGTAATACATGATTTTTTTTTTTAGTGGGAGAAATAAACTCTTTCTTAATGAGATGCAAATTGATCATGATCGTGAAACTCTTAGGAGTAGATCATACATGATGGTAGTGCTTGGACTACATTATTGGTATGTTTTAGGAAAAGCGTGTGTATGCATATGTACATATGCAAACATGTATATGATTATTACCATATGCACAATTCATCAGAACCTGGTGTGTGCATGTGTATATGCATTTTTAATGTATCCATTTTTGGAAGATGTTTGATTTAGCTCTTCTTACAATGAAGGTTGTGTTTAAAAAGTATTCTTGATTTATAATGACAGCAGTAGCCTGGGAAACTGTTGTAGGTTGTGTGTGGTAGGTTTTTTATTTGTTGTTGGAGTGGGTTTTGGGTTTTTTTTCCTGTTTTTCTTCAGAGCAATACTGGAAACGTGCTAAGGTAGAACTAGGTAACAGGCTCCAACCTAAAATTTGTGGTGAGTAATGCAGTGGTAGGGAGCTCTTCTGTTGCAACTGACTTATTCTGTTTGTGTGTGTGTGCAAGATGTTGTGGATTGTGTGGGTCTGTTTTGTGTTAGATCTTCAAATAGTTGGGATTTGTTTGTCATGATGAATTAAATTAGACTTGGAGACATTTTTGCAAATATTTCTTTTCATTTCTGCAAGTATTAGGATTGGTTTTGCTTGGAAGTAGAAATAACAGAAGTAAAGTATTTCTATTGTCTTTGTTTCCTTGATATAGTTTTGCATATTGTAGAAATAGATCATGTGACAAGCCCTTTCAAAGCAATGTAAAAGTTAGTTAATATGTGGACCTGTAGCCATATCATGCACGTTTCAACTCAAGACTTTTCTTTTATCATAATATGAGAAATCAGCATTGGCTATGAACACAAAGTAATACAAATGGCCTTGAAATCCTTTCAGTCACTTGAATAATCATTATCCTATAAAGATTGTGTAAAATGCAATTTTAGTCTTGTATGTCAACTGGAGGTTGTGAAAGAGTATGTTCTTCCACAAGAAAACTCTCAAAAAGATGAATTATGTGTATAAATTTGGAATTGAAGATTATTTTGGCTGTTGGAGACCACTAACAGATTTTGGAGTTGGGTTTGGTCCACAGGTTGGATTTTGTGAACTTGTGGAAATAGGTAGTTACTGCAAGAAGTGTGGGCTGGTAGAAGGAGCCTATTGTAAGAAGCAGTTTTGGTTGGAGGGGCACTTGAGGAGCAACCCCTGTCTCTGAGAAGAAGTTTCTCTTCAACAGACTACTTTGTACATATTAGGGGGGAACAGTACTGCTGTGTCTATCAGGTTTCCAATTAAAGTTTAATTCTATTAAATTTGTTAAACCTGTGTTTTTTAGTAATCTTGTGCAATGTTTAGGGAGCTCTTCACTGTGCAGACACCATGTAAACAAACTATGTTGATAAAATCTGGCATAGCAACAAACAAGTTATGGCATACTTGCAACCTCAGCACAGCAGATGTATGATGGGTTTTTAATAGCAATTTAAAAATCAGCTGATTAAAGCACTTCCTTAACTCCCTCTTTATCTTAAAATCAACTATTTTTCTGCTTTTTTACACATATATGGCTAATGTGTGTTCTCTTGATTTAATAAAGCTTCATAACATTGTAATTCTACTCTTATGCAACATATATACATGTATATAATTTTTTCAGAGTCAAACCAACTAATTTCTTAAGTTATAAAGCTGTTTTGCATGTTAAGATCACTTTTTTTTCTACTTAGTCATGACATATCCCAAATTGAACAAAACAACATGTTGAAGTTTTAGCATCCTACCTTGATAAAAATCATAGAAGGCCCTGTAAAAGCACCCATGAAAATGGTAAAGTATTCCCATCTTAAATTTATTTCTACAGCTGTACACATTCAAGAGCACTTTTCATTGCACTTTTTAAAAACTCATCTATTTATCTTCCTCCTTCTAAGCAATCTCAAAAAGACCCAAAACCTTTTCAGAGGGTACTGCAAACTTCTGAGTTGGGTGCTCTCTCTTAGCTAGTGCTTTGCTGTGGAAGTAGTGGATATTGTTGTGAAGTCGTATAGAACATGTAAAGAATAGATGAACTTTTGATTAATCTGATGACAAAAATTAATTACATAATTTTACAGGAGTTAAAGATGCTGTAATCTCAGATTATCTGATAACAATAGCTAGTTGTTTCTGTGTACTATAATAAAAGAATTCAAGAGTGGTTCTCTAGAAATTAAATTCAGAAAGAAAACTTGTTAGATATGTTTCTTCTTCCCATCACAGTGGTCATCTGTATTGTTGCAGCAACTTGAAAAGTAGGATTTTCCTGTTCGTGGTCACATCCATTCTAGATTTGCCTTAAACCTGATCTAACATAGTAGTTACTTTTTCTTTCACTTATGGCTCATAATTATAGTATTCTGTAACAGCAATCTGTTATGTCTCCTGTAAAATTTCTTGCCAAACTGATACTGTTGAAAAGTTTCAATAACTTCGCAAAATGCATTAATTGAAATGAACTTGATTAATTTTGTTCCCAGCTTCATTAATTTATCTGCACTGAGCTACACAGTGATTTATCTCTGTGCTCCTAGTACATCCATGTCATTTAGAATTTTAATGCTCCCTGCAGCTTTGAATTACTTGTAGTTGATCATGTTAGTGCTTATTCTTCTTTCAGTTTGTTGATATATAATATAAAGTGAACTTGTGTCCTACCACTGCTTCATGTGATCTGCCATTAGTCATATCTGTCTTTTTAAATTATTATCACCAAAAGGTGTCCTCTCTGATTCTTGTTCTGTTCCTGTTAGCTTTTTATCTGCAAAACATGCTTTCCTATTTAGCTAATAAACAAGAATAATAAAAAAGAACAGTACTCTACCAGTGGACTTCGTAACATTTTTTTTAAATTAAGAATCTTCTGAAAGAAATAGATGCTAAATATCCATAAGTGATTCCTTTTCAAATTGCTTTTTGCAGGCTTAGTATTTTGTCTTCCTGTTTTCTATTGGTTGGTCTTGTAACTTGTATTTTCATGTAATAATAAGCATTTATTCTAATTACTGCTCTAATGGAATAGTTTAATGTAAAGCTATTAATTTATTAGTTTTCATTGTAACTTGGTGATAATAGATTTTTGAAACAATTTTAAGAAGATTTTGCATGATTTGTCTCTTCAGGATATATCTTCTTTTGTAAAGGTAGTTGATTGGCGTGGTGGTTCCAGACTTGTAGTGATGGTAGTAATTGCCCCAGTCTGGTTGCAGGACCTTACCCTTGCCCTTGTTGGACTTCACGAGGTTTGCCTGGGTACACCTCCTAGGCCTGTCCAAGTCCCTCTGGAGGGATCCCTTCCTTCCAGCAAATCCACTGCATCACACAGCTTGGTGTCATCTGCCAGTTTACTGAGTGTGTGCTTGATCCCACTGTCAGTGTCATCGAAGAAGGTAATAAATGGTGTTGGCCCCAGTGTGGACCTTTGTGGGATGCCTCTTGTTCCTGGTTTCCACTTGGAGTTGAGCCATTGACTATAACTCTTTGGATATGGGCACTCTGTCAGTTCCTTATCTGTCTAACAGCCCATCCATCAAATGAATCTCTCCAGTTTTAGTGGCAAGGATGTTGTGGGGGATTGTGTCAAAGGTCTTTCAGAAGAATTCTGGTTGGAATCAATATCTTCAAGTAGAAAAAAATGTAAATTAATACTGTTTTCTTTTAACAAGGATTTGTTAACTTTGATTTGAGTAAAGACTCCTTTCTGTTCCATGTTCCAAACATCACCTATCATTTAATTAAGTTTTTATTGAGAGGGGGGAGAAAAAGAGTAAGACTTAACAGCTGCAGATCGTATTAACAAACAAGATAATCCTTTCCTTTTCTTAGTTCTGAAAAAGGAGCCGGTAGCCTAAAGCTTCACCCTTTTTTGGTCAAGAGTTTTGATATTCAGGTATGACTGAGATTAATAAATGGGTATGGGGCATTGTGAACTATACAGATGAGCCCTAGTTCTGAGGTTCTGGACTTCTTGCCTATAAATCAAAGATCTCTTATCTGATTTTTGTTAATATCAAAGTGGCTTAGAGAGTAAGCTCTTTGTGCGGAAGTGCACAGAGAACATTCTAGGTTAAAATTGCTGGTCTGCTCAAAAAGGAATGTGCTCTTAGCACAGTCCTTAAAACTCCCATGTTATACTCATGCTCCTTTCAGGAAAAGTGGAGTTCTGTACTACGTCTGTTTCCAAATGTATTTGGATGTGGAACTTTACAGTGGGACCCTAAATTCAAGCTGATGCAAAGGGGTTGCTGTTTAAAAAGCAAAAAAAAGGAAAATTCCTCAATTATCATTCAAATTCTTGGATACACACAAAATTACCTTGGTAGTTACCACTAACTGATCATTGAAAAAAAGGTGGGATTAGACAACATTCTATTTCAAATTGCAAGATTGATTAAATAAAAGGTTCTTTTGTATCAGTTCAAGTTTTAGCGGAAGTTTTAGGAGGTCATTGTACTGATTTGTGATTAGGTGTTCAAAAACAATCTGAGTCTGAGCCACGTGGTGGACAATACAATGAAGAGGGATATTTTTCTCGGGATGAACTGGGAGAGAGGTACTATATGATGAAGTGTTCTTGTAATTTTTGTGTTTGTATGGTTTTTTGTTTGTGTTTAGTGTACTGTCTCCCTTTCTTACCTGATAGCATAATCAAAGCTGAACTTAGACTTTGTGAAATCTGTATTCTCAGTAAAAGAGAGTTGAGTGAGAGGTACGGTGTTCTCTGTTGAAGTCAGTACTGAGCAGCCTTGCCTCTTTCCATGATGTCTTTCAGACTTCATAGCAGGGGAGGAACTTGCCAGGAATATCAGCAACAAGACTGCTGAGAACTCTGAGCATTCTGTGGGTCCTGAAGCTTTTGAACATCAAGATTAGCAATGTACATGTTGTAATAAGTGGCACATACAGGTTGTAAGTCAGTTTACAAAGGCTCAAGGAAGTATAATTAATCCTTTATGTTTTCTTGCCAGCCTCTCTTTCACTATTAATAAAATAGAGACATAAGCCATTGTTACTTCATTAGCAGCATGTCCAGAACTGGAAGATGTATATAAAACTTGCCTGGGAAGGTAACCACAGTGGAGCATATTTCACTGTGTATGTTTGTGCTGTGCTGCCTCCCTGATGCAGATGATTGGTTAGGTGTGCTCCTACCTGTGCTTTGGCCATAATGGACAGCTACTCTGGAGATGTAATGCACTTTTGCATGTTTGCAGTCAACTGAGAAAAGCTTGTGTGGATTAGAGAGCTAGCCTTTTACAGGAATTTGATATAATAGAACCTGATGTAAAACTAAACTAAAATAATATTTCCAATGTAACCACTGGAGTAAAGACTCACTTTTTTTTTAAACATTCAGGATAGGGTTTAAAAGCTTTTCCCTTTGTTGTACTTGGAAGGCTTGTTAGAGACTGTTTGAACGGCATAAACAGTTGATAATATACAGAAATTGAATGTTTTGGGAGAACTGTTAAAAACAAATGCCACAACATCTCCTGCTGGCACAGTTGTTCTCCATTACTTATCATCATTTCCATCATTGTCTTCACTTGTTGCATGTCTTTCTTAGCAATTCTATTAATATTCCTTTTGCTTTAATTTTCCTAATCTTATGTTCACTTGCTTTCTTGTACCTCCTAACACCAACCTCATCTGGTTCTGCTTCTCTGACTTTTTCTGTGAAGTACCAGACAAGATGTACTTTCCTGCTCTTTTCAAGCAAAGGTTCTGAAAAGGATCTTACCATGTATTTACAAAGGTGGATTGGACTTTATTTCCTGTTTCTGCATGCATTCAGAATAATTCTTTGTTCCATTGAGAAGATGAAGGGCAGTGTTTGATTAAAAAAAAAAAAAATTAATGAAGTGCCTAACAGAGCTATTATTCATTTTGAAAACCAGTTGCTGTGGTTGCCATAGTAATAACAAGCCCTCTATTAAAGCTATTTTCTATATGTTCTGCCTGTATTATAATGTATCATGCTGTTGGTGGAGCTGCAGTTCTGTGCATCTATTCTTTTGAAAGAATTTTCCAGTTTTGTATAGTTAAAATATCTGAGGAATTTATGTTATACTTACATAAAACTCGTAAATCTAGTTTATCGTATCTATCATGGAGTTGTTCATGCAGGCTATCACTTCATGTAGCTGTTTATAGTAATCTCAATGAAATAACAGCTGTATCAAAAATTAATACATACGGAGAAATTTTGAACTACTTTAATATTTCTTACTTTTTATTTATTTGTAATGGATAGAATGATGAACTGGTAGTTTCAAGAAAAATACTTGTAGACTTGGTTGTCTGCCCTCATGTGTTTTAGGTGTAGTGGGAAATAACTCTAGTAATTGCTTTTACAGTTGAAGGCTGGTAAATTAATGGCATGTTTTCTTTGTAAAATGTCACATGAAATATTTATGGAATATGAGAAATCTTTAAATCTGCTGAAGTAAAAAGATACTGTCCTAAGATTTCTGTTAGAATAATTGCTTTAAATTTTTTCTTCTAAGAGAGAGGAAATGTATATCTAAATGTATTGTAGTAAACCAGATAAAACAAATTTTTCCAAAATTAAATTAATCATATCAATTTGAAGAAGTTTCATACCACATTATCCCTTCATAATAAAATATCCTAATCGAACAATGTTTCTGTGAAAGTAACTGCTGTCTCCTAAGCAGAAGTGACGCTCGGCTAGGGTGAGCAAATTGAGATACTTTTCATCTAAAATCTATGGAGATCAATAATTATTTTCATACACATTGGTCACAGAATTATGTCAATAAGACAGCTGAAAGACAGAGTAACAATTGGGGTTCAGACTGTTTCTTCAGAAAGTATCCTTTCAGTCTGGGACAGAGTTCATAGACAGGGTTTTACAAATACTGATTTGGATCTGCCTAATTTCAACTTGTTCTGTGCTCACATTTTTAGCAAGTGATCCTTGTCTGTGATTAGAATCTTTTACAACTGCTCATTTTCAAAGCAATTGTTCTGAAATTTTAGGAAAATATTACTTGTATTGAAGGAAGAATATTTTTGCAGTGCTGTCGTGATTGAAAATGTATGTCTGATTTGTAGGTGTTATTAAAACTCTTTTATAGAAATCCTGTGCTTTGGAGCATACTCACCAGCTCATAACTAGGGTGTGTAATTCCTTGGGAAATCTACAAGGGGAAGGAGTTACTCTAATGACAGTTGTTTCAAGTTGTGCTTTGACTAGGAAGAAAGTAACATTTCAGCCAATGACAAATAGTTTAATAATTAATTAGATATTAAACAGAGGTCAAGTTTCAAATATAAGTACAAGCGCGTTTCCTTGTTATTCTCAACGTCTTGGTTGAGGATGGATATTTTTTTGACACCTCGATTTAAAGTATTGCAAAGTATAAGATAGACATTATAGTTAAGCATGTTTTTACTGGACAATGCTTTCTGAGTTTGAAACTTTGTCACCTATACTTTTATATTGCTACATTCTATGCAATAGAAGTTAATGAACCTACTGTGTGGTTGGAGTTTATTTGTAGCCTACATATCAGAAATGTGATACCTTTAGATTTGTTCTGCAATTTCCCTTAATTTCATTCTTTCCCGTTTGTCTTTATTGTAAACAAAATTGAACAGTCTAGTTAGTAGCCTAATTGAATAGTCTAATTTGGGGAAAAAAAAGACATGTTCAACAAAACAAACAAATAAAAAGCCCTAAACAAAAAACCTCAAATAAACAAGCTATTTTTGGCATCTCTTTCCATTAGCTGGCATTAATCCTTCCATTTGGTGAATCCGCTGGAATAACCACACATCTTAGGGTGGAGAAGGCAAAAAAATTTTCAGGCAAGGAAGGAAATAAAAACCTGCTAGTGGATGAGTTGAAGAGAGCAGACTCCTGATGTAGCAGACTGACAGAAGTTAGAAAAGTAGTGCTTCGTTTTCCAGCCTGCCTCTCTCTCTGCCTTCTCTTTCTGAAGATGTGGCATCTGTGGATGTAGGTGAGAACTATTCAGTCTCTTTGAAGCTCTTAGATGGGTTCCAGCTTCTGTGACAGTAGGAGCCACAAGGGGCTGGTGGCAGCTTTTAAGGCCTGACACTTGCGCATGTGCAGTAAACACTTGTTATTCTTCTTTCTTGGTTGCCAGGAAGGATACAATATTGGATATTGTGTGAGCTGACATCTTGTCCTGGTTGTTATCATGTGTAGGCTGTTCATAAGAGCAGCATATCATACCTGTTTTCTAATAATCTTTTATCAAGTGTCTCATTTACTTCTGTTGCTTGGACAGATGTTTTTAGATGTGTAATCAAATGTTTTTTTCTGTGTGACATCCCTGTGGATTTATTTGCTCTTAAGTTAGGCTCCTGACATCTGACAGACATTTCATAGGTTTTTGTAGCTCTTGTGCTCTAAACAAATTAATTTCTAACTGTTTGTTCCCTTGAGCATGCTGTGTGTATTGGCTTGATGTGAAACATTATAAAAAAAAGTTCTTGTCATGTGTTATGTGGAGAAAATTCAGTCTTAAATGGATTTTCTATTGCAAGGTACTGTAGAGTATGAATGTACTTAGCACTTCTTGGTGGGGAAGTTAAATATTCAGTAGAAAACATGGGAGGAAAAGGGAAGAATTAGGTGTTTAAAAGAAAAGCTAAAGGAAATTGGATAAAAAAATTGTGTTGCTGTGGCAGTTTACAGACTAGAACTTGCACAAGCAGTGGAGACAGGGACAGGTATCCTGCGAAGAGTATAGTGTAAGGTGGGGGTCAGGAAGGCCAAGGCATGACTGGAGCTGAACTTGACAGGGGATGCAAAGAAGAAGGGTTTCTACAGGCGTGTCAGTCAGAAAAGGAACGTCAGAGAAAGTGTACCTCCCCTTATGAACAAGACTGGCAAACTGGTCTTGCCAGATGAGAAGACTGCGTACTCCATCTTTGCTGTCAGCCTCTCTTCCCACACTTACTGTGGGGATGGACCACAAGGCAGAGACTGGGTGAGCAAAGTCCCTTGCACTGTAAGAAAGTCATAGAATCATATAGGTTGGAAAAGATCTTTAAGATCATTGAGTCCAAGTCCACCACTAAACCACATCCCTGAGCATGTCTTTTAAATACCTCCAGGGATGGTGATTCAGTCACTTCCCTGGGCAGCCTGTCCCAATGCTTGACAAGAATTTTGGTGAAGAAAATTTTCCTCATACCCAATCTTAACTCCCCTGTTGCAACTTGAGACCATTTCCTCTTGTCCTGTCACTTGGGAGAAGAGACTGACCCCCACCTGGCTACAACTTGCTTTCAGGCAGTTGTAGAGAACAATAAGGTCTCCCCTGAGCCTTCTTTTCACATGCAGGACAGTGATGTGATTTGAGACAGTCATCACAGCTTCACAGCAAGTCCTGCCTGAGCAACCGTGGAGCCTTCTACAATGGAATGAATAAATCAGTGGATAAGGAAAGGCTTTTTACATGTGCATTTGGATTTCTGTAAAGCCTTTGATATGATCCCCCACAAAATCCCTCTCTGTATTGGAGAGAGGTGGATTTGATAGTTGGACTCTTGAATGAGACATTGCTTGAATGATCACATCCAGAGAGTAGTGGTCAGTGGCTCAATGTCCAGATGGAAATCAGTGATGAGTGGTGTCCCTCAGGAGTTCATACTGAGACCAGCACTATTCAATGTCTTTGTCGGTGACACATCCCATGGGATCACGTGTACCTTTAGCAAGTTTGCAGATGACCCTGAGCTGCGTGGTGTGGTTGACATACTTGAGGTTGACATACTGCTTGCCATGCCGAGGAACTTGGACAAGTTGGAGAAGTGGGATCATGGGAATCTCAAGGGCAAGTGAAAGGTCCTGCACCTGAGCTGGGACAACCCTCCAGTGTCAATACAGGCTGGGGGATGAAGGGATTAGGGCAATAAACGTGGGAGAAGGACTGGGGGGGTACTGGTGGGTGAGAGGCTGGACAGGTAGAAATGCCATATATGTCCTGGGCTGCATCAAAAGCACATGGTCAGAGATCAAGGGAGGTAATTCTCCCTCTCTGCTCCACTGTGGTGATACCCTGCCTGGAGTACTGCATCCAACTCTGGAGTCTTCAAAAATGAAAGACATGGACCTGTTAGAGTGAGTCCAGAGGGCCAGGAAGATGATCAGAGGGCTGGACCACTTCTCCTGTGAAGACAGGTTGAGAGAGGTTATGCTGTTCAGCCTGAATAAGAGAAGGCTCTGCAGAGAGATGTTGTTGTGACCTTTCAGTACTTAAAAGGAGCTTGTAAGAGAGATGGGGACAAATTTTTTATCAGAGTCTGTTTTGATACAACAAGGGGTAATGGTTTTAAACTGAAAGAGGGTAGATTCAGACCACATATAAGGAAGAAATTTTTTACAGTGAAGGTCTCAGAGAAGTTGTGAATGTCCCATTCCTGGAAACATTCAGGGTCAGGGTCTCTAAGCAACCTGATGTAGTTGAATATGTTCCTGCTAATTAGAGAGATGTTGAACTAGATGGCCTTTAAAGGTCCCTTCCAACCCAAACTATTCTATGAACTTAGTATTTTAATTCTGAGATAAAAATGTTAGAATGATTTCATCCCAGCTCATTTTTTTTGTTTGTTTGTTTAAGACTCTTGATCTCAAGAACTGGAACAGAAGTTTTTCAATTATGTGTTATTGTTTGGTTTTTAGGAACTCACCTGGAGGGTCACTTGTAAGAATAAAGTCCATTTTAAAGACAGTAATAGATACACTTGTTGTAAGATTTATTATTTATGTCAAATAAAATTGTTGTTGGAAAGGCCAGGGTTCTTTGTTTTCTTTCCTCTTGTTTAGGAACCATCAGAGGAAAGCATAATGGGAATGACTGCTTTAGCAATAGTGTAATGCCAGGGTCTGACTGTGTGCTTTTGGGGTTTGCTACTACACCTGATAAGAAGTCTTGCATAGCCTCTCTCAGTTTTATTGTGTGCTCTTTGTCACTGGCAAAATGCTAGTTGAGCTCACTGCAGTGAAAAGATAGGGCCAGAATTTTATATGATTTTTTGGATTAGTCTGAGATCCTGGAATTTTGGAAGACTGTGATATAGGACAGCAGTCAGTGTGAAGAAATAGAATTATCACATACCCAGGGCTAATGGTTTGTGATAGAATTGACTTAACTCTCAGATGTGCAATCATCTGTCTAACAGTTTCTGTCCTGAAAGCAATTACTGTACCACTTATGAAAGGAAAACCAGAAACAAAAGCCTTGAGAAAGTTCAGAACGATCCTGGGTGACATGACAACAGAGCAGAGGAGGTTATTAAATACAATAGGAGGTTATTAAATACAACCCAAAAAGTAAAGTTCTATATCAAATAAGGAGAGTAGAGCAGAATATAAATCCTGTCAGGCCAAATGCATGGAAGCATTTCTAAAAGAGAGTTTGGGAAACAACTTTGAAAAATATAAAAACTAGCTTTAAATGCTTTCTCTTGAATAAATGGGCAGAAGGAACATTGCCAAAGATTCTGTAGGCCCAGCAGACGATCTAGGTATAGGAAGAGCACCCAGAGAGGATAAGGCAATGTCAAAGGAATGTAAATAATTATTTGTGTTCAGTATGGAAGAATGTAGCAATGTATTCACTCCAGAATCCTACATTATGGATAAATAGAGGATCTGTTTCAAATAAGTATTATGTTGTAAATAAAAGATGTTTTGTCCTTGGTTTTTACTTCCATCTCCAGTGCTGAGATTTCCTTCCAGAAAGACCAGTCCTTTGAAACCCAGTCCCATAGGATATGTGTGTTATAGTTTGGAATTATGTGACAGCCCAAGCTATCCCTAATTAAAGGAAATGTATGTTTATTGCATGATAGCATCAGGACGGAAAACTCATTTCCCTTGAAACTTGCAGAAATACAACATTGTTCCTCCATTCACTTTAACTTTCAAAGAATGACTCCTTGGCTCAGCGAGTCCTACAAGTAGTTGTTTATATTTAGCCTAGATGCGGAAGCAGAAGTTTGATTTTCAATGGTGCCATCGATTTTGCAATGCAAATTTAAATTATCTTTGTTTGGTCCTGAACATAGAAGGAAATCTCAGCATTACCACAGGTTAGAAAGCTTTGCCAGAATAAGCTGTATTCCAATTTGTTTCTGTATTTCCTATCTTTGGCCTTAAGTGAATTACTTAAAAGGAAGTGGAATTTTTGTACTGAATAATTTGGGATGATTTGTCACTGATTTAATCATATACTTCACATTTCTGATTGTGACAGTAGATTTGCATATTTTCTTGTTTTCTGCTTTTTTTTTCTTTACATGAGCTGTTTTTAGAGGCTGATACCCATGTTTGTACATGGGCTCCCGTTGGGTTGAGTTAAAGGAAGAGAAAAAAACCAGAAAGGTCAAAGAGTAGAGTGGGTTTGGTGGGTTATAGAGTTGGGAATGGACAATTGATGTTATTAGAAAATAATAAAAGTAGTTGCTGAGTTGCAAATTGTTTTCTATTTTCTGCATATACTAATTACATAATTTGAAAATGGTGTGGTTGTGCATAACAGTAGCCCAAACTTGAAACTTTAGCAAAATGATTGTGTAAGGAAGTAATGAACTAATGCACAAGATTGGTTTCCTTTCAGCCAGACTACCAGTGACATAAATAGATTAGATCCAGTAAAGCATGTTTGTTCATAAATACTGCACAAGGAGGAGTGGAGCAGGATGAGGCACAGTTGGAGATCACTTGCTTTTGAAGACTTGGGGCTTTCAGTGTTATTAAACCAACTGGAGCTAACTGTCATATTCTAGGGTGAAGGAGAAATACATATATAATTTGTAGATGTTTAGTTAAGGCAGATATTATCTCTTTTTTATTGTTTTTGTTCCTAAACTATGAGAAATACTGTTTTTCTACTCTTGTTCATATTATATGTTTACTTTGCCTTTACATCTTCTGACCGATTCCTGCCTTTTTGGCTTTTAGAAGAATATTACCAGTGATATTGTTACTTATGATTTAGTGCTTGGTATCTTGGGGATTTACTTGACATCAGATCACGGGTGGAATTGAAGCTTGTTGCAGGAGTGGTAGGGCTGCAAGCCAATACCGAAGCTGCTTGGAGGCTGAGCAAACTCCCTGGGGTGTGGAGAACTACTGGAGGTGATGTGAGAAATTGCTGTACATAACAAACCACAGTGTGAGAAGCTGACACAAGTTGTAGATAGTACTCTATGGGATGCCTGTATTTCACAAGTGGTGAGGGGGAAATTCTGTGAGAAATGCCCAAACAATGCTATTGCATGGAGAGGAGCCCTGGGACCACTTAGGGAAGTGCAGTGTTACAAGGCCAATGGTACTTGGTAATCATTTCACAAATACCAAATTTGGGTATAGTGGTAGCAAAGCTGGGACCATGAAGGAAAGAAGTAATTGGAGTGGTTTGTTAAATGGGGACAGAGAAAAGGAAGTAGAAGTGTGGTGGAAAAAGAAGATCAGAAAATGAAAAACAAGGTTAAGTGACCAGATGCTGTTTGGGGTCCCTGTTGGGCAGCTTGTGTGTGATCATCACAGCTGGAGTGTGACAATAAATTAAATGTTTCAGTTGCTTATTGCATCATTTTCCCATGGAACCCTTGTGTTTGCAGTGACAACATACTCATGATGAAGTGTATTTGTTGTGCCAGCCAGTGACTTCTTAAATTTATCTCTTAATCTGTGTTTATAGTCTGTGCAAGTTCTGCTTTCATTGTTTCTTTGAGACTTTGCTTCACACTGAATTCTAGTAGTGCCATATTTATCTAATGTTGCTGATCCTTTGGTCATCCTTTATACTTCCAGTGACTTTCAACTCCTTGAGATGAAGGATAAGGGAGAAATTTATTTTGACAACACCAAATTTCTTGGGATTATGTGTATTAGTATGCTTTCATTCTTCCTCCATTCATGCATATTTAGTGTGCAGAAGTACTGTGAGCTTCATAATGTTTTGTGAAAGCATATGCTGCTGCTGCTTGTATTTTGTATGGAAGCTAATAATATTACGACTGCTTTACCTGATTTGATATATTGTATACCTTTCATATGTATCTCAAAAAACAGTGGAAGAATAATACATTTATATAGTAAGTTGCCAATTGAGAGTTTTTAAGGCATGTATACCAAAAGCTAATGCTGAGAAATACTCCACAGTTACCTTATCACACTCAGTACCTATTACCATAGGTATCCCTATGGATAGGAATTTTCCAGTATTTTATTAATTCATTAGGATTGCCCTATATTTCTGATTTAACTGGATTTTCTCAGAAGACATCATCATTGTTATAAACAGCTTTGTGCTAATTTGAATACATCTGTGTATATTAATTGATAGTAATTTCCTGGGTTCTCATGAAACTCTTCTGTTTCAATAGATGAATTGCGGAAATTGAGTTGGTCTGGCATTCCCAAACGAGTTCGTCCAATTGCATGGAAGCTTCTGTCAGTAAGTTGTATTTTTTTTTTTAATTCTTCTGTTGCATTTAGTAATAATAGCTTTTTCAAGCATTGCAAATGATTTTGCTTGAGTTGTAATCTGTCAGTGATAGTTCAAAACATAGTGTCTTGTGCTGAATTGTAATGGAAGTTATATTCTTTTGCTCAATTTCAAGATTAATCTATCAAATTCAAAGGAGGGGGATGAGAAGTAGTAAATCATGTCAGCTGTATATCTTTATTTTTCAGCCTGGTTTTCTATGAAAGAAGGGCTTATGTGATAACACTGGCCTCTTTCAACTAGTTTTGGTGGAACGGTGGAGAGTTTAAAGACGAGTACATTCTTAAAATTTTCTTGAAAATAGACACACAGTGGGGGGGAATGAAGACTATCAGTGTCCAATGAAAGGCTTCATTCTGACTTCACATTAAAGTAACTACAAGAAGGAATTAACACTGCAGTGAGGAAAAGCTGTGATATGATCTATAGGTTTTTTTGGCTGATTTTTCTATAGTGCTTTAAAGATGGACAACTCTGAACTGCTGTGTCAATTAAGTTGTGGCATTGGCTCTCCTGATATCAGACCTGTGAGTCAGTTCAGAGAGACAACCTCATTAAAAAACTAACCACTTTTTTGCAGTGAAAGGTTTTGGCTGGCTGAGCACTCTGAACTTGGCCCAGTGGCCAGAGGATTTTGCAAAGGCTGTAGCTCAAGAGTAGGTTGACTGAAGTCTCGTGGAGCAGCACACAGAGATGTTTCAGTTAGGCATCAGAGAGGAGCTTATGGGAATCTGTGATTCACCGGGTTTGATGTTACAGAACAGGACTTTTTTCATCTTGGTGTTTGCACTATGTTTAAAAAGGTTCTTCTGCAGAAATACAGTGTGTTCCTCATAGAAGTATTTTTCTTGTCAGTCTTTCCAGCTACAGTACTTGTGTTGACAAACAGTTGGGAATTTTAGCTGTTGTTTGTCTGCCTGTGGTTGGGAGAAGACTTATGAGGATGTTTGTATTAAAAAGAAGCAGAACTCTTGTGATGTCTACTCTCCAGAGGCTATGAAAGACACTTTCTCAGCAAATCTTCATGCGTTTAAGAACTGTTTAAAATTCTGAATTATACACTCACCAGTTTAACGCTATTGAATTTTTCAGAGACTAGACTTAAATAGCTTTGCTTTTTATAGAATAATTCCATAGGGAATGCAAAGTATTTACTTCAGATTGACACTGATTTCCAGTGACTGCAAGAGTCTCTCTTGCTGATGAGTTCTACTAAATTTGCAGCTTAGTTCCTTTTAATGCTAAATGCAGATGCAGCTTAATGATGGATATTCAAGTATCCTAATGTAATTGAAGTTAAACATGGAGCTTACACTTTATTCTAGTTCTGTTTCCAAAATTGTCTGTGATTTTGATAATAAAAAGGGGATATTTTTCTCTTGAAGTTTAGAATGTCTGTTTTAAAATACTCTAAGAAAAACTGTGGCTAATTCAGACTCGTCTTTGAAACACAGTAAGCTAAAGCATAAGGATAGTTTAAGTTCTGAATCAGAAAACTGACACTGAGGTTTGAGAGTTGGAATTATGCAAATTATAAAAATATAAATTTTGCATAAAGTGAGCTGGCTCCTTTTGCTTTCTAGTAAGAGTATGGGCTTTCCATGAGCTTCAGCTTAATTCCGTAAGTTGATTTAAGTTTAGTATTCCTGATCTGGAAAAATTGCTAATTGTAGAGTTCCCTTGTTCTGTTGCTTCAGTGCAGGATCTGTTTCCGTTTAGTGCTTAACTTCGTCTTGCCAAACCTTTACAAAAAAACTGTCTTCAGATTACTTCTTTTATACTTTAGGAATTAAGTGAATTGATTTTTTTTTTTTTGAGTAACAGACCAACAAAACTGTGCCATTTTTATTTTTTTCCTACCTCCAAATGACAATATTTTGAAAATTCTTAGCATTTCTTAAGTAAGGCCTGCTGTGACTTCTTATCTATTAAGTTGTCCTCATTTAGTACATTTTGGAAACCCAAAGATGAGTCATTTGGTAATCATTACTTTTCTATATGGTAAGGCAGCATTTTCTTTTGTCTTCTTTCCCAAGTGAGAAAGACAAAATGCTTTCAGTTTTTGTGGCCATAAGCTCCACTGTGCTTTTTTCTAATGGTAACCTAATAGTGACCTACTATTAATGTATGCCCCAGGTAAGAGGGAGTAATGTGGCAATCCTTGGAAGTGTTTAAAGCCAGGTTGGATAGAGCTCTGAGGAACTTGGTCTAGTGGAAGGTGTCCTGACCCATGGAATGGAGGTTGGAACTAGAGGGTCTGTAAGGTCCCTTCCAACCCAAACCATTTTATGATTCTGTACAGTGCACTGGGAGCTCCTGGGGAAATAAGTGTTCTTAAAAATCTAGTCATATTTTGATTTAAGATCAGTTGCAATACTAAAAAAATGACCAGAAAATTGAAGAAATCAAAGTATAGTTTAGAACTAAATTAAGGTTGGATATGTTTGTTCTGAAATAATTCTAAAGTCTTATTTAAAAAGCCCAAACTTAATCTTTTTCATGGAGCAGAGTAGACTTGGTAGTATCTGAGGCAGATGATGATTGTTCTGTTGGTAAAATCAGCAAGGAAATTGCAATTTTAAAAATACTATTTAAGAAATTGATCAGTGGAGATATTTATTGCAGAGTCAGCAGGTTAGTAATGTTAACAAGTGTTTGTTGAATATAGTTTTCCAAAGGGATAGCATATGAAAATCAATATAATGCTCTGTTGATGTTATTCATGTCTACTGGTAACAGGATATAAAAAAATTACATGATTTATTTTTAAAATACAGCAAAAATGTTAGGTACACTGTACCTAAACAGCAAGCAGAACTATACAGGCTCTCTTTTCTTTTGAATAAAAAAACTAATGATATGTTTGCAAAAGTCTTTGGAGGAAATTAATGCATCAAGGGATTAAACTCTCCACCAATTTATTTGCTGATGATACATTGCAAGCCTTTCCAACTTTAAAAAATAAAACCTAATTCGTAAAGTGAGCAGGAAACACGACATGTTGAATTGAAAGATCAGTTCAGTCTTTGAAACTGAGTAATGGCAAAAAGACTTGCTGAGAAAATATCAGTGTCCTTCAAACAATCACATTTGATCTCAGAAATAAATTCTTTTCTAATGCAACCAACTAAGGTATCCTGCAGGGGAGGAACCACAATCGTTGAAAATAAATGCGTGGCAGAATTCAATATCTAACACAGAACACTGGGACAGGATATTGAATGCCAGCAAAGTTTTTAGGCAAAATTGAAGCTGGTGGGATTTAAAGTACCTGGAATCAGACACAAGTTAGTATATATATCTTAAAATAATTCATTTTGCCAATGTACCTCTTAAGGTATCTGGAATGTAATATGGCTTGTACTTACTCTGTTGTCATTATAAACTAAGAAATTAAAGTACACTGGAATAACGTTTTCAATGATTTTAATATAGAATCATAGAGTTGTATAGGTCGGAAAGCACCTTTAAGGTCATTGAGTCCAATCATAAACCCTGCACTACCAAGTCCACCACTAAACCAAGTCCCTAAGGGCCACATCTACATGTCTTTTAAATACCTCCAGGGATGGTGACTCAACCACTTCCCTCGGTAGCCTGTTCCAGTGCTAGATAATTGTTTCCATGAAGAAGTTTTTCCTAATATTGAATCTAAGCCTCCCTTGCTAATGTATATAATTTCTACTTGAAGGCAACTGAGTTAATACACATGTTGTTTAAAAATTTAATAAAATTCCTCCAATACTTGCCACATAGAAATTAAGGAACTCACATGGTATTATATTTACCTGAACTTATTTATGTAAGCTTTTGTCTTTGGAAGTCAACATCATCTTAGTATTCCTGATGAGAAATAGCATTTTATTAAAAAAAAAAAAATGCAGCTGTTTTTATAAGGTGTTTGTATCTGAACTTTTGTACCAGTTGGAGTGATTAGAAAAGTGGTTTAGTAATTCAGATTTTGTAGTACCACATGGCACTAGATCAATTTACTAATTCTCCTGTCACATGTAATCAAATGCCAGCAGTGTTTTTTGTAAGTCAGAGAGTAATGTCCATCTCATTTCACTGTTTTTTTCAGGGCTATCTTCCTGCGAATGTGGACCGAAGAGAAAGCACTTTACAAAGAAAACGCAAAGAGTATTTTGCATTTGTTGAACAATACTACGATTCCAGAAATGATGAAAATCACCAAGATACTTACAGACAGGTAGAACACCTATTGAAGTGACTTTTATCTACAGAACACTTACTAAAGAACTTAGAGAGTATTTTTGAACTTTGCTACTGTTTTTCTGTTTCTTTAATCTTACCTGATAGACTAGACTCCTAATAATTTTCCTAGATTTCAGAAGCAAAAATATGAAGTAGTTTTGGCCTGAAATTTGAAATAGTGGATTTCCTTTAATGTCAGCTTTAGTGTTGCCATGTGACACCACCATTCAGTGCTGCTGTGGTTTTCTGTTTAAGAATAGTAGTCTGTTCAAATCTTTCATCTCACCCTCTTTCAAATGAATAAGGATGGACAGGGGAAGTACAACAGTGACTGTTTCTTACTGGCTCCATACTTCTGCTTAAGAGGTTGAAATTGTACGTGATGTGCAACAAACATAAGGGCGTAAAACTTTCATGCCCACCCAGATAAGCAGATAACTTTTCTTCAGGTTTTGTATTGAAATGAGTAGTTTGTAACACTAAGCATAGACTAAGCAATGATAATTTAGTCTTCCTTGAGACAGAATAAGCTGAGATCTTCCTTTCAGCTTCAAGACTGATCTTTGGTAGCAAGAAGTATATAGCATCACTAACATAAGGTGCTTGTGAATGGAGCCCAAAATCATCACTTGAGGATTCTGTTGCGTAAAACTCCTTTATGAAGTTTAGAATAAAAATTTTGAGAAATCCTGGTATTTTTGTACTCTCTTCTTGATTGTCAAATACATTAAAATAGGTGCTAAACTCTGTTTTTACCTTTGAACATTTGGACTTGATGATCCTACAAGTCTTTTCTGACCTAAATGATTCTGTGACAGTGGCAGTTGAACATGACTTTACAGAAGTAGTAGTATGTATTCACTCTTAATTATCCTGAGGTAATGAGTATTGCCAATATGACTATAATTTGCAAATAATTAAAATGTGATATAAGGATCCTAAAATGTGAATACAGATATATGTGGTTTTTTCTTTTGCCTCATTGGTAGATTAACAGTGACTTGAAAGATTTGGCTGTATTGCAATACAGTATTATATTGTATTTGGCTTATTTTGAAATACAGTAAAAATCCATGTTAACCCCAAAATAATTATACAATGGGATTATAACTAATACTGTAAAACAATAGAATTATTTTAAGTGTTGTGTTGTTTAGAAAGTGTGCTGTTGGTTCCTTTTACAGTATTCCTCTTTGTCTAATTAGATCCATATAGATATTCCACGCATGAGTCCTGAAGTTTTAAGACTTCAGCCCAAAGTAACAGAGGTAAGAATGTTATCTAAAGACCTTTTTTTTTGTTAGAGAAAAGAGTTTATTAATGAATCTGATATCACAGTTTGATTAATAATTAATTTGATGGCACTTGCTATTTTGACTTCAGAATGAGCTTAAGCAAGTTAAAAAAATGAGGATATAGAAGTGTAGGCTAAGAATAGCAGTGTAAGTATGAGTAATAAAAGCAAAGGCACCTCATTAATTTCCTGTATTGAATCTGTCAGTTTTTATTATGGTCTTGTGCCACTGACTGTGTTTTTTTAAAATTTTTTCATTTTTATATATTTTGTTAATACTGTATTTTTTAAGTAATCCAGAGCATAGTCCCATGGTTCCATGTATTTGTCAAAATCACTCAAGGGCTGGAAGTTATTAAGAGTGTTCCACTTGGGAAATTCTGTTTTTTGAATTTGTAGCAGGACTGGTTTGCGTGCCTTATCTGATTTTCCTTCCATGTAAGTTTTGTATGTTGAGTACACTATTTAAATTGTTTTACTACTGTTATAATTATACATTAAGGTAAATATATAATAATGTGACTAAATATGTGATTAATGATAAATATATTAATAAAATTGGCCTATATTGTTGTGTAATTGAATCTTATGGGGACTTCTCATTTTAAAGTATATAGGTCATAAATGGCATAGATGGTGTGGATTATCGTCTTTGAATTATTTATTTTAATTATTCAATTTATTCTTCTTTCTAATGGCCTAGTTAGACCTTTAAATGTACTTCTATGTAGCTTCTGTTCATACTGTTGTGGAGCCAAGTAGAACATCATCTGATAGTTCTTTGTGAGAACTTAAATGCTGAACTGGCTTTCATTTGGTTTTCCATTGTTGCAATTATTTGTTTAATGGAAGTGCTCTTCCATACATGTTGGAGAAACTGGTTTGAAGAAATAGCCTAGTACAGTGTTTTGAAAGAAAAAAGGTGTTAATATAGTGCTTTCCACATGCTTTCTACACAGTCGTATTTTACCTGGGCATTTCTAGGGATGAATTGAGGAGTAATACAAGTAAAATCAAGGGACAAGAAGGAAACAATACCAGTAAGAAATAAACTATTAAAGAAATTTATTAGATCAGTGGGCTTCTGAGAGGGTGGGCTTGCATCTGTTTTTTTCACTCTCTGTGATTCTTAACCAAATCCAACTTGCTTGATGCCTTTGTACAAAAGATGCTGAAAGGGTCATAGCTTCCAACTTCTCCATTGTTTCTCTTGTTTTCTGGGTTTCTGGAGACCTACTATAGCACCACCGAATCCCTTAACCTCCCAGGGATCTGTCCCTACTCCCAAGAGCTCATGCAGATAGGGACCTTGTGTTGTTCCCAGAGCTGACCCCCTTCTAGAGAGAGAGAAGATGGTGCTGGCCCCGGTGAGCAACACTCAGTCACTCCCCCTTGTTAAGGTGAGATGGCAAGAGCTGTGAAGAAGAGAAGGGAATCAGAGTAAGGGTCAAAGACAGGTTTCAAAGGATGACATTGTGAGCAAGACTGTTGTTGTGGACATTATGGTGGGCTTTGTACATACTTCGGATGCTATGAAGATTTAGAATAATGATACCACTGCTGGGAAGAATGTCACATGGAATGAGGTGCAGAGGCTGTAGTTGACAAAACTGGACAAAAGCACTAGTTAAAGCTTCAGAAAGAGAGCACGTGTGTAAACCTCACAGTCTTTTGACTTAAATTTGCAAATGCTGCTATTCCAAGATTTTTGCTGTTCCTGGTGGTATCAGTCTCTGTTCCTGAGGAACTTTTAAGTAGCGATAATAAGGCTGTTTTAATTTTCTTATCTGAACTCATAGTTTGTTTTCTGTAGTAAAGTGTTGCAGTTTAGAAAAAGATGTTTTGAATCTGAAGTGTGGAAATAACTAGTTAATATATGTTCCTTTTAAAATCGGCTTAAAGTGTTTATTTTTTATGGGAGTTATATGGATCCTGAGTGAGGAGAAGGTAATGTTGGAGCAAGGACTTAACGGACTGGAAATTGGTAAATAGTGGTCCTCAAAGAGGAAAACAGAGGAGTTAGAGGTGGTCTTTTATGTAGTGCAGTCAAGATATTTTAAAGACTAGTGACTGTAAGTTTAGTTTTAATAAATTTGATTAGCTAACATGAAGTAGTCTAATTTATTGTCATTTCCTGCTTTGACTGAATTTTGTTGAAATGGAAAGTACAGGTGTGTATTTCCCATCTATGCTTTCATTTTTTACATAATTTCAAGAAAACCACACAATTTAAAATGGTTTATAAATTTGTCCTCCCTGCCTCGTTTGGTTTTTCTTTTCTCCCCTACTTAGAAAACAAAAAGCAAATTTTCGAAGGCTTTTGGATTAAGGCTTTGGGGGTTTTAGAGTTCCTCTGAGGTGGCAAAACCCACAAGTAATTCAAAATCTTCATTTAAACTGATGGATTCTTCTCTTTATGTATATGAATATAATTCTTACTGTAATTATGAATGAGAGTTTAATTCAAAAGAGAATAATAGATTGGTAATGATATCTCATGAGATGTAGTGGTTCATAGTAGAAAAATAATTCCACTTTCTGTTGCTGGTTTGGATATAAAGAAGAGAACCTTTTGGGAAAGTGACCTTTTTAATGAGTGCTATTTGAACAGAGTCATGAGTGCTCTATAGAAACTTAAATTAGTCTGCTGTTCAGGTTTTCAGTGCTCATTTTTTTTCAATTCAAAACAGTAAATGAAACTTTGTGAAAATTGAAAATGCTATTTTAGTGTGTATTTGAATTTGTGATTAGATGCATTTGGGGATATTCAAGTTGATGTGCCATCACTAAATGATGCTTCCTGCTTAGTAATATTAAAAAAAACCCCAAACACCACTCCCCTCTTAGTTTTCGTAACTGGATTTTAAAAATATTTTAAAATGCATAGACTTCTCAATTTGCAATGCAAACTGTGTTTCTGAACACATTCTGAGGAAACAAAAGGTTGGTGATACAAACTTGTGGACTATTTAACTTCAGACGTGCCCTTGTGAAAAAACACTATTTTTGTATTTTTCACAATGCGTATTTTTGTTGATAGTTGTTACTGAATTACTGTGAAGTTTTTTTATTTGTTTTTTTTTTCTTTTTGCTGTGCTTATTTTGTAACCCTATCACACCATGAGTTTTTTATTTATCCTAGTGCTGCATAGCCGTTTCTACATTCAGTAATTGCTACTTAAATGCATGTCTTTAGGCAGCTCTACCTGATACTTGGTTTTTGAGAAAGTTACTTGTATTTGAGTCTGTTAAACATGTCCTTTTTCTGAAGTGAAGCACAGAATGATAAATGATAATACTGAGAAACTGCTGCTGCTGAAAGTAGAAGTGGCAATGGACAGAAGCAGACAGGGTGGCTGTGAGTTAACTCACCTTGCTAGTTTGGCAGTTTTCCAATAATAGTAAAAATATCACATAAACGGCTGCAATTTCATAAGGGTATAATTATGTAAAATGTAAAAGCAAGTTGCAAATGGCAGAGTGTAAAATCTTTGTACAGTTATGGGTAGACAGTGAAACACGACTGACTATTTTTTGATGGGCAGAAGTTGATATTTTTTTGATTTATTATGCAGGGCGTGTTAAAAACCATGAGGTGACATTACTAGCACCAAGAATTTGTAGCTAAAGAAATAAGCATCTTGGCTAATGGAAGCAAAAGGCTTCTATGGACAATTTGCTAACAAATACTTCCCTTTCTGCCTAATCTCTGAAATCACACTGAGCAAAAACTGAATCTTAATTGTAATTTTAATGGATCAGACGTGAGCTGCGTTAAGGCTTGTTTTTCACTGCCCACCAAACTTTCTGTACTTGCTGTTGTTGACTGTTCCCCTTGTTCCCTTAATTTTCAGCCAGGGAAACAGAAAACCTGGAGGACAGTTGGTTCTCAAAAGAAGGCCTATGGGAGAAGGGTAGATGTTGATATTTGGGACTTGTTTTCAAAGCAAAAAGGTGCAAATATGTTTCAGCTTCAGGTAACTTGTGTAGAAGCTTGTGATGGGGCTTGCAAGCATCAGAATGTGAGTCATATATGCTGAGACCTTTCCTTACTTAAAAATGACTACAAGAGGACTTTTAAACTAAATAGTAAGATTTGATTTAAAATTGAATTAGAACAGTCAGCTTCTTAATCTAACAAAAACTTAAAGTGAGATTGAATATAAATAATACTGACTTGATGAATAAACTTCCCCTCCCTATTGCATCCTTTCAGGGCAGGTCTTTTACACACTTTCTTGAAGCCTGAGCATTCATTGACTACTGGGGTTGCAGCAAACCACGCAATCCTTGATGTTCTTCAAAAATGTCTCCTTTTTTATTAATATTGAGTCCTGGTCTGAAGAGCAGTGTAGTTTGTGCTCTCATGAATGAGCAAACATTCTTTTGTTTCAGAAGATTATATATACCTGATTGAGTACCTGTAGTTAGGACAAAGCTTGTAGTAGCTTTCACTGTGATGCTTATTTGCAGCCTTTCAAAGGCACATAACGTGTTCAGAAGCAAATAATTGAGAGGAAATGCAGCATGTCACAGACCTAAATTGAGTCAGAGGAAGGTTCTGTGATTTCCCTGGTCTCTACTCTTCTCATGCTGAGATATATTGTGGCCTTACGAGCTTTTGCAGATCCTAAGCAAGCTTCAATTTACAGAGTTAAGGGGGTGAGGTTCTGTGATATGGCAGGCAGTTGTCTAATTTCTACATTTCTTGATTGTTTCAGATTTTTTATTAACCAGTATACAGACTTCTGAAGTGTAAAATGCCACACTGCAGTATTAGGCAAGCTTAACTGTTACGGAGTCTCTTTTTATGGGCATGTTATTAAAAAATCTAAATGATACCAAGTACTTCTTTCTGTTACTTAGGAATAAATAGAAGACTGCATTAGTACAATACTTCTTTCAAAGAGGCGAAAAATCATGGGAAGATCATTTAATATTTTTTTCCCTTGACAAAGGAGGAATTTTGTATTATTGGAAAAACTCCAGTGAATAAATGGGACTTTGTATTAACTACTGTAACTGAATTATATACTGGGTTGGTTTTAACATGTGCTAATGCCCTGAAAATGCTTCCTCTTGAAGAAGTGAGAAGCTTACATAGCACTGAAACTTAGTTATGAATACCAGTGTTCATTTATGCTTTTGTATGCATGTTTTTTGTACTACTTAACTCCACTATATTAAATTTGTCCACAGTGAGGTCTTTAACATCCTCATGAGGGGAAGCAGAGAGGCAGATGCCGATCTCTTCACTCTCGTGAGCAGTGGCAGAACTCAAGGAAACATCATGAAGCTGAGTCAAGGGCGGTTTAGGTTGGATATCAGGAAAAGGCTTTTTACCCAGAGGGTGGTTGGGCACTGAAACAGGCTCCCCAGGGAGGAGGTCACAGCATCAAGCCTGACAGAGTTCAAGAAGTATTTGAACAACACTCTCAGGCACATGGTGTGACTCTTGGGATGTCCTGTGCAGGGCCAGGTACTGGACTCTATGGTCGTGATGGGTCCCTTCTAACTCAGGATATTTTGTGATTCTATAATGTTATGATAATTTTCAAGTGTCTTGTTTAAGATGTGCTTATCACTTGTTAAATTACCTGATGGTTTCTTTAACTCTTTTTCAGATCTTTGAAAGAATTTTGTTTATCTGGGCAATACGTCATCCAGCCAGTGGATATGTTCAAGGCATAAATGATCTTGTTACTCCTTTTTTTGTAGTCTTCATTTGTGAATATATAGGTAAGATTGGTCTTAATACTGAATTATGAATATTGGTATTGGTTTTGAAATATCATTTTCATTTTAATCTGACAGTTTGGATGAGCTAATCAAAGCATGGTTTGATACATTAGGTTTGTCATTAATGCTTGTAATTATAAATGTATCATTCTCTTTAAATATATACTGGGAAGCAACCAGATTTTTAAGTAGTCAGTGGAGTTCAGGAATCATCCTGATTTATACTTAAGGAGTGTTCACTGCTCATGATGCTTTTTTTTAAATAAGTGGTTTTATTCTCCCTTTCTCTTCTAATTCATGTTTTTTGTGAAAACTTTGAATTGTACATATGAACCAGACAACAGCAGCAAAACAAAAAAGTGAAACAAAAAACCCAACAATGCCTGCCCCTTTTGTTCCTCAGGGAACAAAAGCCAACACCAAAACAAGAAAAGTAACCCATGAAACAGAAATCTTTTAAATGAGTTGCAGGGAAGTTAAAGGGAACTGTTTAAACTGGATCTGTGACTGAAATAATGACATCTTGGAATTAGGGTCTGAAAATTAAGGCAACAGTAATCAAATTTCTCTGGTTAAGAACTCTGCTCTTCTGAGGATTACAATATTAGTAACAATAATATCGTCAACAGCTTGATTCGTGTTGAGTTTGTGGCTTTATGTGCAAGTATATTTTTGAAAACATAATCAACTCATATGTGGGTTAAATCTTACATTTACAGATTTGTATTTAAATTATTGTGAGCATTAAGAGAATGACTAATTGTTAAGAAAGTTAATTATTAACTTGGGTATAACTATTGGTATAAAAGGTAAGGTTTAACAGTAAAAATGACAGTGTTAATCTGGCTTGAATTAAAACTGTTTTCCTTGTACTTGTGTTTGTCATGCACACAGTGTAAATTTAGGTGTTGTGAATGTAAACTTGAGCAATGCAGTGTCAGGCTACTTCAGTGGGGCAACATACAGTGGATTCTTCCTACCTTCTCTGTGCAAGATACCCATTGGTGTGTTAATCCAGATTGATTAGTTTTCATGAAGGACAGATTATCCTTGAGTGGATGATAGACTATCCATTTACTCATTTGCATGGCAACACCTCTGTGGCTTTGTTCATTTCTTGTTTCATAGGGGGACATTTCATTGCTAAGCAACTAATGAGAACTACTGCTGCTTTCTCCCTAATCATCTCTTAAGTAGGGTAGAGGCCTACTCCTGAGAGTATTTGCAGTTTCTGCCTTTTACTCCCTCATTTGACAGATAATGAAAATGTTCTTAATGATCCTGGAACAGTAGGGTCTCTAGTAGACTTTAGGGTTGCTAATTGAAATAAGAAGTTCAAATGAGATGTGATTAGAGAATTGATATTCCATGTTAAATAGGCCATTTAATTAATATGGTAAATAAGTTTGTCTTTACCACCAACTTACATTTGGAGACCCTGGTGATTGTTAATGCATTTGCTGGCTTGTCAGTATTTTGATGCTGAAGAGCATAGCTGTTCCAGTAAGTGTTCAGTGAAGAAAGACAAAACTTGAAAACTTTTAACCGTAGAAGATAGTTGGGGGAAATGTGTGCAGCTCAGAAACCTGTATTCTTAAAGCTCATTTAAAAGCTAGTATCTATATTGTCGGAAAAATACCAAAATGAAGGGGTTTTTTTTTCAAAATAGTTGTGGTCATAGCTAAGTCCTAACAGCAGTTATTTCCCCCAGGGACATAAAAACTTTCAAAGATTGTCTTTAGCTTTTTGATTTGAACCTTTCTAATATATTCAAGTTACACTGAGTGATGCACTCAAGTTCAAATGAATAAATGAAATGAGGACATTGCATTTATGAAGTACCTAAAAAATTCTGTAATAAAATTATGGGATTCAAAACTCAGACTGTGAATTGGGCTTTAGTAATTTAGATAGAAATAAATGCAGAACCTCAGAATTTTCCTATCAAAAAATGTTGGAACTGCTAGTTTATTTAATATTTAATAATCCTCAGTATTTGCTTTAGATTTTTACTCACTTCTTGATTTTAAGTGAATATTGGTTTGTACATTAAACTGCTTTTTTATTGCTATCTTTACACTATTGATTTTTGTATTTTCTTAATTTAACTGAAACCTTTTTTCTTGCAGTTCTAAGTCACTTGGGTCCTAATTTATACAGTTGAAAGTGATAATGCATTTTATTTTAGGTTCTTTCTATATTTAAAAGGTCCTGAAGAATTATCAAGTATTACTAATAAATTCTTATGGTTAACAATGCCACTAATAATAAATCTGTGCTGATGAGGTCATCTGATGGTAATGTTTAAACACATTTGCTGTTTTGTCGATTATTTTGGTGGGAGGACAGCCATGTTTATTTTAGCCTTATGGCAACTGAGAGCCCTTAATCCTTAATCTTGCATAACACATGTGTGACATAGTTATTCTAGTGATGGGAGTCTTTTTACTCTGCTAAAGACATCTGCGAACTGTTTGGAAAAGTGTTGTTAAAGAATTTTTGAAGATACAAATGGCATGGATGGAAGTGCTAATTTACTTTTCATTCAAATCTGAATGCCTTATATAAAGTAGGTTTTTAGGTCTGTATATAAGGACTGAAGTCACAGATGTTTTGATGGTTTAGTATGGATTGAAGTACCTAATTTTAGCATAGATTCACACATGTAGAATATATTGAGTGACTGAATGTAGGGATTGAATATGTTAAATCTTCAGGACATTCTTTCAACCTTTCCATCAGTGTAAGTATGATGAAGTGTAATCTGGTAATGTCTCATTAGTTCCCCACTCTGCAATAAAAGCAGAATGCTGTAACGTTTTCAATGAGATAAAGCTTGATTGTCAAACCAAGCCAGGAGAGGCAAAACTGTAATTAAAGAAAATTTCAGAGGGGGTCGATACTGGCCCCTGCTGGAATACAGTAATTTCAGTTTTGAATTTCTGGTCTAAATTAGGAGAAGGAGGAATTTAAACCTTAGGTTTCATATTTTAAAAAGTTTTTCCTCCTCAGGAAAAATGCTAGAGGTCTTTAATTTTATTCTGCTGTATTATAGCAGCTTCCTTAGAAATTCAAATACTGGAAGTGCAGGAAAACTATTTTGTCCTTACTTCTAGCCCCCTGCATGTAGTAGCAGTGTTGTAACATGAGCTGTCAGAACAAATGCTACTTACTGTCAGGGCAGTTTTTGTGAAAACTCTGTGTGTTTATAGCATATTTGTTATGTGAAAATGAATCTCATCCCTGTGAATGCACCAGAGGTGTGTAACGAGATGAGATATACCATGTGACTGCTCACTGTTTGTGGGCTTAATGTGGCCAAGGAGATTTTTCACTGGATTGCAAGTCCTATTTCAAGTTGCCACAGATGTGCTCTTTGTACACCTCTTCCTCTTGCCCTGGGTTCTCGTTGATCTACATTGTTTCCAAGTGTTGTGCTGCACAGTTACTTGTGGTTTCTTGGTCACCTACAATTTATCTAACATTTCAGTACATCGCTGTTCACTGAGCCTTGTGTGTGTTTCTAAAACCCCAGAGAAGACCTGGATTTATTCACCATTCAGAGAGATGGAAGTTTCAGAGAAGTACCACCATAATAAGGATGCATGTCAGACTGTTGCTAAGTGGAATAGCTGTATGAAATAATTTTAAGACCCCTAACAGTGTTGGATCAAGGGAAAATGAGGAGTTAGTAGGAAGTCAAGGGCAGAAAATGAACAGTATTGTAGCACTTCGTCATTTTATGTTGGATAAAAAATATCAAGAAAAATGGGGCTCCTGAAGACTGGAATGGCGATTGAGATGTTGTCTGCAATCTTCTTGAAATAGAGGAGCCTGAGTCAAGCTGGTGATGCTTACAAGAACTCATGAACTGAAAACTTTGAAAAGAGAGATCTTACCCTTGTAAGTATTTTTTCTTGTGATCTTAAATCCCTTTTTAGAAGACATTAAATGAAACTTCTGTTACCTAGTGTTTTTTTAAATTGCTACTGCTGTGACTTTATGGAATAATTAATTTAGGCCCAAATCGTAGTGGAAATGGGATAGGATTTATTCCCGGACTACTTTTACTATAAGTAAAGAAAGGTTCTTTGGTCCTGAAAAAGCCTCTGTCTGCCTAGATCTCCCTTGCTTACCATTCCTTCCATTGCCTCTCATCTGTTACAGCAAGTCTTCCTGTCCTTATAACTGGTATGCAATCTCTTTTTTGCCTTCTTTCCCTCCTTTTCAACAGTTCTGCTGTGAATAATTGTATTTAAAACTATTAATTTTGGTGGTTTTTTTCTCACAGTTTGAATGTTGTATCCAAAAGGGTTCGTTTCATTGTATAATTGGAGTAAAGTTTCAGAGCATTTTATCATGGCCATAGCTGAGATAATTCCTCAGTGTTACTTTATAAATATGAACATTTGTCATTTAAGCAAAGATTTTCTTTTTTCAGGGGAGTTGTAATTTTTGTGCAATATGTAGATCTGTTTAGAGTCTACAGTAAGCCAAAGAGCAAAGACTGTTAACCCACTGACTTTAGGAAGCTGCTTTTCTTCATACTTGCAGGGTTATAAGGTAAAATTTTGTTTAGCATGCATTATTTCCTTTACAAGAACAAGCTGAAGCTTTGATTGCTGCAGTATATAATGTGAGATAATTAACTCAGCTGTCTAAGCATCTAGACCTTTATTATTTAGTTCCACAAATTCACTAGTCCTAGAAGAACTATGAATAGAACTTGTACATTGAGGCTTTGGGAGATAAACTGGAAAAGATGTAATATATTTGTTATTATTCTCCTTAGAAGAGACTGAATGAAATTGAAAGAACAACAAATGGTCTTTATGAAGTATAACAAGGAGCTATAACTGGATTAAATGGATGCTTCTCCTTCTCCCAGGCCTGTCAAGTTTCTCCATCTTCTGATTTATGAGGAAAGAAATTCTAGAATTCTTCCCAGGACTGAGTGTTCAGGAATACGAGGGATTTCTTCAGTTTGAGAGAGATGAAAAGATTTTATTTGCAATTGTAGTGTGCTCTTGAACTTTTCTTTTCATTTTGGCATTAAACTTTGTAACAAACTTCTACTGTTTTCATGCTTTTGTTTAAATAAATATAAGTTTTTGCACAATATTATATTAAAATGTTTTTATTTACACATTTGTTTGAAATGATTTATGAAACACAAAATAAATTTGCATAAAAGCAGGAACATGAATCATAACTGACATTTTAACATTTTCCTGAAAGTTGTAAAAGTATTAAGAAAATAAATTGTTTTTAGAACCCTTGTAAAATTTGTATGAAAAACTATTTTAAAAAATTTAAATCACTTTTCTGTCATATGAAAATTCCATACCACAAATTCTGTTTGATCAGATTAAATTTTTTCTCCTTAATGCAAATTGCCAGTAATGTAGTTTCTGCAAAGGTATATTTCAGTGCCATTTCTTAATATTTCAATAATTTTATAGTAATACTTGTGACATCAGGAAATTTGACTCAAGTTATCACAGACATGAGCACTATTCTAGGAAATACTCTTTGATAGATGGTATATTGTCATCTGTGTGATTTGGGTGGGCAAAGAATTAAGAAATCTTCCACAAAACTCTTGAATTCAAGACTTGAAAGTACCGAAAAGTCAATTACATCTTCTAAGTCCAGAAAGCATCATATGCATTCCTGTGGAAAAAAGCTGCAATACACGCAAGCCATTCAGTGACCTGAAACTTTTTACTTACCTGTCAGTTCTCTTTGATTCACTGTTTGCTTTCACCTGTTATTGAACACGTCATACATGTACACATATATTTATATATATAACGATAACATGGCACAGAAGTTGTCCAGCATTATCTTAGCTTGCGTTGAGATAACCACTGTTCACTTTTCCAATTTCTAGGAATATGTTCCCCCACTCTCCCCGTTGCTGTGCCAGTCTGTTTTCAGTGAAAGTATTTTGCCAGTACTGCAGAGTAGCTGAAGAGAGGGAGGACTGTAATGAGTAAGATAAACAGTATTTGAATTTGGTTTTACAGTTTGATGATTTATTTCCATGATTTGCACCATGGAAAAGGTGAAGATGATCAACAGCAGAAACCTGTGTTGAGCCCATCCACAGAGGACTTGGTACTTCTGTGCCAGTCTTCTGTGCTGTGAGGCAGAACTGATTTTGACTGCAGTGGGAGAGCAGTTAGAATTTTGCATTCATTTAAGTATTTTTGAATTGTATTTTTTGAAAAAAACCTGAAGTTGCTTCAGGCAAACTACATGGGAACAAAGACAGTAAGAATATAGACCTGAGTTTTAGTGCTTTAAAAACCATTCTTGTGAAGCACTTGAACAGATTATATTTTTAAATGGTTAATTTGTTTTTATGTATGTCTCACTTAAGGAAAAAAAACTATTCTCAATGTCTGAGCAATTGTCTTTATTAATATATAATACAGTTTTTCAGGCCTAATTGGATAAAGAATCTTACTATTTTACATCCTTTTATTTACTTTAAATGAGTAGGAGAATCCATGTGAAAATAACTAGCAGTGAATTGTTTGAAGTGTTTGTCAGCTAACAGTACTTGCCATGATATACTGTTGTGTCTAGAGTTGGTTCATAAAGCAGGATAGTTGGAAGCATTTCAAACAGAACTAACGAAAATGTGGATAGTATTAAGAGGACATCTCATGCTTAGTTTATGAAGAGTCGGGGAATAAGAGAGTATGAAGAAGGGCAAATATGTTGGCAGAACTTACGTAATGGAGAGAATTGATTAGTAGGGGCTAGTGAATTATAAATTGCCTTTAATATTTTGATCCTTTTATTTTGTTTTTGGATATTTATTTTAATTATTTATCTGGACAAATTCATCTTTATCTTTCAGTATGACTTGTTGCAATATTAATTTTTCTAGTTGCAGTTAGACTAATTCTGTAGTGAGCACTTTGTTCTGGCTTAGAGTTATAAAACTATTTCATTTGAAGATTATTTTTTAATGTAGTTATAATAGTATAAAAGTCCTAATGAACGTGGTTGAGCTTTACTCAGATAGGCAGTCTGTGTGTGGCTTGCTACTGATAGAGTTTATTCCCTACTGTTTTTCCGTAGTTGCTTAACCTGCTGGAAGTTTGTGGTGGCATTTAGTATCAAATATATGAGTGGATCTATTTGCATAAGTGCTCTCTCAGTTGGCTTTGATCAAAATGAGGTGATTTACTTATTTAATTAGTGGATTTTTGGCTAACTGTACCAACCCACTTTTGGCATTTTTTGGAATATAGTAACCTTGAGGAGGTGTTAATAATCAGCAGCTGAGCATATATCTACAAGTAACTGTATAGTGTAGTTGAGGAATAGTATATTGCTGCATGTATTTTATTCATTAATCTATTTGATTCCCTGTGGGGGCTTGGAAGAGTGTGAACTTATGTGCTGTAGTATCTTCTTCAGATCCCATTTGTTGTTTCAAGAGGTCAGTGTATCCTGCCTGTTCTAGCTTCATTTCACTGTTCCTTAAACTTCACAGTGGAACTGCATATTTTGCGTATTTCCAGATTAGGTTTGGCTGGTCAGAAAAGGCTTTGCTTGCCATGTGCTTAGATGGCATAGGTAAAGCAGGGCTTTCTACTGTCAAAATATGTAGCTTTTCTTTTCTAACATACATTCTTGTCTTCTCCTTTTGGTCTGCATTGTCTTTCCTCTGGCACAGTTAAGCTGGTTGGAAACTAGGCCCATAATAAACTGAATAATTTAACTTTCTGCACTCATCTTGAGGCTTAGAGAGGAATATGAGTGGTGATGTGGGTATAGGAGCATGCTAGAGGAGAAGGGAGAAGCAAGGTCTCTGTTTAATGCTCTGTTTAATAGGTAGCACTGAGATTACTTTAGCTGTGTTATTAAACTTCATGTTCATGATAAGAATTTGTGAATTTCGCTTACTTTTGGCTTGGCAGGTTAGGGAGCACTCAGAAAAGCATCTCAACAGATAGATATAGGGTATGGCAACCTGCGTTTCTAGTATTTTTGCTTCCTAGTACTGTCTTGAATGACCTTGATTTACTATAGGTAGTGCTGTTTTACAAGATCAATCCTTCTCTAACTGTTTGTATTTTTATTTTACTCTTTAACATACTGACAGATTTCTCAGGTAATTAGAATAATTTGTCTGAAATGTTGGATGCATTGTTGCATGCAGTAGACTTGGGCTTTGGCCTGTTTCCATTGCTTTTCATATGGAGACTTTTTTATGTTACTTCTGTCATGTTTTCTATAATCTTAATTTTTTTTGCAGTTCTTTCTAATCAAAGTGTTTAAAGTCATATCCCACTGCTGCAATGGAGAAAGTAACTCCAGTTATATTCATGACCCCTATTGAAACAACATGAAGTTCTTGAAAATCCATTCAATTAACTACACAAATTACAAAATCAAAATTCTTGTTCTTTTGAACTGGCACATATTACAAACTTGAGTAAAGTGTGGACTGTGATAAAATATTTTCTTTTGTTTGATTACAGAATGAGATTAGTGATAGTGCTGGATACTTAAATCATTAGGATGTATTAGTTGATGAAATAGGATGTACCTCAACTTCACTATCTTTCAGGGAAAAATTAATGTAATTTAACTATTACTGGCTTTGTGGATAATTTTAAGAAAGGTTCTATCTATTTGCACTGGAATAAGCCTAATTAAAGTTAGAATTCTCTGGCTGTTGTTAACAATAGCTGTCAGGAATGAAAAAGAGACATTAAGATTATCTTAAGTATATCCAACTGCTTAATTGCCTGTTATTTTTAGCTTTCTGTGTGTGAGAAAATTAGTATTTTGAGTAGTGGTATTAATTGGTCGTAGTCTCCTATGAGTGTCTGTTTAAAACAAAGCAAAAAAAAACCCCGACACCCCCTAACACCTGAAATTTTAAGGTCTATTAGTCTTTTCAATTTTTTAAATTTTTAATTATCTTCAAAGAGAGAACCATCTATATAACTAAACTATAGATTCTTGAATGTTAGTAGTGAGTGAAAAAACTCAGTATTTAAAGAATATGTGAAAGATAGCTTTTGCATGGAAAAAAAAGTCCTTAACAGGAGATCTGTCATCATGTTGGTGTAAAACTTAAAATTTGTGCAATTTTGTATGTTAGTAGAGTTGCCAGAGTTGTCAGAATCCAGCTGATAAAACACAGAGTGTTTTAGTTCATAAAGCTTAGAGAAGGAAAAAATCCCAAATGCACAACCTTCTGAAAGATAAAGTCATAAGACTTCAGTTCTATTACTAACTTAACTTCTGTGTTGAATTTATTCTTTCATACTTCAGTCAATCAAAATTAAAGTTTGGTTGATAAGGGAAAACGAACAGCTGTCACAGTTGTGTCCATTTACTAGAGTTTTACGAAGTTTCTCTGTCAGTGTTTTCATCTAATTTGAAACAGTTTGCTCTCTATTTTCACACAGTAAAGTAAACTTTACTAGGTCTTAGTAGGATCATTGCATTGCTTTATAATGTTACTATTTGCAGCTTAGGTGTTGGTGGTATTTTTTTGATTACTCAAACAGTTTTCAGGTGATGCTGTCTTTGAGTTTTATAGTTCTGAACTGTTGTATATTCAACATACTTTTGTGGGCAAATGATCAAAATATAATTCAAGATAGTTTGGTTTAAATTTTTAATCTTTTGTTTGATAACTAAGAGTAGTGCATGTTGGTTTAAATTTTTTTCTTTTTACTTTGTAAAGTATTTTCTTTAGTCTTTTGTGCTTATACTTCCCATAATGCCCTAAAATAAACCTAAATGATACGTTTGTCTAAGAACAGTTCTTTGGTATAATCTCCCTGATTGTGTATCTGATCCAATTTGACCCAATTTTTATAAATAAGGAAGTGTAAAAAGAAAGATGCTTTCACCTGTTTTAAAATACTATTCCAAACTCTTGTTGAGTCAAATAAAATATGGTATTAAGAGGAATAGAAACCTTAAACTAAATGGAAAATGGTGGATTTCTACTAAAGACTGCATTAGAGGTTACTCAGGTATTTCAAATTAAAAAAGTTAAATGATTTTCTCTGAGTATACCTTCACAGGGAAACTGTGTTATATTAAAAAGTAACTTCCCTTTTCTTCAGAAGAGAAGGGAAAAGTATGTTTTAAAAAAGCAAAAAAACCCCAAATCTTCCTCTTTTTTTTTTTCCCCAAATGTCAGCATTATTTTTGTTGGACTTTGAATAAAAGAAAAGAACTTCTGTGCACTTAAGAAGAAAATACCCGAGTTGTTCAGACTTGACATATTAGAAGATGGTCTTCTTTTCAGAGTAGCATCTACATATGAAGTTGTTGTGCTCTAAGTCCCAAAGCTGTTACTTTAACCTACCTAAATAAATGTTTCGAAGCACTATCATACCTAATTATCAAACTGCGATGTATTCTTTGAAAGTGTAGCAACAGTTGCTGCATTTTTGATCTGTGTTTGACTGACAAGCTTTAAAAAAAGATCAGCTGTGGAGAAAAGCTTTAAGAGCAACTATTAAAGAAGCAAAAACCTACTTTCTCAAAGATTAAAATAAGTGTTGGACAGAGGATTTATCAGACTTAATGATTTCTGGTGTCTGGTAGTAATTACTTGATGGTACCACTGTTTAAATTAAATGGTCTTTTCTAAAAGATGTTACTGTATATGACTGAGTGTCTGGGGAAGTAGAGAATTACATGAAAATTTTTGATCTTATTCTTTGTTGGCATAAGATAGTAACTGAAAAAATGGCAATTGCCGTTTCATAAGAATTTTTTTTGGACTTTGTAGACATAAATTCTAAGGCCAAATGGAACTAATCAAACTTTTGTCATAGGTAATCAGAACTAAGAACTCCGATTTAGCCTTTCTGTTGATTTGAAGTGTTTGATGTTTTCAGCTAACTCAGATTTGTCCATTAAATCGCAGTCTTTTTGTATTATTCAAGTTTGGGTTTGGTTTTTTTTTCTCTGAGGTATACTATAAAAAACTTGAGTAAAAAGAATTGTTGTTCCCCGTGTATATATAGAACCAAATCTGTTAATGAATGTTGTCTTTTAGTGCATGAGGATGATGTGGATTTTAGTTATCTACTTTTAAAGTTTGTTTTGTATCTGTATGTGTGTTTCTAAATTTTTAAAAGTATCTGTCCAAAGAAAATGTGTTATTTTGGAACACTCTCAGCTTTTAAAAAATGAAATTAATTTTTTAATGTGAATGCTAGTGTAAAAAATGCAGTTCTTGAGTTTGAAATGCATTTTGTGGTTTATATTGTCTCATTTTTGAAGGCAATTAGGAGACTAATAGATGCATACTGTGCGGAAGTCGTGAGAGATTATTGAGAGGTATTTTATTTCAAACTACAGACTGGAAATGTTGGGCCATGGGAATAAATGGAAAACAATATGTTGAATAATGGTAGAAGCAGTAAAGTGAAATTGAAGAGAAACCAAAAGATTTCTTCAGGTATAAAAATGAAAGAATTGTGAAGGGGTAAGTTAATTGCAATTAATGTAGCTGTGGGAGAGACATGTATTCCAAAGGGAGCAGCATATTTTAATTCTCGCTTCTGCATTTATATTCCTCCTCTCCCCATGGTCTCCACATAGTTATAATTAATGATCATCTTTCTATAGTGAAGTATCACAGAGGTGGTTATACTTTCAGATCTAAGTCTTCTCAAGCATGCTTTCCAACAGACTGGGAAATGAATGATTTTTTATGCCAGTAAAAGTGGCTCTTGACATCCAAATATCACAACTTTGTGTGTTTATTATGAAGTAACGTGCAGGAAGAAAAGCTAAAAGATAAAGTGTTGCTTAAGCAGTGACAACGTGCTGTACAAATGCCAGGAGTGTAACATCCCAATCCTGTTGCATAGCTCAGTAGCATCTGAAGAGCTAAAAAAAGATTTTCAAATTAGGTAGATCAGTACTTTAAACAGAATTGTAAGATTTTTTTATTTTTGGCCTTATTTTCAATGAGATATATGATTAGTAGTGTTTTATAGATTTCAGACCAGTACAAATAGATTAGTCAGAAGTTTGTGTGCTGAAACTTTAATTTTAATTGGCTTGACTTGTAGTTTAATGCATACTTTTAAAGATAATAGTAATAATAAAATAATTGGATTTTTCATCAGCACAGGGATATTTTGCTTGTTTTTTATTTGAGAAATCTGATACTTTAAATTTTTACTTTAAGCTGTGGAAAACAAATTTATAAAACTGAAGTGAAAAATTAAGTACTTAAGTAAGCCACATAAAAAAAAGAAAAAAGGATTTTTGCAAAACAAGTTTTCTTTTGTAGGTTTTCACTGCATTATTTCATAGAAGCAGAAAGTACTTTATGCTTTTATAGCACATTCTTTTTGACAAAATCCAATACATTAAAGAAAATTGCCTTACGAGTTGTGTTCTCATCAAAGACATTTGTAAACTGATTTATGTGTTCCATCTTCAGTTAATTATGAGATAAAACTTATTGCACTATGACAAATTTAAAGACAACTACCTTTCTTACAGTAATATTGTGGAGGAAAATTAGAGACCTACTGTTAATTTTGAATGGACGGAGCAGGGTTTTGTTTTCTAGAGGTTGGATTATTTCTTTATATTAACAATAAATACCTCTACAATATGTAATAATATGTTTAAATTTCATGGATAAAGCAATCTTTATGGCTTTTTTGTCTCAGATATGTAGCACTTTCATTAAGAAAGTGTAAATCACAGCAGATTAATGTGGTTAAGGAATGCACTCAACAATTAAGCAATATAAGAAGTAGTGTTGCCTGCAGAGTGCATTCTCCTCAAATATGCTTCTTCAAATTCAGTATTTGCAGTTTGTGCTAAAAAGTGGCCATAATGGATGGTACTCAAGTTCCGTTGTAAATAGGGCAAGAATTCTGTAAGGTGGATTTCTTTCTTGTTAGCTGTGAATGATGTAGGAGATTAGAAAATAATGAAGCATGTAATTTTGATTAGGAAAATTGATATTGCACAGTGTGATTTGCTGCAAACTGCCACTGTCACAGACGTGTGCTGATCACGTCACTGAAGGGCCGTTGTTTCCTTTGCCATCCGTTTTTCTTCGAGAATTTATGTGCCTTTCAAGGACATTAAAGGGTTAAAGTAAAAATGGCTTTGAGTGAGTAAATGTAAACTTACATTGAATTATGGTCTTACATAAATGGCTGCTGAGTTTACTTGACACTGGCAAGTTTTTCAGTCTTCTGTCACAGAAAAATTATATTGCTGAATTTTTAGAAGTTTTTGTATTTACATAAAAGTTTTTGGATAATTCGTGTTACTTTAATATTTACCCAAGTTAGAGTTGAATCTTTGGCATTTTTAAGTTACCCGGGCAATGTATTAAACGTATTGCTGTTTATGGGATTGTTCAAATGAGTTATCTTTGCCAACCTTCTATTATTAAGTAATTACATGCAAGGTAATTTCTTTTTTTGCTTTTTCTTTTTTTAATAGTTTTAGTTAAGAAGTATTAATTTTCAATACTTTTAAAATTCATCCTTGCATATGCAGATACATAGACTGGTTTCTTTATCTTTGAAATATATTGTAGCCTTTAGTACAGTTTATTTTTTACCATTTCCAATAATAACTTTTTTTCAAATCTACATTAATTTCTAGATTCTTTTTGAAGGCTTTTCCAGTGCTAGAGTGACAGTCCCTAAATAGCCCTCTAATCAATCCCATACCTTAACACAGGGAAGGCTTGTGTTCTTGAGGTTTACTTTAGACTTACTTGACCATGCTGTGGTTTGCTCTTATCCAACACTTGGTATTTTGTCTCTTTGTGTTTGCATATATGCGCGTTGATGCTTTAAAAAATTAAATGATAAGCACAAACTAGTTAATTAAAAATGCAATGTGGGAGACGTGTTCAACCTTTAATCTTTCATTCCCTGTTCTCTAAGCACCTTTTGGATTTCTCAGGAAATTCCCTTATGAGGCATTCTAAGAAAATACTCATCAGCATCCTGTGCTCGTCATGCATACTGGTTGCTAATTACGAGTCCCATAATTTGGTATCCATGCACAGCTTCTCCATGGCAAGCTGTTTTGGTTGACAGTAGCAAACCTACTGAAGTGAGTACGCTGAGAAGGATTTGTGCTGAGCATTGTGTTCATTGTTGCTGAACTCCATTTTTAAAACGAGCTGCTATCTTACAAGCTTTGAAGGCTCCTATTTCATAATAATGTCATGCCCAAGGATGTGGCTGATACTCTTTATTGTAATTTTAAACTACGTTTGCTGGCCAGATTTCTCACCTGTGTAAGAAGTTCCCAGTCTTGCATTTGGCGTTATGCAAGTTCTGTGGGTCAAAGACCCAAACTACTAGGTTTACTTAATTCTCCTTTGCGCCCTGATTTGGTCACAGAGCTTTTAAGGTAGTAAAGGTATTTTTCATCTTCTTCGTGTCTGACTTGTGGAGCAGTAATCTCAGACTGCAGCCTGTGACCAAACAATGTCTTTGGTTTAATTTGCAACATGAGCTGAGAACTTCTGTGTTTCAAATAAATTTATCATCCTTAAAAGCAGGTCTGTTTTTGTATAGACATGTGCAGTGGGTTACGGATATGAATTAAGGGCAAATACTGGATTATTTAGTGTGGAGTAAAAGAAGATACTTGCCATTAAAGTCTTGTCAAGAAAAGCCCTGAGCAGAAAACTCGTGATCAAGTTTACAGTGTTTTTGGAGAGGATGATTTACTTTGTTCTCCAGGTAAAAGGAGATTGTAAGAGTTGCCATGTGCAGTAAAATTATGTAGAGAATTAATAAAATATAATGATTAATGTTTGAAACATCATTCTTACAATGATGTATAAAGATTTTTATCTTTCTATTGCATCTGAAGGAAATTGTGCCAGATCAATGGAAAACAAATGTAAGATTATTAACAGTGCTAAAATAGACAAGTCATCAATACATCTTGAATGTGAGAACACGACTGATTGTAGGAGAATATTTGAAATGCAGTAAGGTCATGTTTACCTAAGTCTGGACTGATGAGATGATTAAGTTTTAAAAAATTTTTTTTTGTGACTGCAGTACCACAAAGAAAGGGAAGATTTTACTTTGGTGATTAATCCTTAACAGCTCAAGAGCTTTTTCTATCAGATTAATATGTAATTGGGACTTTTAAAATGAGAGATATTGATATGGTTATATACATATTTAATTAGGTAATTGTTACTGAAAGAATTTACATTTAAATGCTCTATTGTGTCCTGATCTTAGAAAAGCGTTGCTTTAGTGCAGCAGTGACTGAATAGCTGTTTCATAAGGCTTTTTGAAATGGAAAATGGAATATGTAAGATCTTCTAGATATGGAAGTGTTACTGTGCATCTCTACATGCAATCATATGTGTATGATTTTGTACTTTGCATGTTTTGGTGGTAACTTTTATGTCAGGTTTGTCAGAAGATGCAACGTCTGAAGTAGATTACAGTACAGTAAGCTTTATACAGACAAGTACTTGTGCATATATGGTCAGAATGGTTTCCTTGCGCTGCTGCAAGAGATACATAATTTGGACTTAAAGTATATGGTAATGCTTTTTATACATTAGATGAGAAATACATTTACATAAATTAGTGCTAAAAATAAAGGAACAATTTTAAAATGTTCAAATAATTAACTGATCCAATGTTTCTATGTATCATTTTGTATTTTGGGTGTATGTAAAGAACGACCATAATTTATTGGTGCTCTTTCAATGTGTTTTGCGCTCCAGCACTGCGTCTTTCTTATACCACCATCCATTTTGTCCTCTACCTCCCATTGCAGTGGATTCATCTGAGTTTTGGTGATTCTGAGTGTTGAGAAACCCTTTCAAGATAAAAAGCTGCAGTTAAAACATTAATAACAGAATTAAATGTCTGTTTCATTAAAATTTTTCCTTTGAGAGAATGTATGCTCTACTTAATAGAGATACCTTCTGTATGAGCTTGCTTAGTGTAACAAAGTTTTAAAACTATCAAGTTACATTCATTTTTTTCCCACTTTATAGACTGAGTTTCGGTGTTGGTAACATGTTTAGAGAAGTTCTGAATGAAGGTTACCCTTTTGTTGGTTGCATGTGTTTTTACCCATGATCTGCACTGAAAAGGTGACATTTCAGCACTCTTTAGAAAAAATCAATTACATTTAAAAGACAGAGATCAGATGTGAATTTAATTTTAACATTCTGAACGTCTTCCTTCAAAATCATCCACAGGCTTATCTTGTATTAAAACCTATTTTTAAGGGAGGTAAGGTGCTTAACATGTTTATTTTCTACTATCATTGAAAAATTAAATCTGTAAGTAATTAAAAAAAAAAATTTCTTTTTGCCCTTATGTCTCTGCCTTTGTGAGTGGATCCAGTTAAAGCTGTTCAGAAAAAGTTATTCTTTTTGCACTGTGGGAAGTTTCAGAAGCATACTCTGGGAATGAGTAAAAAGCAGCTAATATCATACTTACAGCAATGCACACATTCAGATCAGCATGCCATAGACTCCATGCTACAATAGTTTTCCTCCAGGCAACTATTTTGCTGTCTTTTACAGTTGCATAGATAACATGATAAAGGTCTCCACAGGACACTGAAGAAAATGAGAAATGTTTCTATAAGACTTTGTAATTGGGAGATTTTAGGCAGTGATCTTTTACCCCGCCCCAGATATTGCACACACTGGCCTGCTATTTCTGTCCATATTCTTTTATTTGAACTTTATATTATTGTCCATTCAGATTTCACTAATTGAAAATAAAGTTATTTAAAACCAGAAATTGCAATTACGTTCTCTAACACAAATAATATCTTATGTACTTTTGGGATGGTTATTTTTGCTTCTGTTGTTTTTCCTGAAATCCCTTGTGCTCTTTCTTTCTCAACTTTTCCTCAGTGTTTATTTCTTCATCCAAATAAGAAAAGAAAACAAACAAAAAAAAGGCAACATGGAGCTTGATTGCTTTTCCCCTTGAAACTGCGTGGAAGCATTTTTCTCTTTGTGCCTACCCAAATAAGTAAATAAACGTTAAAGATGTAAATTATTATTCTGCATAGCATTCCGCCAATCAAATGTTCCTTAATTGGAGCTTGTCAAAATGAATGGCCTTTTAAAATTTCAGTTGTAGAGTGGAAAAGGAACATTTGGATATTCAGTGTCCGTTTTGAACTTCCTCAATAAAGTGTAACAAATTAAGGTGAATTGGTGCAGCAGAAACAAGTGCACATCCCTGAGCACTTGCTTGTTTGTGGCTCTACTTTTTTTTTGCTGTGCCATCTTTATTAGAATAGTTTCTGGGTGCTTCTACAGTGTAGCTCCTTGTTCAGCATACACCACATTTGACTCAAAAAGTACCAGTTAATGCAACATATACAACAATATATGTCTTAGGTGATTTAATGAAAAGGTATTTTAATATAGTTCCAAGTAATTAAACTTATTTGAAATATTTGGTTGCAGAGTTTTAAGCCAAAGTTTGACATTATTGTTTTACATAGGGTAAATACTGCCAGGGTATAATTGAAATAGAATTGAGTTGTCTTAAACACTTAATTAATTTTTTTTAAATTTCAAAACTTTATTATCTGACTTTAAAAGAGATAATGTAGTAATGCATTGGAAGAACAATGGGATTGAACATTGGGCTGGGAGTAGCTTATATATTTAAAGAATACATAAAAAGTCTTGAATATTTATTTTGTGTTTAAGAGGCCTGTGAAAATGCTGAAGATCAGTCTGTTTAAGCCACAGAAAAGCATAATGTTCTTGGATATCTCTTTGGAAGGGAGAGACAGAACAAGATGGCTGGATGAGTGCTTCCTAAAAGTGCTATTTTTATGTCTCTAATAGCTGAGCATGTGATTCTGTGACATTTTAATTGGGGAGTATGGATTCTTTCAGTGAAAGAATTGGATATTCCTAAAAGCTATCTATATCTGTTGCTTTATTGGATTATGCGAGTTAGAGCAGCAAGAACTTGATAATATTTGCCTTTCTATATTTAACTTTCTTTGTTGTTGTTGTTCCCTGTGGAATGAGAATTTTACTTAGAGTAGCGAGTGTACGTCAGACCTTCTGTATTCTTTTCAGAAAGGCCTATCCTTACATCCTCTTTGTGCTTGGGGAATATACCTCTAATGAACAGTAATTGGAACCACTGAAAGATATTTCTTAAAAGCTATATTGTATTTTCTGTGGGAAATAAAAATTGGTCATTCTAATTTGGTAATTCATCTTTACTAGAACAATCAGAATCTTGTTTTTTCAAAATATTGCTGCTGGAGTGTTACTGCTGTCCAGGTTGCTTCATTCAGCCTATCTTCACAAACTGCCGTGGTTTTCTCACAGCTTGCTGCAGGTAGTTCAGTCACAGGATGGCATATTTTTTAATGGGTGTTTGAAGGTTAGACTTCTACAGTTTAGAGGTCTGCAATCTGAGGCAATCCTTTAAAAAAGCAAATTATAGCTAATACTGAAAACCAGGATTTTTATTTTTGGATGTAATTCATCTGATTTATTTATCTTTCTAGTTTAGAACAAGTCAGATAGTATTCCATCACTGCTTGTTCTTCCGTGTTGGCTTTGAAGGGAGGTGAAGATGCCCACCTTCAATGGTTATGTGTATCTTCAACTTTTTGTTGGTTTAAATCCTGGTGTGAGAATATAGTGTGAAATGGCAGATTTTGAAGGAGAAGGACAAAAACAAGGTAAGATAAGAAAGATGAGAATGACAAGAAAAAAGTCTTTTTCATTTGTTATCTTTTCATACTCACCTGTAGAAGAGTTACTGTGTTGTGCTAGGGTTTATAGCTACCTTTTCATTCAGAAATGTGATAGCGGTATCATGAAAAGGTGCTCCAAGGCAGAAAATTTGCAAAGGAACACATTGTCTAAGTAATCTCATTTTTTCTGCAAATGTTTAGTGGAGGAGGACCTGCAGACTTCATTCAAAGGGAAGAAAGTTCAGTATATGTTTGTGTTTTATATAAGTATGAGGGACTCTGGTACATTTATTGCTTTTTCAGTAGACACAGTGAGGCAGAATGATAATGGGTTGCTGCTTTTTTTGTCATTTTAAATATTAAAGTGAAAATTAAAAATATTAACTAGAACTTTTTTTTTCCACTGGGGCACTGGTTTATCAATATATAATAAACTATATAACTGTAAGACATTTTTGTGAGTTAACATGTATAAGATATGCAAAAAAATTTGTTTCTGCTGTAGAGGATGCATCATTACATTTCTTTTCTACGTGAAGAAGTTTTTCTTTTCTAAATTCATGTGGATATTTATCCTTAATTTTAATTTCTGAACTGTTAAAAAGGGCTTCTGAAAATTGTGGGTTTGTCTTGTTTAAAATCTCAGGGCAGATCAGGCTGGAGGTAGACAGATAAATACTTAATATTGATGATTTTTAGAGATTCATATGAAACTTGTCACCTTAACTCACTTTTTTTTGGTCCATGTTATGTGTAGTAATTTTCAGTCTTTCTGTAAGTCTTACAGAAGGGTGAGTACTCCTGGTAATTCTTCTGTTAGTGAACTTAGTAATAGACATGCTGACATTCCTTTGCTACTTTTTCTGGGCTTTCAGGGACCTTTCTGTTGTCTTTTTCTTGAGCTGCAAAACTCGCATTTCAATTTGGTTTAAGTTTGCCAAATGTGTATCACCTTAGCTACTTGTCTAATCTGAGTTAGGTTTCTTCATTGCTAGATGTTTTGGTTCTTTTACTGAAGCTGACCCGTTTGCCTTCGATTAATCCTTTCTTGTTATCTCCATTGTATTCAAGCATCTTTCCCATGAAAATACTTCTATGTCATGCTAGGCTCTTCTCTTGACATGTGTTTTTTTGTGGAGGGATTAAATTTAATAAGTGAAATGAAGCCAGGTTTGTCCCAGGAGCTATCTTTAATGAGAGGAGTCTAATAGAGAGAGTGATGGGACCTTAACAGAGAGGGGGAGCATTAGCTCCCACTTACTGCTTGTGTTGTCCCCAGTTTCCATAGAGCATTGTGAGAATTTGCTGTCCATTGGGAGGCATCTCCCTCCTTTTTACTGGAAGGAATATGCTGCTGATACAGGGCAGAGTTTCTTCCTCCTCACGAAAGGATCTGCTGTTAGAAAAATGGGGTGTTGCAGTCTGCTGTTCACTCACTGTTTTGCAATGCAGTGTTATATCTGAGTTTATTATATGGGGTATTTGAAATATGTTGAATACTTGTTTACCTGCTTTTAGAAACTGGATTTGTAAAACTGTATTCCAATGCAAAGGTGGCATTCCTTTAATTACCATGGAATACTGGTCCATTGTTTGCAACCCTGCCACCTCTGAGATCATGCCATGCTGTTATTTTATGGAGTCTGCTGCAATCACCTGTTTTATTTACCAGCTTTCCCTATTAAATAAATATCTTAACTAATGCTTTATTAGCACAACCTAATCTTCTTGTCCTACAGCTATTAATATTTCACAGTCCAAAACCAGTGACCCCTTAGAAGATGTACACCCACATATAGACACCAATGCAATCAAGAATGCTTTGGTAACACCTTGTTACCAGTGTCTACTAGTAATGGTAAAATCACTAGTATGTTAAAATTATTTTAAAACATATATAATGGTAATGGTTATTACCAGTTGACAAATAAGTGCTTTAAGGTAGCATAATCAAATGTGACAACCTAAAGATGTAGTCAGGCATCTCTCATTACATACTGCAAAGCTATGACACAGGTAGTAGAGAAGTTTTAAGATACTGCGTATTCTTGGTTTTGTCCTACTTTTTATTCTATGCTACCTTGCAGCTGTGTATACCTTGCACAGTTTAGGTAGAATTAATTTCTTCTGCACCTCACTCTTCTTGAGAATAAACCAGAGCTGGGACAGACACTTCTTTGATACTCGTTTTGATACAGTAAGACACTGTGAGCTGCTGCAAGAAGGAAGCTACGGCATTTACTCAGAACATTCAGAGATCATGTTAAACTCTCTGTATGGGAACTTGAGGTGGCAAGACAGCACAATCTGTTTCTTTTCAAAATGGATTAATTCAAATGCTATGCTTTAGAAAGACAGTGTTGCTTAAGTGGTAAAATTTTGGTTCATGTTGAAGTGTGAATTTCTTTTCATACACTTCTATGAATTTCTATGAATCATTTTGGTTCTGTGCTTTTCCAGTGTTGAGAATCACAGTTTTTTGGGGGTTGGAGAGTGGGAATCATAAGTTTCCTTTTGTCTGATTTCTTTCTAATTCCAAATGCTTGCCTGAAAAACAAATCCTCCTGCAAAAGCTGTAGTCTGCTTTCTAAATAAATTTCAGTCATTTTCTAAAAAGCATTTTTCAGGGCTTTTTCTTCTGTGAAGACTGGCAATGTATTTGCACATTCTGTGCATGTTGAAAACATAGTCATCTTCTTCAGGATTGTTCATACATAGCTTGAGGGCTCTCAAAGTGCTTCTGATCCTCTTTCAGGTGTGAAATGTTTAGAATAAAGTAATTTATTATATATTAATTCTGGTTAACCAGGCATGATTTCAGATTTTCACAGTCTGCAAGAAATTAAGTATTCATTAACATTTAAAGCCATTAGATGACACAGTTGAGCAATAAATGATTCATTTAGTCCCTGTTAAAGTAAATGTGCATTGAAGTTTCTGACTAGAAGATAAGTGGTGGCTGTCTTTGTTTTCAATTATTTTCCTCGTTCTTACTTTATTTATTCTGTGCACTTCATTGACTTGTCTTTTTCTCTCTTTTCCTGAAACAGAAGAGGAAGAAGTGGAAAATTTTGATGTTTCCAGTCTGCCTGAAGAAGTGCTGCAGAACATAGAAGCTGACAGTTACTGGTGCATGAGCAAGTTGCTTGATGGCATTCAGGTAAATTGATTTTTCCTGTCTGTAAGTAGTGGAGTTAACTGATTAATGTCATGGCTTTGAACTTCTTTAAGGTTGTTGAAAAAGAGTACATCTATGGAAAATGAGAGAAGTCGATTTTCCCATTGGAGAAATCCACTGTTAGTTTGGCATAGAAAGGAAAGGGAAAAAAAAACGGTGCAACTTCTCTTCATCGAAATGTCTGCATGTCTCACTGTGGTATGACGTTCTAGAGCAGAGTTGAAATCTCAGTTCTAGAGACGTGTTTTGCACCTCTGTCTCTAAGCATGAAGAATGTTTGTTCAGGATCTCACTGAGAGTCTGAAAAACTGGCTTATTTATTAATTTTGAAGTCATTAATATAGCAACCTATAAGTGATTGCTATCTTAATAGTTCCTGAAGTTATCTTCATATTTTTAAAATATCTATTTAAAACTTGATATACTACTTCGCTGAGTGTTGGAATTTTTTCTATGTGGAGAAGTTATAAATGCAGGCACATTTTTCTGTTAACCTGCAGCAAGTTGCAGTCTAATAATGGTGGATCTGTGTGTAAATGCATTCATGGGCAGGTAAGTTTATGAAGATTAGAAGTATCTACAACACTCTTTCCTATGACTTACATTTTAATATGAATGTTTCATTGTCTAAGGCATATTCTGAATTGAAACTTAAACAGGCAAAATTATTATATATTGAGTAACAACAGAAGTCTTTAACTTATTTGAACTTATTTTAGTGTATTTCTCCTGGTTAAAGGTCTAATAGCTCAAGGTTTTGTGTAGCATTTTTGAAATGCATAGTCATTTTCTTGTGTTGATTCCTGTAACAAATGCTGGTTTGTTTATTTCAATCTCTCAGAACTACTAAATTTTAAAATACTTGACCACATAGCAAAAATATGTGAAAAGTTATAAAGAATAAAAGTGAGAACTTGAAATCTGCTGGAAAGGAAGAAAGCCACATAAAGAAATGCAAGCCCTCCAATTGTTTTACCTGTTTCTGGAATATCATCTGTCCCTTGCCTGCTGCTCTATTTTTTTTCTAGGAAAGGAAGTTCACAGATTAGATAATTTCTCCTTAAAATTCTGTTTTCATACAAAACCATCAAGTACTGATAAGGAAAATATGGAAACTAATTGCAATGGAATTAAACTGCGTCATTGAAAATTTAAGCTGTTATATAAATGGAATGGTGTTGAATGTATTCAAGGATGCACTCATCTATCAAAAGCAGGCTTGAAAGATTATGCTAGTGGTGTGACTAATGATGTTGCAGTTAATTCAGTGCAACTGCAGTGCTGCTGAAATAAAAGTTTTTCTTATTTTTCTTCTCCCGTTCTCCCGTTTTGTTTCCTTTCTGTGGTGATAGTGCTTTACTTACCAGATAAAACAGTGATGTAGATACAGGTTGAGTTGGTTGGAAGAACTAAATCTGTAGAGAAGGACTTGGGATACTGTGAACACCACTGGCAATTTGCTCTTGCAGCCCAGAAAGCCAGTCACATCCTGGGCTGCATCTAAAGCACCGTGGGCAGCAGGGTGGGGAAGGGGGTTCTGCCCCTCTGCTCCGTTCTGGTGAGACCCCACCTGGAGCACTGCATCCATTTCAGGAGTCCCGAGCACACAACAGACATGGACCTGTTGGAGTGGGTCCGGATGAGGGCCATGAAGATGATCAGAGGTCTGGAGCATCTCCTGCAAGGAAAGGCAGAGAATGTTGGGGTTGTTCAGCATGGAGAAGAGAAGGCTCTGGGGAGGTGTTACTGTAACCTGTCAGTACTTAAAGGGGGCTTCTGAAAAAGCTGGAGAGAGACTTTTTGCCAGGGCCTGTAGTGATAGGACGAGGGGCAATATTTCAAACTGGGAGTAGATTTAGATTGGGCATAAGGTGTACATTTTCTGTGACAAGGGAGTCTAAAGCAGTTGTGGATGTCCCCTTCCTGGAAGTGTTCAAGGTCAGGTCTGATGTGGCTTTAAAGCAGCCTGATCTAACTGAAGCTGTCCCTGCCCATGGCAGGAGGTTTGGACTAGATGAACTTTAAAGATTCCCAGTGGGTTCATAGTGTGATGCTGTGGTTGCATTCTGGATGCACAGTCATTTTTCTCAGAAAATGTGACAGAAGAGACTCATGTATGTGATGGTTTTGTCTGAGATGTCTGAATAAACTATACAGGGATTTTAGAGTAGAGGAATGTGACATGGTAATAACTGCAATCAAAGAATCTCTGCAGAATATTTCCATTAATTTATTCATCAATATAAACTTCCATTCGATGCTGCCCTACCAGTATTGGGTAAGTTTAAAGAGTGACCTTTGATAACCATTAGGGTCATCTTGTGAAATGTTTGGCTAATATGAGCTAGATACATTTTTGTGTGTGTTTTTTCTTTTCAGTACATAAGAGTGTAATGGAAGAATGATTGTATTTGTATCCCTTTATTATTCTTAACAGAAGACTCATATATTTTTCCAACCCATCCAGATTGTTTCATTTTCTTGATTCCAGAATTGCCAAAGGTGTTATTAAGAGATATGTATGTCTTGCTTGAGTTTTACTACACGTAGTATCTATTATTTCTTCATTCCTCACTCATCTTACCTCCCTCCCATACGTCTCTAATATGACTCTGTGTACTTTTAATATAAGATCATGTCTTTGAACCGTAGAGACCTATGGAGTAAAGAATAAAGAGTTGGCATTGGGCAGCAGGACTCTCACTTCATGATGTGCATACAGTCGTTAACTGGGAGAAGAAATAAAAAACTTAGTCAAATCAACTGTTTCTTTAGCAGATTTCCTTGTACTGTTTTTTTGTCATCTGGAGGTTTCTATGCAAGTATGTTTTTGGCTCCAGCTAGAGACTTTTGCAGAACTTTTCCAGTAGTTAATTTGATATTGCGTGATAGTTTAATCTATTTTTTGTTCTAAGATTATTTTGCATCTTCTTTCTCTGTTGGTTGTCTCTAAGTTATAGGCTTCTAAGTGCACATCTGTCATATCACAGTTTGATTAAAATTTAAAAAATTGATCTAATAGAAATACTAGGAAGTTTTTAAAATATAAATTTATGTACCTAAAATATCAGTTAATCTTATAATCTGTAGCTGTATATACTGTTTTACAGCAGTCAATTTTGGATGATGATGTGTGTAATGGTTTTCCTTTGCAGTGCTTCTTGATTCTGTGCTCTAAGCATTTTCTTTAGTTTTTGTCCCAGAAAGACTGCCTCACTGCAATTGCTTCTTATTTATTTCAGGAAAACAAATGAGAACTTCTAAAATCATAAGAACACAGGAAAATCCTGCTCAAAGTAGGCTCAGCTCTGAGGTCAGATCGAGTTTCTCAAGGCTTTGTCCAGTTGGGTCTTGAACCCTCTAAGGAAGGAGACTTCACAGTCTCTGAGGGCTAACCTATTCCAGTGCTTGTTCATCCTCATGTTGAAGTTTCTCCCCAGTAGCCAGATGGAACACTTTTTGTTTGTTTATATTGCTTGTCTCTTATTTTCCCACTGTGCACCACTGTTAAAAAAGGAGGTCTGTCGTCTTGGTAACAGGTTTTATCAGGCTGCTATTGGGTGCTTCTGGAGCCTTCTTTTCCTCAGGCTAAACAAGCCCAGTTTCCCCAGCCTGTCACAGAGCATGTGCTCTGTAACTCTGAGCATTTTGGTGACCTTTTGCTTCAGTTTATTCCCATTTTTCTTGGGGTATTGGGGTCCCTAAAACTGGATGTAATGTTCTAGATGTGGTCTTGAAATACAATAAATTCTTTTGAAACTTTAGAAGGAAAATCTACATAGTAAGGATGATTGAACTCTGGAACTGTTTGGTCAGAGAGGTTGTAGAGTCCTCATCCTTGAAGTTCAAAACCTGACTCCACATGGCCTTGAGCAGCTTGCTCCAGATGACTCTGCTTTGGACAGGATTTGGACTTAGATGGCCTCCTGAGGTCCGTGCCAACCTCCGTGATTTCTTGGCTGAGGACTGACAGTGAGTGCTGAGTGGGGATAATCCCTTCCTCTACGGGGCCAGGAGGATGCTGGCTGGCTTTGCTGCCAGTGTGAGCTTGCTGTCTGCTGAAATTTCAGGTCCTTTTCCACAGAACTCATCTCCAGCCTGTATTCTTGCAAGATGTGCTCATTTATGCTGATTTATAAAAACCTGCTTCTGAGGGTGTGTGTGGCCACATGCAAAATATATCCTCCATGCTTGTGATAAAGCTGGTTGTCTTTAGAACACTTCCAAACTGTAGATGATGCATGAGAATTTTTGCATTTTCGTCTGTGGCTGTGCATATGGGAAAACTAGAATTATCCCATGAGTATTTTTTCCATTTAATTAAGTAGACATTGCCATATATCCAGCATAATTAACTTTTTTTTTGTTACTAAATTGTCCTTTATAACACTTTCCTCAATAGAGTCTTGTTAACATTCAAGTAAAAAGTTCACATTGATCTGTGCCACCTGAAAATGTAATGTTCATATATAAAATAGAGTATAACTTTTCATTTTAAGTTCAAGTATACTGGTAATAAAATAACCAAAGGGGAAATACATGCATTGCATAATGATCTAACCACATATGTTAAAAATAGCACTAAATTATTAATATAACTATTTATCAGGGCCTGGTAATTTTTAGAATAAAAGAGAGATAATTCATATCCAGGGACTGGAGTATGCTCAGGTACATATTAGCTATTTCTATGGCTGATGAAATGGCAAGATTTATGAGCTTTGAAGGGAATCCTGCAGAGTTCTTTCTCACTCCTGAGTTATGGAAGGTTGTTGCTAATGTATGCCTGAAGTCTGGATTAGGGATGGATGGATGGCTGGATGGATGGATGGAACGCTTCTTGGAAAGCCTTTCAGAGGTCTGCCGGATCTGATAAATAACATGAACATGCATTTCAAATGTTGAGAAGTACATGCTGAACTGAATGAACAGAAAGAACTCTTCTGAAGATTCTTCAGAGTATATTCCTAAGGTTTATTTTAAAGGAAAAATAGGTCAAATATAGCTTTCTTTGTACCTATTCATTAAACTCCTGTGAGACAAGTTTCTTGGTTATGTCTTCAATTCATTTGGGTAGATAGTTTAGGACTATGCTAAATTGCAGATCTCTTTTCTGTGAATATGAGTTTGTTAGCCAAGATAGAAAGATAAAAGGAATATGCACTGTAAGTGTCTACATCTTTCTGTTACCTGCCTCTTGTCATGGGAACCCTTTGTTGGTTGCATTTGTGCCTTCGTGCACAGGTCAGGTTTCTGTATCTCAGGCTGCTGTGCAAATGCAGTGATAGATTGTCTAGGATTTCTGAACATGCATCAGCCCTGCACTTCTGGTAAGCTTAGCTAAATGGAGAAAGTAGTCTTTCATCCTGTCTTCCTCAGCTGAACATAGCATGGCAGATGTGGTGTGTTTAGGGAAAATGGGTTATATAACTATCTGAAAGGCAGTCTAAAGAGTCTTCACTAACATCGTCTAGCTGATACTGAAAGACGGTACTGCGGTTGTGCTCCAGTTTCTGTATAAACAGATCCTCATGCCAGTCAGAAATGGATGCTTTACAAATGTGGAAGCCCTGTCAGGGATTGTTAGAAATGCTGGCAGCAGTTATTTCTGTATGTTGTTCTCTTCAGTGTTTCAACTGCGTAGTTATGCTGTGTGTCTGTCCCTGCAGCTGCTGTTGGTATAACTCTTGTCTGTGAGTCAGAACTTCTGTGTGGTAATAACTGTGTAGTAACTTCCAGAAATCCACGTTGTTCATTAAATGCTAATGTCTTATCCAAGTTGGGTCCCGAGAATGATAGGACGTGGTGGGTATTTTTCTGGAAGGTATGACTATTCTGAGGAGAAACGATAGTTTGCTTGATAAATATTGTGTTCTAAAACACTTATAGAAGTAACGGCTTTTTAGAAAGTCATAAACATGAGAATTTTCATGAAAATTAGGTTCTGCAGTTAGGGCAGGCAGTTTTGCCCATTCAGGGTTCTTCTCATTGTTCTAATGAGAAATGGACAACTTCACCACTTTTAGTAATCACTTACCAAGTGACACTCCTAAATGGTATTTTTCTTACTTTATCAGCGTGTCATATATGAGATCAAATCTTCTGGAACATAAACCCGGCCACAATAGGTGCTTCTATCCAGAATCCTTTCTGTGTTTATGCTCCGATGTCTGATCCTATTTATCTTAATAATCTGTTGGAACAAATGCTGTTTTATGGTATTTTAAACTTCCATTGAAAGACAAGAAGATTCAAAGAAGAGCAAGAGTTTAGAAATGCTTCTGTCAGCAAGTTTTACTTACCTTTCTAAATTCAAGAGATTTCCAGTAACTTGCTTGGCCACTGGAGGACTTATATTCCTGTCCACCAGTTTGAGAAGATTGAATGCATTACTAGGGTACTGTGCATCAGGATGCCTAGTAACAATTTCAGAGTCAATTGCTAACTCTATCCTTTAATATATATCTGTGATTTCCTCTTATAGGAGTCTCTGATAATGGCCAATACTCAAAACTGCTTTGGTATTGGGTGGAATGGAATGGAGTAGATATGACATTAGATTTTGAAAATTTTTTCAGAGGGATTCAGGAGAGCACAGACAATTAGCCATGTGCATCAGGGAAGTTAGGAGAAAGTATAAAATAAGCAGAATTAAAGGTTAAAAGAGAAAAAACTGTAATATTTAATATTTTCTATAGCTCCTGTAAAACAGCAAAAATCTGGCAGCTTTTGGAAGGAATCAGTGAGCCTGTGAACAACTGTGTGGTTTAATTGTATTTCCAAAGTGCCTTTTGATAAAGTCCTTTTACCAGAAGTATGTAAAAGAGCTAAGCATCCATTGTAGATGCACTGCCTTTTACCACATAGGGAGGAGAAGGGTTTATATAAGTAGTCATCGAGAGAAAACATAATTTTGCTACTTTTGAAACCTAAAATGAGTTCGTGCTCAATATGCTGTATGCTGTTCTAATCCCTTTTGTCCATTCCATTTGGAAAAGATGGCTTGAAAGTTAAAAAAACAGTAAGGGAGCAAGCTAATGTGATCAAAGGTATGGAACAGTTTCTGGGTGATGGATTATTCGCCAGCTTGGATGATTTGGCTAAGTGGATGAATGTAACAGAAGTTTTTAAAATGATGACCTGCATGAAGAAGGTGAATAGGGAGTAGTTGCTTTCCCTCTCATGTGGTGCAAGACCTAGACAGTATCTCGTAATTCTGCCGAGTGATATTCTTAGAAAAAAAGATTGATTGAGTAATTAAGCTGCTGGCCTACTTGTCAAAGGATGAAAAGCATTTTGCATGGGTTTAGAACCTAAACAATTTGAACTTTTATTGATGAAAAATCTTTAAATACTTGAATTACTAAGATACCACCCTGAGTTAGGGAAGTCTCAGCACTGCAAACTGGAAACTGAAAGAATGCTGCAAGTGCATTGCTGCAGGCTTATTTTGCTCCCACCATCCCCTGTAGTCATTTGCTGCTGACTTCCCTTAAAAAGGAAAAGCCAAGGTGGTTCTTTTTTTTTGGCCCAGTAGCCAGTTTTAAGTTTGTAACAATAAGCTTTGGTTGGTACTTCAGGTAATAGAAAATTGAGGGCAGCGGTAGGATTTATCCCGAAGGCTGTAGTTTTTCTTAAGGACAGCTGTCTTCAGGAGCTCTTAAGGAGCTAATGTCTCTTTGGAAGTTAATAATGCAGTTTTCCAGCCTGTCACTGGCAGTAAAATTTTCAGGAAGACAGCAAATCTATTTGTAATCAATAGGTGAAATACACTGTCCTATCAATATGCTTCAGCATAAAAATATTTTATCTCCTACCTGAAATTTGCAGCATCAGCTTTTGGGATTGTACATGTTCTTATTTATGATTTCTAGCTCTTATCCAGATTTGAACTGTTTTCTGGTCTATGCCATAATCCGAAAATATACCCTGAGCATTTCTGTCATTGCTACTTTAACAGTTTCTGTAATTAACAATGTATCCACTTGTGTAAAACTGAAGTTGGATTACACAGACCAGTAGAGGGTTGGATCTTCGGTTCCTAGACTATGGATACTATTTTAACATGAGAATCAGTACCTACATTTCGATAAGGTGTTGCTTTTTTTCATCCTATTATGTAGGAATAAGTAAGATACCGCTTTGCATGTAAAAAATTTGGGGCTGCAATGCTTTGTAAATCTTTTCCCTACTACTTAGGAGATTTTTCATTTTCAAAAGTCAGGCTTAATAATTACAAAGGTTGAAAGAGCTTTTCTTCTAAAGGAAGTGTCTTGGAGTAATTATGGAACATGCTATGAACTATGCTAACACGCACGTGTGTTTGTTCTTGTGCACGCATAGTCTCTCTATCCTGAACTATATTTAAGACTGAATTTACATTATAATTTGCATCTTCAAGAAACATTTTGGGTAAACTGTGCCTACCATTGATAGTGTTAATACACATGGTGCCTATCATTATCTAGTGTCATGCTTCCCTTCCTCCTGTCCCCACCTTTTGGCATAACTTTGAGAGCAAGGTGAACCAAGATTTTTAATAAGAGTTTGGTTAAAGAATTCAGAAATATGTGAATGAAGTACTAAAATGAATTTTAAAAAATGAAAATACCTCTTTCTGACATAATGAGATAAGAAAGAAAGCTTTTTTCTTTCAATTGTCATTTGTTCATGTTATACCATACTTGAACGTACTAAATTGATGCATAGGAATTCTTAAATATACATTAGTAGAGAAAATGGACATCTATGTCTGTATGTCCGTATGATGTATATGGATTGCATTATATATCCTCTATATTTAAAAGCTCTGATCTGATTGATAAAACCTTTTTCAAGTGAACTAACAACACATGAAGACTTTGTGTCAATACTTTCCATTTGCTTCTGTAAATGGTTCTGATATTTTCTTCAGTACATTGTGGTGGACAGTGTGTGTGACCTGAGAAGATGAGAAGTGTTGTACCTATGGCTCTGCTTGGCTGCAGTCATTACGTCAAATTATTGACGGTCGTTTTTCTTTTAGTTTGCCTGGCTCTGTTTCTCCCTTGTGGTGACATGAAAGGCTGTTTTCCTTTCCTCTTCAACTTACTGCTTCTTCTCTTTAAATTATCCCATCATCACCTATTTAAAGGAAGAGATGGGGGACTTAGTTTAACTAACACCTGCAAGGTCTACCCCCCACTCTCTCTCTGTCTCTCTCTCTCTCTCTCTGAGTTAAATTTGTTAGGTGCGTTTTTTTCCAAGTTTCTTCCATTTAGAATTTCTCTGCCCTTAAAAAAATGTAAGGAGTTAGCTAATACATTTTAAAGTGTTTAGTGAAGTCTATAATTTTAGTATTTTATTTTCAATTACAGCAACTAGGTTTTGAGAAGTCCTGCCAGACCTAGTTGTAGTTGCAGGGCGGTAGGGTAGTTATGGCAGCGTCTGTAAAATAAGTACAGACTACTAACACAAAGATTTGAAGCTGAAACAAGTTTTGATCTCTTGTGACATTATAAAGTCTTAACCTTCTGTATTTTAAGGTGAAACTAATTATGTGTCAGTCTGAATGAGATACTATAACCATTCAATTGTGAAGTAGGTTAGCATAGTTCACTGAAAGTGTGTTGGAAGTTATCTGAGCAGAACATCAAGGAATTTAGATACTGCACACCAGTGCATGAATTTTTATGTTTATCTTGGATTCTGTTGTCTACTCATGCGTATTTTGTCATATGTGAATGCTTACTGGAAAGTGTCAAGAACAGTGTTTAGAAATAACAGATATTTTATGTGAACTCTTTGTTACAGGTGTGTTGAGGTAAGACAATGCTTTTCTCAATTACTTATGACTTTTTCAGAGTTTGTCTTTTGCTTAATATTGATGGTCAAAGTTTGAAATGAGAAAATACAACAAAAGTTTTCTGGATGAGTGATGAATTATCCTTGTGAGGACCTGCAACTGTCAGGGGGAATAGGTAGGAGAGTTGAATACTGGACTGTTTGATTGTTCTTTTTTTTCCCGTGAAAATTAGCAGAAAACTTGTATTGGGCTTATGTGGCAAGGTTTTCATAGAAGGGAATCTGCAGTGGTGTCTTCTGTGAAAGAGGCCCCGTGTCGCACAGAGCCTGTTCAGGCACCTCTGAGATGGACCCATTGGTGGCCAGAGCTGAGCCCTTGGTGATGCTGATGGTGCCTCTGTGGTAACATATTTAAGAAAGGGTAAAAACTACTGTGCAGCAGTGAGAGACAAATGAGAAAATGTGAGAGAAACACCCTGCAGAACCAAGGTCAGTGAAGAAGGGGCAGGAGGTGCTTCAGGCATGGGAGCAGAGGTTCCCCTGCAGCCCACGGTGCAGACATAGTGAGGCAGCTGTGCCCCTGCAGCCCATGGAGGTCCATGGTGGAGCAGAGATCCCCCTGCAGCCCCCGTGGAGGGCCCCACGCTGAAGCAGGTGGAGATGCCTTGATGGAAGGTGCAGCCTGTGGAGAGGAGCCCACCCAGGAGCAGGCTTTCTGGCAGGGCATATAGCTCATGGGGAGCAGCAGAGATGAAGGGTATGGACTGACCACAACCCCTATTCCCCATTCCCCTTCACCTTTGGTGGGCAGGAGGTAGAAGAGTTAGGAGAAAAGTTGAATCAAATTTTGAAGCTGGTATTGCCAATTAAATTGAACGATAGAGAAATTAAAGTCTTAGCCACTGTACTTTGATGTTTCCCTGAGCTATAATTAATGAATTTTGTGAGTTTGACTTTTTTTTTTTTTTAACTGTTACTAGCTTTTTCCTCCACCTATAAGCACAAAAGGAGCAAGAGTAGTGGATAACAGAATACCTTTTATGTTTTCAAAGTCCTTCTCACAGTTTCACAAACTCCAGAAAGTCAAGCGCAAGTGTCATAGGAGGGGATATGTACAACGTAGTTTAATTAGAAGAGAGGACTGGGGGAACCAATAAAGATCTTTCCAGTTAGGTGAGTCAGCACAAGTAGAAGAGGGACTCCCAGCTGTGTTCATTTGCAGCTGAAATAATGAACAGAAAAATAAATGGGCAAAAGATCAAATGTAGTGAAATACAAATTTACCTGTTTTCAAATCAAGATGGCAGTTTTGGGTTGCATTTCCAGGTGTGTGTGGAGTAAATTAGGCTGTGAGAAAGAAAGTAGTTTCGGATTCATAGATCACCGTCGGGAGTTGCACTACCTGGAGCGAGACTAATGAGCGAAGCACCAGTGTTTTAACTCTGTCTCAAATTTCGGTGTTAAATACAGGAACATACTTTTACAGAGGATCTGTGACAGGGGAAGTAATTGAATACCATGTTGCTGTACTTTGAGTGCAGTACTACTTCTAGAAACACCAGTTAACTTTCTTTAAATAAATAAATAAATAGAACAATATAGAAATATTTTTTTGAAAAAAAAAAAAAGTGAATACAGTTTTTGTTGTTAGAATAGGTTCTGTAGAGAAAGTGATTATGATTTCCTAAAGATACTGTGTACTGAATATTATCCGTGATTAATACAGGACTGTGTAAGACTTGTATAAAAGGCAGTGTTCTAGTGCATGGGGTAGTTTCTTTGCCCCAAAATGAGATTGTAATGGATTTGAATTCTGTGTGAGTCTTTCCATTCTTTCAATTTTGGTGCTTTATTGCACTACAAAGAATGCTTATGTTCTGTTTGAGAAATAATTCCAACAAGATGAAATGGTTGCCTGTTTTGCCTGGTGATTCCTGTGGAAAATTAAAAAATTCAGAGAATTATACTTGCTTCCTCATCCATACTGTTTTGGTTTATACATTGATTTCTAATAATAATTACTGTGAAAGGGCTACCTTCCGCCTTCTACTAGGCCGGTAGAAAATTTTGCTATAATTTTTAAAATAGCTACTCCTGTGGTCAGTTGCAAGTGATCAGGGCATATAGTAGACTTTTTTTATACTGTAAATCATTTGTTGACTGATGTACTATAACTAACAGAATTATTAGTGTATCATGTTGTCTTGCAGACTTTTAAGCTTCATACTTTTATAGCAGTTTCATGGAATTTGAAGATTAAATTGTAATTCAGTTTCATACACCAAATAAAAATGAAAAAAACCCCCCATGTAAATATAGTCAAGAAAGTCAATAAGACTTTTTTTGTTTTTAAATAGAAAAAGATACCAAGATACATAAAAATGAACTGATAATCACCTCTTTTACTCTAAGACCAAGCTAAAATTTGAAATCAAGTCAAGAAAAACTAATATTTCAATGTCAGTGGAAATTTTTTTAGGATAACTTTTGGAGTAGTTACTCAGCTCTCCAATTGATAAAGGAATTACTCAAACAAGAGCAGTTGAGACAAAAATCTTTTACCCTGATTTTCTGTGTATGTAATGGTTACACAAAAAATAATTCTACATAGCAACTTTTAAAATATGTATGTGTAATTTTCTTTTCTTGAATCTCTCCAGAATCACAGCAAGACAACTGTAACAAAATTGAGTGGAGGGATTGACAATTAAATATTCAGAAACATTGCTGGATATTTAAATAATGTCATTATTTTAAAAGATTAATCACTTCGGGGTTCAAGCAGAGATACCTTTCTTGCTCTCATTATTTCAAACTCAAGTCTATACTATAGAGCTGCAATCCACAAATTAAAAATCCATTTAGAGTTAATCCATTCAAACAAATACATGCAAATATAATGCCATTTTAGCTATATAGCTCATATGTAAGATTTTGATTCATGTTATTAACTGTAATCTTGGGTTCAGAACAGTTATGATTACATTAAAACAGACTTTTGATTTCTTATGCTCCTTGAAGTTATTATTCTGCACTTCTAAAGATCAAATTCTTTCCCTTTCTCTGATTATAGGCTAAATTTTCATATTTCCTACATTATTTGTAGAATTGTACATCTCTGAGAAAAAATCACCTTAAAAAGTCTGTAGCATGGCACATTTTGGCATGTAAGATGAGAGCCTTTTAAAGCTACTGGCACTTCTGCAATAAACCTGTAACTTCACTAGATTAGCAAGTAGAGAGTAATCAATGCAGGAATAGCTATACGGAATATACTGTTGGGAGTGGGCACTCACAGGACTGTACAATGTGATGATTTACTATTTTACTGTAGAAGCAGACCTAGGAAATGTAGAAACAAAACAGAAATGTCATAAGAAACCAGAGAAAAATACATGGATTTAGATAAGAAATTGAAAGAAAATAAACCTTTTTTATTTTCTGCAACTAATACTTGTATGTGGTCTCTTTAGGACAACTACACGTTTGCACAGCCAGGAATTCAGAAGAAAGTGAAAATGTTGGAAGAACTTGTTAGTCGGATTGATGGTAAGTCTTAAAGGCTAAACTAATTTCTAACTGATATTTCATTGAAAGTGTTTGGTTAAAATGTTTTCAAGAAGACAAACCAACATCACAGCAGTCACCTGCAAGGTTGGGTAACATTGCCTTCCTCAGGTGAGGTGTCATCATTAGTGTGTGGCACACTGGCCTTCGCAGATCACCGTCGTGTATCATTTAAAAGAAAGCCACTAGAGCATGAGCCACTTTCATTACTTTTTATTAAGGCAATATAATCAAAATTCAATGGCAATTTCTTTGCAGCAGAGTAATGAGCACACACAAAAGCCAGCCAGTGTTCATTTCACATTAAGCCTCAATGGTCGTTGTAATTCGGGCAAGTCGCAGTGGTTGTTTATGGTTGTCCTTCGGCACTATGTTTTGTGCCTTTGTGCATCATTTTGCTATCTGGAATGCCTGCATAATTTCTCTGTGGAACCCAATTAATTACAAACTCTGGAAACAACATCTTTAATTTTATAGATAAATTACAGTATGTGCAGGGGTAATTTTAGATTATGCTTTCATGTTTTAGCAGTGCACTTTGAAATATTTTCCACCTTCATCCTTAAAATAATTCCTTTCATGAAATGCTGACTGTCGTATTGCTAGAATAGAGTTTAATTAAATGAAATGCAAGAGATAATGCTTGCCCATTCTAAACATATTCTCTTGATAGTTTGTTAAATTAATGAACAGAGTATTAACAAAATGTTGCCAAGCAGAACCAGGCATATATTTGCAACACTACCCTGTCAGTGATGACTTAGAAAAACTATTTGTTGTGTAGCTTAATATTTGATAATCTTCTTGAAAATATTAATTCCTTCTTTTTGTGCCAGTGTTTGCCATAGGAGATTTTGCCTGCTCATATGTGCATCTTGAATATTTGATAATGATCTCTGTGCCTTTCTAGGATATTAAAATATTTTTAATGATCGAAAACTAAGGGCCGAAGAACAATATTTGTGTAATACTACACTATAAATTTAAATGTATGTAAAATTTTTGGTTGTAGATACATTTTTTAAAAAATGCAAGTGAATATGAAAAATATAAGGGGATATTTCTGTATATTGTGTAGCCAAATATTTATATTAAAATATATTTAAATTAGTGTATTTTGTTACTTGAAAAATAATCTAACTGCTTGTAATGTGACTTTTTATATGTAATTTTAAGCTTTCGTCAATATTGGTGTTTACATTTCAGAAGCAAATGACTATATATTAAATGAAGTGTATAATTAAAATGCCTATAAATAAACCTCTTTAACTTAGTCCATGAACATTTATGTAAACAAATTGTTTAACCAAGTTTTTAAAATTAAAAATAACATTCTTACAATCAACGTTATTCTTTGTTTTAATAAAAATACCAAGCATAATACAATATATTATTGTTTAGTTTTAAGAAAGAAAAAAATGCTGAAGTCTTATTTGTACCTTGAGGGATTTAGGGATATAGTTAAGTAACTTCTCTCAATTGCTAGGGTTAGGAAGCACTGTTTTTAATGCTTCACACTTAAAAAAAATGTCAGACAGTTGCAGCAAATAGTTGTGTTCTCCTATACTGTCCTTTGATCATTCTTTGTAACAGAAAGTAAAGTGGGGGTTCCTGGCTTTTATCTAATTTAAAATAATGTTGTGAGGTCTTCATAATTTTATTTGTAGTTTTGAGCAGACATCATGAGTGTTTGCTGCTGAATATTGATTTTTCCTGGTACACTTAATACTCACGAAGTAACATCTCAGATTAATTTTAAAGCTGGATCCTTTACATGGTTGAGTAGTAGAAGATGTTTTGAGTAGTATAGTTGGAGAAAGGAAAGCAAAATCCTTCCTTTAAAGAATTTATCATCTTATAGGAGGTATATTTTGCAGCTTTTTCATATGGTATACCTGTAGCATACATAGAAAAGATTAAAGGAAACTATTTAAAAAAACAATGGGATTACAGTGTTTCAGAGTGATGGAAATTTTATAAGGTATTTTTCCACTGTAGAAATTATAAGTATTTTAAAAAGCAGGCGTTGCTCTCAGAAAAATAAGCCAGTAATTAATGTAATTGACACTATGGAAATTTAGAACTATTTAGGTTATATGGAGCCTCTGGAAGTCAACATGTCAAGCCTTTGCCCTTGCCTCTCTTGATCGCTCTTTATCTAAGGGGGCTTAGTTCAGGCTGTGTGGAGTCTTGCCCTGTTGAGTTTTGAGTAATTCCAGGGATGAAGATTCTTCAGCTCCTTTGGATAAGATTGTTGGAATTTTGCCTACTTCCACTCTGATTTTTAAAAAATATAAATAATTAATTTTTAAAATGGAACTTACATCTAATGCCTTTTACTTTATCTCAGTGTGTCTCTGAGAAGAATCTGGCTCCATGTTCTGTACATGCTCCCTTTAGGTAGTTGCAGCTGTTCATAGACTTCTTTTTAAGGCTGAACAAACCCACTTTTATCAGCCTCCTTTCATGTGTGAAGTGCTCAAGCTTCCTGTTATTCCCTGGGCTTGCTCATGTGTCAAAGAATTGAACGTAATGCTGCAGACACGGTTGCCCAAGTGGCAAATACAGAGGAAGAATCACTTCTGACCTCTTGGTTCTCTCTTGCTTAGAAAGCCCAATGTACATTTGGTCTTTCTTTCTGAAAGGACACTCTTGACTTGGGTACAGCCTGTTGTCCACCAGGATCCCCCAGTCCTTCTTGTCTGACCTGCTTTCCAGCAAGTTATGCCCAGCTAGTGATTGTTGAATGAGACTATTCCATCTACGGATAGCACTCTATGCTAGCATTAGTTTTTACCAAAGATGTTGACCACAGTGCTGGCTCCTGAGGGATGCCATTAGTAGTTAACTGTCAGTTGGACTGCTGATCACAATCTTTATAATACAGGGGTCCACTTAAAAGTTTTGGATGATAAAAGATTTGCATGTTTCAATATTCTTTGGGCTGTTTCTTATTGTCTAGAAGACTGTCCACTCAGTTACTTTCTTTTGCAAGAAAAGCACACCAAAGTATGTGTAAGATTAAAATAAAATTTTAGTTGTTAATTAGACAATGGTGGTTGTGTACTGCAGGCATAAACTTTCTGATACCTCAGCTAAAGGGATCCTGAACTTGTTGGCTTTTTGCTGGAATCATGGTGTAGTTAGAATTATGCTTTATTGTGGTTAACCCTTAATTTCTTTTTGCTTTTTTCTTTTTGTACTGGATCTGCTATACTGCAGTTAAAAATAAATGTATGGTTGATAAGAATTCAGTGATTTTGCTTTTTAAAAAAGTCCCTCAGTATCTGTATTTGCTGTATGTATCCTAACTGCTAATTAAGGTTACTGTGCAAAAAATTAATATTCCTGTTGTTACTGTGTCACATGATTTTCTTGATGTTGAGTAACTGCTCAGTGAAGAGAATCTTGATGTAGTAAGTAGCTGTGTGAGTGGATGCAGCTTGTACACCTTACTTTCTAATAGTAATGGATTACCAGTGTAGAAAGGTGATGCTGGTGCTTTGGAGAGTACTAATGGATTATGTTAGTGATTTAAGCAACCTACATTAACCCAGCCTTATGGGTCACAATTCCCCTCATAGTAACTGTCCTTGTGTGTATACTCCAGAACATTACATAATACTTCAAACAGCCAAAATACTCTCTTAATTTAATTATGATCTCATTCTGTTACAACTCCAGAAAATAATTTTCATGAATTGTGTTTAATGGAATTTTTTAGTTTGTTAATAGAATGTTGTTATAGATGAGATGGAATTTGAAGATTAGACGTTATTCAGTCTCATTTGTCTACTTGTCACCATCATTCAGATTTTTCTCAGAATTATAGAAAAAAATTGAGAGGGAGGATCGATAGATAGCTCAATAATATAAGGAGTCAGTTATAACTAATTACCTTTTCTGTTTCCTGTAGTGCCACTAGAGCTTCTCTGCTCTAAATCATGTATCATTTCTCATGGTAAAAGGTCCTACTCATGTGGCATGCTGTCTCCCACTTTTGCTTCATTTATGCTTGAAAGCAAAGAGACATGCTATAAGAATGCCAAAATTAATTCAGGATTTATGTTTCCAGAATTTACAGGTGCTTAGCACTTGGCTGGTTTCATGCTTGGAAGAGTCTTAACTTCTTCAGTTTACTGTAGGACAACGGGTAATTGCATAAGAGTTTGAGGAAGCCATTTGGAGAAGGCTGAGCATTTGCAGATAAAAGTAGTCTTGGGTTTCCATAAACATTGATAAAAGATATTAAAATTGTGTAGCATTCTTTCCAAATTAGCAAGAAGGCAGTTTTATGAAAAAAATCCCTAGCCTATTATAATGTTAATTTTTTTATATATGTTGGCTTCTTACTAGTATTACAGGAAATTGTAAAGGCAGTATTAATGACTCAGTATAAGTATTCTGCATCTTGTGTGAGGATAAGTTTGAAACTATTTTTTTTCTGCATCTTTTACAGAACAACTTGGCCCAGGTTTTGCATCTGTGTTCTGCACAGTCTGATCTTATTTTTTCTTGTAGTTAAAGAAATTCTGTGTTATTGCTGTTCCACATTCTTTCACCAGATATCACCAATCTTTTTGTAGAATTGGGCCTTGAATTTAGTAACAAGAAATGAAAAAAAAAATGCAGAAAATGATTTAAAATAATAAAAAAGCTTTTACTGTTGCTGTATATACTTTCCCCCTTCTCTTCAAAATGGAAGTGACGGAAAAATACTGAAGAACATAAAAAGAGTTGCATTTTGATTTGCTCATAAGGAAGTTTATCTAGAATTCAGTTACATTTTCAAATGTTCAGTAATGTTTCAGAATTTCTGCTGCTTCCACTTTACGTGCATCTTCTGGTCATTTCTTTTGGAGAGTTTTTTTACATATGATATTTTGATTGGGATAATTTCTATTTTATTTCCCTTGTAATACTGTAAAAAAAATTACAAACATTTTAAGAAGAAAGTATTTTTGGTGCAAAATTGAAGTTGTTATATTTGGATTACTTCAAAGAATGACTTTTAATAAATCCCGCATAATATTGTTTGGGGAAATATTTTTACTTACGCCTAAGAGCAGTTAAAATGCTACTTCACCTTTTAAAACCATGTTCTATTAGTAATTTTACAAGTCCTGTGTTTCTTATTGCTGCCATGTTTTAAATGTGTTTTCAATCACATCAGATGACAGACAAATTAGATAATGCCTTACGTTTTAACGTTCTGAGCAAATTAATCTTCACTCCACTAATCATACTTTATTTACTTCTTTCTGTCTTGGGTTGCAAATATCTTGGTTGTCCAGTTATCTGAAGTTCTGTAGATAATATCACAAGTAAGGATGTGTAATAAAGTACTTTTGTGTTGTGGCCTTAAATTTACAGTTTGCATAGCTTTACTATTCACATAATAATTTTAAATATAACTGTTATGTAAATAGTTGTATTTTGTGTGTAAATAATGTGCAGATCAAGTTTTTAATGAAAAGTAGTCAATTAAAGCGTCTTCATTTTTACATGCATTTTTGTTTAACCACAATGAAAGAGCTTCTTTAATTGTACCATTCTGTGTACTTCTCATGCTTTGAAATGTTTGCTGTAGATATGTCTAAAAGGTTGATTGATAAAGTTCTTAATATTTATGTATAATATGGTTTCTTATTTAGTTTGAGAGATTTATAAAACTTTCTTCATTAGAATAGGATTAGTACTGGTGGGATTATGCTTTCTAGTGTCTGAGTTAATTTAAGAGCTGTTTTTTTTCTGGGCTGCTGAAGTTTTAAATGTCCAGACTTCGCTTGGGATTCTTACAGTTTCTTCTCTGAATGTTGTGTGGATGTTTTCCATTCAGCAGGTTCTTTCCCAGGAGATAAAGGTTACTATTCCCACAGAACTGTCCAATGCTTCAAACACAAATGTTTCACAGTTCTGCTCAGAACTTAATTTCATAGGATGAGTTAAACCAAACAGTACTTAGAGATACCTAATGAGTAGCTTTAATGCTTCCATGGTTTCTGAAGGACATTCAGTTTCTCTTCTGATTGAACTTTTTGAACTGCAGAGAAAATTGTTTTGCTTTTTTCTTTAGGAAAATCTGACTCTCAAAAAGGCGAAGTATCAACCAAGACTAATACATTTTCATATTAAACCATTTACTGCTGTTTAGTAAGAACTCACAGAACAAGTGATCTGTTCAATATATGTGACAGATTAATTAATTTAGTTTTTAATTTGAATCTTGGGTGTTCATACATTGAACTGATAATGAAACTGTGGTGATAGGTGACATTTGATCTATCTTCATTATGTATTCAATCATGCTAATGATTTTTTGCTGGATAGTTAAAGAATGCATAATTGTATGTGCAAAATTATGTTCATGTTTAATTATATTGTAAAACATTTTACTGTCACAACTAACTTTGAATTAGTATTGTGTTGAAGTATCTGGAAAAATGAGTTCTAATTGCAAGAGTCGCAATGATATTCTCAGCCACATGAAGGCATTTTGAATTGGAAATGGACACAGAGTTTATTTAGACCTTACTGCTGCTACTGAGAATGAGTGATTAATAAGGACCTTGTCTCTTGGTCCATCTTTATATGTCAGCTTGGTGCTGAAGTGATTGATAATCTTGTAAGCATTTCATAATTGTTTTAATTAATTTGCACTATAAAGCTCTTTTTCATTTTAATAAAGCTATTTTATTTAACTCACTAGTAGTTATTTTATATCTGATTTTATGGTTGTAATTACTGTATTATACTTTAATCCACTTGTAAGTGCTGTTCACTGGGCATTATAATTAATTAATATATCTTTAAAATCATATTTTTATGTTTTACCGTGGAGATTATATTTGTATGCTATTACAGAGTTCAGAGATCTTAGCAAGAGTTGAGACTGTAAAATCATTTGTAAATTCCTGACTGCTGTAAGCACTTTAACTCTTAAATAGCCAAAACTTACTATTTTCATGGCAAATTTAAAAAAGGGAAGAAAAAAGACGTTTAACATGATGGGGAATTTAAAAAGTGTTAGGCATAAACTCTTTTATGAATGCACACAGTTATGATTTAGAAAAACAAGCTGGAGAAGTCCAGTGATGGTACCTAGAAGTGTCTCATCAAACACATTTTTCTCTGTTGTTGGTTGCACTTGGAATATTAAGTTCAAGGTCCACCTGGAAATACAGGAATTTTAAAAACTTTTAGCTAGAAGGCTAGATCTTTCTTGATCACTACTAAATGTTTTTTCTGATGTTTTTCTCCATTTTCTGTTAGATACCACATAATCGTTACTTTCATTTGATTCCATGGGGCAGCCAGGCCTTCCCTCCTTCCTTTCTTCCCTCTATATGATGAAGATACTTCCCAGTCATAGATTTGAGCTGTATATTTAGTGAGCTAAATTCAAATAGACAAAATCTTTCCACTGGAGGTCATGAGAAGAATATAATTTGGTAATATTCCTGGGTTTCTGATAGTCATATTTTTAGGAATTTTCAATGTTTTTGTTTTAATGCTTTTGCTATAATTTTTTATAGTGGACAATTTTAACCAGTTATAAAAAATAAACTAACTGCAACAGGATATAATTTGCATGTAAATATTTTATTTGAATCTCTAGTATTTCTTGAGGTGGAATTATGTATTGTAATGAGATCTTGTCTTGAGGTGCACATATATGATCTTTAGAATGCCTTCTTCAGTTACCAGGAACTTCTTTTGTAATTAATATATATTATTAAAAGATAATATACATTACTACTAATAACTCATTGTTAAGCTTTAGTCGTGACAGAATTACTTTTATTCAGAATTTCACACTGAGGGTTGTAAGCCTTAATCTGCATCTGGCAACATCTGGTGTTGAGATTTTTCTCCTAACTCTTACCCTTGTATCCCATAAACATCCTGGCTTTGAACAATGTAGCCATTATTCAGGAGAAAGAATTAGATTAAAAATCAGCTTTCAGTGGATAGAGTACTTCAAAAGAAAGAACCTTCCCACCAGATAATGACTGCTTTCTTTTGGACAGCAAGGTTCACTATGTGGGGACTGTAACATGGGGATGGAATGCACCCTTAGTCAGTTTGCACCAAGTCAGGTGGGAGTGTTGATCTGCTGGAGGGTAGGAAGACTCTGCAGAGGGATCTGGACAAGGTGGATCAATGGGCCAAGCCAGTTGTGTGAGGTTCAACAAGACCAAGTGCCAGGTCCTGCTCTTCAGTCACAATAACCCCAGGCAGTGCTACACGCAGTGGCAGAGTGGCTGGAAAACTGCCCAGCAGGAGAGGACCTGAGAGTGCTGGTCAACAGCTGGATGAACACAAGCCACCATGTGCCCAGGTGGCCAAGAAGGCCAGTGGAATCCTGGCCTGTATCAGAAACAGTGTGGCCAGCAGGACCAGGGCAGTGATTGTCCCTCTGTACTCAGCACTGGTGAGGCCACACATCAAATCCTGTGTTCAGTTCTGGGCCCCTCACTGCAAGGAAGAAATTGAGGTTCTGGAGTTTGTCCAGAGAAGGGCAGCAGAGCTGGGGAAGGGTCTGGAGCACAAGTCCTGTGAGGAGTGGCTTAGGGAGCTGGGGGTGTTTAGCCTGGAAAAGAGCGTCAGGGGAGACCTCATTGCTCTCTCCAACTGCCTGAAAGGAGGGTGTAGCCAGGTGGGGATTGGTCAGTTCTCCCAAACAGCGAGTGACAGGACAAAAGGAAGTGTCAAGAGGATGTTCTGACCGGAGAGGTTTGGATTGGGTATCAGGAAAAACTTCTTCCTGGTGAAGCATTATCAGGCCATGGAACAGGCTGCCCAGGGAAGTATTTGCCCAGGAAGTCACCATCCCTTTAGTTATTTAAAAGATGTGTAGATTTGGCTCTTCGGGACATGTTTTAGTTGTGGGCTTTGCCATATTAGGTTAATGGTCTAGTATCTTACAGGTCTAGATCTTACAGGTCTTTTCCAGCCTAAAAGATTGTAAGATTCCATGGAAGAAAGGAGTGCTAGCATGTTTCTATAGCATGTTTTCAAACATTAAGGATCAATGCACAAAAATCATTGTGCATGTAACTGGCAATACTGATAAGCTTCTGTGGCAAAGGTTAGCTCATTATTTTACTTTCCTTTTGCTTTGGTATCAGGGCAGTTACTCTTGGGCTTTTTAAGAAGAATTGTATGTCTCTTCATGAGAAATACTCACTTTTCTTCCTTTTTTTGAACTAAAAGGCCTCTTTATCAGAGATTCTTAACTTACGTGCATTTCAGATAATTTTTAACAATTACTGCTTTTTATATTTACAGTTAAGTACGTATAAAGTATTGATAAAATAGAGTTTGAAACGAAGTGATCAGGGTATGAAATATGAGTAAAAAATAAACTTTAATATTCAAAATTTCAAAACTAGGTCAAACATCAGAAAAGTTTGCTAGGGTTGATAGGAATCTTTGAGTAAAGGTGAACACCAAAAGGTTAATGTCCTGAAGTGATGAATTGTACAGATGGATGTGGTGACACCATGCTGTGCTGCTGTAATTTGGCAATTCATGCATAATTTTATATTATTTTGCAGTTCCTCTGTGCTTATGTGTAAGCTTACCTAGGGACTCGTTCTAACAGCATCCCCCTGTCAGGACAGCAGTTGAGTTATGCTTTAGTACAGGTTATTTCTGTCCTTAACTGTTTAGTTTATGATTCTGTAATCACATAAATTTTAATTTTGAAATCAGTGAAACACTGACATTGAACATGAAGAATAAATATTTTATCTATGTAGGCCCTTCTGGCATGAGAAGCATCTGTTTAAGGTGGCTAAATGTGATAATTCAAAATAAAGTATCCAATAAGTGTATTTAATAAAAATATGAATAGTTATAATGTTTTTAATCTACACGTTACCTATTTTTGGCAGTATGCTACTTTGGAATGCATCTCTATAACGTGTTTTATTCTTTAATCAGAAGACTTCCTTCACCCAAACTTTATGTATAGATTTACTGAAAGTGTTGGGAAACTTAATAAATATAATTCTTATTTCTTTTGAGTTTTGATTAAAGAATTATTTTTTTAACTGTAAAATAATTTTGCATCAGAAACTGCAGTAGAAGTAGTTTTTATAAAATACTTGAAGTCTTAAAGCTGACAGTAATTATATATCTTCTTGTTCATTGCTCATACATACTTACTTTCACTGAAATGGAAAATTTAGATTTAGACTATGCCAGTCCAAATTACCTTTATCAGCAAATTAGCCTCTACGTACAATTACTTACAAAGTAGGAAGAATTAGCTTCTTTACTCAATGCATCTTCTATTCCAGTCTTGCATCAATTAGGTATAAAGCACAGAGTTTAGTAATCCATTTTTCAACTTACTTAGACTAGAAAGCAACTTTCAAGAAATTCATTATACCCATTAACAACCGTAGTTGAAATATCACAATTGGCACAATTTATTGTTCTTCATTACTTACTTTCAGTGGCTGCAAGCAACCAAATGAAATTTGTTTCTGCTGTGTGAAGAACAAATATTTTGTGAATTAGTAACCTTAGAAATAAAACTGACTTTTTTTTGCATCCTGCTTGATGTACTGGATTATCTAATCATAGCAGTCTGCAATGTAGGTATCTAAATGTGACATTATAAAAATAAATTTAGCCCACTATCTCACTTCAGTAGATTTAACTTGCAGCTAAATTTTTCTAAAGCAAAGGCACAATAGTAATTCAGCATTTGGCATGAATAAGTGACCTCATACTGGTGCAGTGGGCGGGGAACTGGCAGAGGACAGCGCTCAAGGGGTTTTAGTGAGTGAGGCTACATGTGCATGGTGAGCGTTCGCCAGTGGTGTCCTTCAAGGTTCAGTTCTAAGGTCAACTCTATCAATACTTTTATCAGTGGTCCGGATGCAGGAGTTGCATGCACCATTAGCAAGTTTGCAGATGATACTATCTATTCTGGGAGTGCTGCTGACTCTCCTGAGGGACAAGATGCCTTGCAGACAGATCTTATTAGATTGGAGAATTGGGCAGTCTTCAATGATTTTCTTAACATTTGAAAATTTAACAAGAACCAATGACAAGTTTTTCACCCATGACGAAGTACTTCTGAGCATGAGTATAGATTGGGAGAGGAGTGGCTGGAGAACAACCCTGCAGAAGGGAATCTGGGCGTGCTGGTTGGCAGCAGCTCAGTAGGAGCCAGCAGTGTGCCTGGTGGTCAGGAGGGCACATCCCACCTTGGGATGCATCAATCACCAGCTGGTCAAAAGAGTTGATTATCCCACTTTATTCATTGTTGGTGCAGTGTCATCTTGAGCACAGTGTGCAGTTCTGGGCCTCACAATTTAAGAATTTGTCTATATTTGTCTATATCTATATTGTGGAAGGGTATGACTTTAGGAACATAGATACCAGGTCTGCTGAAGACTGCTTTAGCCACAGATAGATGGAGGCTGACAAATGCTGTGGAGAAATATCAGTGCTTTATACATTCTCATTGATATTTGTTTTGTGTTTTCATTGGAGACAGAATGTTGTGATAAGTGAGCCTTTGGAATAATGTGTTGTGATATTTTATTTTTTAAAAAACCCCTCATTTTTGATTGTTTTCAAAACCTAAAAGACTTCTTCTTGCTTCCATATTGAAACAACTGTTTTATATTAGCTGACGCTTTCTTATAACCACCAAATACATCATGAGGGGAAAAAAAATTTGAACAGCTTCAGTTGATATTACAGTTTAGTATGACTTAACTTCTCTTACCTTAATCTCTAGGTAATGTTTCCTGTGCTGCCATACTCTTGGGATTATTTTGTAAATTCACTCAGTGGTTTAGTGCCTTTTTAGATATTTCTCAGATACATGAAATTTGGGTGATGAGCATTTACTCATTGTTTTAGCTGATAATACATCTCTGGGAATGTGGATGAAGGATGATCTGGGCAGCAAAAATCTCCAAAGAATGTATTTCTATACAGAAAGACAGTAGGGATGTCTCATTTAGGCTTTAACAAAGACTTCTTGTCATAAATTTGTTCAAAATAAGACATTAGCATTTCTACAGTATTTGTCATTTATACCATGCTAATGTCATATTTGAGCCTGTTACCTAAAGCCAGTTAACAGAATGTCTCTGATCCTTTTTGGAGAAAATTCTGTTAAATATAGACAAGCCACATAGAAGGTTGATTCTATTAGTTCGCGAAATAACCCATGCAAGTGATTATCACAGCTTTCAAATAGTAAATGTTCTACAATAAACACAGTGTGTATGGGTACTGGTTTAGAAACCACTGATTTGTAATACTAAGAAATTATTTAAGCTGCAAATTACTTAAATTTTCTCACTGTATTTCCTACACATTAATCTCACTTTTTTTCCCTCAATTGAATGCAACCTCTACGTGTCCTTTCCTTATATTTCTTTGCCTTCTTAATTTAATACTATCTTCTTTTGATTGCCAACACTTAATTTTTTGAGGCCATTATGTTATTTGGAAATGATGTTTCTTGTAGTCTTGCCCCAAGTAATTTGTAGCCTAAGAAATTAATGATGATATATGTACCTAATAATTTCACATTATAACTTTGTATATTTTGTGGTATATTGTAAAGCTCTGATCTTAATGTTTTCTTAAGATAGCACAACTCAGCCCAGTTGTCTAAGTCATCTAGTGGCAGAAAAATCAGTCCAGTGTGATGTTTAACTAATTTATATTTTGGGTGTTTTCATTTGGTTGTGAGAATTTGCATGCACCACAACATTTTATTTCTTTGAGATTGGAGGAGTATTTTATTGGTTTAGACAGTGCACTTGGTATTTCAGGCTTCAGAAAAGTTGCAGTAAAATACCTGTTTATTCTGTCTTCAGAACAAGTTCATAGGCACTTGGATCAGCATGAGGTGAAATACTTGCAATTTGCTTTCCGTTGGATGAATAACTTGCTGATGAGAGAAGTCCCTTTACGGTGTACCATCAGATTATGGGACACATACCAAGTAAGTACTTTTTTAAACCTCTGTAGTTCTGGTAATGTGTTTTGGACATGCCAGTATCTTTGTGAGTGGTTTTTCTTGAACATTTTGCTTTACTGTCATCTGAAAATCATCATAATAAGAGAAAAATCCTTCAGTAATCTCTACTACTTAGAAACTAATGTCTTCAGTCTTCTTGCCCTTCAAAGTCAAACACTCGATGTCATGATAGTTTATAGTACTAAAATGAACACTCACTCAAAGTTAATGTCAATATTCCCTTCTGTCTCTTCAGAGAAGCGAAACATTGAATTGTGCCTAATCAATGCCCTCCATCGATTCTGAGTTCCAGGCTTCTTACTGCCCATCTGCTTAACTACTCAATCCAATATTAGCTTTCAGTCTTCAGTTCTCAGCATTTGTCCTTCTGTCATGTCTTCTGCTTTTGTTTGTCCAGACAAAACTTCTTATCTTGCTGACCTCTAGTTGTGGTAATTATTTTTCCTCAATAATTTCTTGTCCTACTGTCAAGAGAGAGAATTGGTATTCGGGAAAAACTGTGTACCCATTTTTTGTTCTGTTTCTTGATGTTCCAGTAGTTTCTGGTTGCAATTTTTGACTATATGTTTAAACTATATATCCTTATCTACCAACATTGTTGTTGACGTTAATGGGAGGGGGAGGAGAAGTAATAATATTTTAAATTCCATGAGAATTTTCAACTGGATTAGTTAGTAAATATGTAACTAAGTAATAATTTATGCTTTGTAAAGAGACGTAAAATCTTTAAATATAATTGTCTTTATATCTACTCATTATGTAGCAAAGTTCAGTTAGTTGCATACACTTTAGTGCCAGAATGTGTACTTAGAACATCTATCCAGACTTGTAATAGAGGGTGAAGAACTGCTTGCTATTCATTCATGGAGTACAGTTGTTTCAGTGAAGTCTGATGGTATCCAAACCTGATAAGAACATGTTCAGAAATGAGGGATCTATCACTTCTGCTGCTAATCAGTTCTAAGAGGTGGTATCCTTGCAGAGTTTATTTGTTGTTCATCTTCAACAAATTTCTGAATTGACCTTGGCTATTGTTTCCATCTGAGGTCCTTTCGCCTCCTTTTATAATATATCTGTTACTCATTGTAATATCTGTTATCACCTGGCATTTTATTCCAGTGTAAAATATTTATTCTCTATAAGACCCTTCTGATAAATTGAAAGACTGAGCTATTTAAATATTTTATTGTAACTAATTTATCTCCTTGTGAATAATTTTTGTTGCTGTTGCTGTAGTATTTCTAGCTCCTGGAGGTTTCTTACCATGCTTACTCTAGCACTGCAATTGGTACCTGATCATTAGCCTTATCTATGTGATAAAATTATGTAAGAGAGCCTCTTTAATCCAGCAAACTAACCATATGTGTCCTAAAAAGAGATGTTTTTGACAGAACTTCAGTTTGAGCTTATCTGTGAGCTATGATTCTGTGATAATGTTGAAATATTTCTCTTGAAAACAGAGGCTGGGGTTAATTTTTCAAACGGCTGCCATGTTGAAAGGAACCTTTTCTAATTGCTGGTGCATAGACACCTCTCAAATTACACTTCAATGGGATCTTTATCCTAAGTGTTTCTGATTATTTAATTCTAATTTTTATCAAAGTCTGCTGTGTTGTGGTAGTTCTCTATAGTATTTAAAAGCTTAATACTTAAGTATTTGGCATGGGATTTCCAAGTGTATCTTGTAAATCAAGGTTTCTTATATCTAAATACCTAAATGGAATTCTTATGCCTAGGGTGGGACTGTTTTTGTGTATTAAACAAGCTTAAGGAGTAACTGTGTTTTGACTCAGCAGCTACAGCTGATCTGAACTGTTTTCTAAGTTTTGCTATTCAGTAAACTGTTCTGTGTGTATTTCTTGTTAAAAGTGTATTTAAAATCAGCCAGAATATCTTAATGTAGACACCTCTATTACCAACCTCTTTTCTGAAACAACCTCAAGCAATTCCTCAAGTTGCTAATCAGATTTTAGTTGTGGTTATACTACACTTACTATCAACCTATAAAATGGATCTTTTCACCCTGATAGTATGGATAATAAATGCAGTGAACCTACAGGAGCCAGTAAAGTTTATGCAAAGTTTTTGCTAAAGTGTTAAGCAATAATGTTACAGATATTTATACAAACAACTTGTCACCGAGCCATTCAATTGCATGTGATTCCTAACTTAATCATTTACAGCTGTATCAGCAGTGCTGCTTTGGAAATGGAAAACACTTCAGAGACAGAATTTGTTCAGTTGGTTTTATTGTCTGATTCATATTTTCAGCTGTAGAGCCTGCTATAGGCCAAAAGGTCATTTAGAGTTATATTGTTAAAGAAGTTCTCAGAGGGTCTAACTATGGATGGACCTGTGATGCTGAATTTGAAAGAGAGATGCAAAATGAGTAAAGGCAAGAAATATAATAGGGGATCTTATTAAAAAAAAAAAATCAGCTTTACAGATACAGATGGGAGGAACAATTCTACTAATAATTGTAAGGGGCTGGATAGATACTTAACTGCTTTTCTCACTGTACTCAAAGGCTGATGATCCTGTTACCAGGCTTGCTTCTCCTACTTCATCTGTCCCTAAAGCAGTAAATTAAGGAAACCTGGGGGTTCTTCTTAGATTCACACACTTTTGCCATCTGTTTCAGTGTCTACTTAGGATGTGCATGTACTGACTTCTACCCCTAGATATTCCTGAGCTACTGTAAACAGAAATACCTGTAACTTCAGTGTAAGTTCAGGAAGGTGAACTTGCCATGTTGCAATGTTACCTTAGCCACAGCAGGGACTACAGGCATCCCTACATCCTTGATGTGAGGGCTTTTGCTCAGATTCTACCTGCCTTGTGGCTCTTGGGAAGGGATGGGGCATTTTGCAAGGCATTGTTTACAGTCATGTCTATTCCCAGTGTGTGACATGATTTGGGAATGGCATAGGAGCAGTGTCCGAGGAGGGTCAGAATGGGTGGAACAGTCAGATCCCTTCATGTCTGCACCAGGAGTGCATTCTGGCTCCCTCGTTCACTGCAGAAATCCAATAATTAGAGAACAGTGAAAGAGAGGGTCTGCTGATGATATTTTCACAGGAAACAAAATTTTTCTCTTTTGTCTTCCTCTCTCTCCATTAAAGCTGAAACCATGCCTTGTCTTGCCAAATTGCCTCTGTTGCAATGGAAAGATAAATATTGTGCTGTTTCCAGCTTAAATTCTAGATTGGTCATTCTCACAGCAGGAGCAACAGAGGGTTTGCACTGCAACAGAGGGTTTTCAGGGGTATAACAGCCCTCTTAAATAGTCTCCTGTTGTACATTTCCTAGTGTGACAGATAACTGCTGTTGGCTGGAGGTGGTATAACCACATTCTGTCTCTTGAAATTTGTTACTGTTCTTCCATTGACTTTAGTGAGAATAGAATTGGACACTTTAATGATGTCCACCTCTATCATGGAATGTATGGTAGTAAAAGTACTGTGCCTGGAGTCATGTTGTCTGTCAAGTTTAATTTAGGATTCATCAGTCATTTGTAGGATCTGTGAAGTAAATCATTGAACATATAATCCAAAATACCTGTAGTTGAGTTAGTTAGAATTGAGGGGAAGAGAAATTTGGAAAGGTTCCCAAATCCTCACTTCAGTAAATACTCTGTTATTTTGTAACTGTAACTATGAAATCCACTAAAATACATCATTGCCTTCTGTAGCAGACCTGTGTAATGCAGAAAAAGTGAAGACATTATGCATTTTCCTTACAAAGGATATGTTGAGAAAGCTTTTTAGCCATAAGTATTTAGTTGGATTTATTCTTTAACCTGAATTGCATTTTAATGAGAGTGAATTATCCCACTTTTTCACTTGTTTCAGGCTTTGTTTTTGGTTCTTTGGGCTTTTTTAACATAAATGCAGTAAATACCTTGTAAATTCTTTCAAAATAGAAATTGCTTGTTAAGTTATACCCAAGACATTTAAAATTTAAATCCATAGAAGTGAAACTGATTGATATGAGTGTTCTTGTCCAAAAACCAAAATAGTGTAATATAAGACCTGATTTTTATCTTTTATTATATCTTGTTTTTTATCTTATATGTTGTCATCTTTTATGGCACAAATAATTAGTAAAATGAAGTAGCACGATGGCGGAATTATTCAGGATATATGTGTTTAACATATTTCTATGGACTTAGGAAATGCAAGTTAGTTTTGTATTTGGTCCTTGACAGAAGGATACTTTGGCACTATTTTAAAGATTACTTTGCTATTTGAAACTGACTTTTGTGAGCTTCTAACTTTAAGTTAAGATTCATCTTACTGTATTAGAAAAGGTGGAGATGCCTCAATGCTCAGCATCTGTGTTGTGTTACTCTAGATAAATATTTTAAATCTCTTATCATCAAATCTCTCACCAAATCCTTTCTTCAGATTAAGACATTTTATTGAAATTTGCATTGAAGTTTTTATTTTCAGTTTTTTAAATTCTTGACATGTGTGTTGTCCTTCAGGCACTTGTGGGATACCCTGTGGTTGTGTAGCTGTACACTCCTGTGTTGGGGGGTAGGAAGCAATGCCTGTACAGTGGTGGCAACCATTCCCAACTCTTCATCCTTGACTAGAAATGGCAATACAGGACTTCAATGTCAGTGCTTGTATGCCAATAATTCGAGCAGAATAGTGTTTAGTTTAAACTATCGGTATTTTTTAACTGCTTAAATATTGAGTCCCAGACTACATTTGATTTGCAGGCAGTTTGCAGCTGGAAGGAAGTCTCTAACAATGCTGTCAAATCATCCTGATACAAGATAACATGGTGTTATACTGACTGGTGTTTTAAATAAGATAGGAATTTTCATAGACATATAGGTACTTCATTTTATGTATTTTTCTTGTGGAATGGAGTGCATGTATTTTTCATTAAAGTGTTTACCTTCTACTCTGATATTCTTACATAAATTACCTTTTTGTGCAGTGATTCTCTGTGTAACTCACTCTAGTAGTAGTACATAATTTGCAGAAGAGACACTGACACAGGTTTCACAGCTAAAAACTTGCTCGGAAAAAAAAATGAAAAAGGAAAGTAAAGTAGCAGCTATGTATGTTAGTTTTCAATTCTAAATACATGCTGTCATATGCTATGCAAATGTTTAGAGTTGAAGTGTACAACCTAATATTTTCACCTGCCAGGAGGACTTTTCGTTTAGTAGCATTTAGCTGACTGCTGTATTGCCAGCTCACCAGTAAGCAACTGATGTAGTTGGCATGAATAATGCACTCAGACTCATTGGAAACACAAAACCAGCACAGTGAGATAGGTACTGTTTACAGTGCCCTGCTGTCCTACTTTACAGCATTGCCCTGTTCTGTGCGAAAAACTTCAGTGTTACCAAAGTACCTTAAGGCTTACCGTGTAAAATTAAGAGCAAATTAAAGCATTTATAAAATCCTACTATGTAAAATGCAAAACAATTGCAAAGATTTACAAAAGATACAGAAAAAAGCAAATAATAACACCCATAGAATTTGACAGTACTGGTGAGTTGATTTACTGTCTCACTGCTGAGATAGGTTTGTCTTCTAGTTTCTGTTCCCCCCTCTCCTTGGCAGTATCTGTTAGTTTTCTTCACAGTGGTGAAGTGAGGAGGCTGATGAGCACCAGAGCTGGTGCAAGGGAGAGAGGATGAGAGAGAAGAGCTGTGATTTCAGCCCTGGTGTTACATCAGAATGATTGCTTGTCCTTATTTGCCATCTTTCCTAAGATTTTCTTTCTTGGTAGATAGTACATTTCTCAGGTTGCATCCCTTAGAAAAACTTCAATAGGGAGCACCTATTGTTAGTGGAGCCTGCTGGCTTATGTTTTTCTTCCTGAAATCCTGCAGGTGGGTTCAGAAAAATATGTGTTTTTTCCTCCTTGAAATTTATTCTTTCTTCTTAATTGAGGACACTGATGCTTTCTTTGCCCAAAGTAAATTCGGCTTTTTTCTGGAAAATATAAATGCATTTTCACATGTAAATGATCAGCCATTTATATCCTTCTCTTCTTCAAGGAGGGCTGAAGTGTATTTTTCATCTCTTTGACTTAGTGTTCATTCTTATTGTCATCTACCTCATATTGGAAGTCATATGCTCTAATATGGTAACAGACATACTTGTTTCCCATTTATTTGTTGGTATCATTTATGTAGCTCACTACTAGCTTTTGATCAAGGGGATTTTTTTTTTTAAATAGGCACCTAACGTTAAGTTTTAATAAATAACATCAGTACAATTTTCAAGAAATGCTGAGGACCCAGAAATTTTATCAAGCTTGTGAAAAACTGCAGAAGTACAGGTTTTCTCTTTATCCAAATGGAAAGTAGATGTCTAACTCCAGGGAATTATTGAAATAAAATTTTGTTTACAGAAATTGTAGCACCACCACCTCTTGCCTCTCCTCCATCTCTCTTCCCCCAAAAAAAAAAAAAAAAAAAACCAAAACAAGAGAGATAAAGAGTGGGGGGAAAGGTTACACATAATAATTATTCTTGTCTGGCCATAAGTCATTGGAATATAAGAAGTGTTCAAAAATGCAGTTATAGTTTTTTCCTATGTTTCTGTTTTTCACATAGACTCAATCAGAGAATTTCAGTCCCTGAACATGAGAATGATTTCAGTGTTTTGCAGTAGAGTTTTGTCTTGTGTCTTGTGTTTAATGCTTATTAAAAAAAAAAAATTGAAACTGGAGTACATTTCTCAATAGACATTGTAGAACCTATGGAAGAAAGATATTATTACTACTCTGGTCTCAGTCAAAGTCTTAAGCCACCTGAGATGAGAGATTCAAAATACAGCTACTGAAATCAGATTTTATTTTTCATGGCCAGAAATGTAGAGAGTGTAAGACCTCCCACTGTTCCAGTCTGGGTTTTTTGGACCATAAAGATACTTGAACCAGGTTAGGTTAAGTGGACAAGAAGAAACATTTTATAGTGAAAGCAAAAGAGTGGGGAAGGTATATACCCTCCTATCTTCTACTTGCAAGCTTTATTATATATGTGACACTTTTTTTTAAAAATGCCCATTGAGTATTATTAAATATGTATCTAATTGTTTTAAAGTATACTGTTTAAAACATCTGGTGGCAGCAATTTATGTAGTGTGAAAGTAAAATTTCCTTATTTGATTTAACAAAAGATTCTTCTGAATTAGCTTCCACTTATTTCTTTGATGATGAGAAATTGTGTCAAATCATTCTTTATTCACTTTTTCCCCAACAACTGTCTCAAAACTGTTTTTTATCTCTGTATGCAATCACTCCTTTTACAAGCTGACAATATCTGTATTTATAAAAGCCATTTCATGAGCTTTTTATGCTTACTTCTATTGTGTAGTAAATGAAAACTTTGAGAGATGAGAACATCATAGATTCCTAAATGAGATTAAATTGTTTGCTATTTTTTAATTTCTGTATTTATAATTTCTCATGCCTTTTCTACTGTCAAAAGTGAGTATTTCAGGTAATTGTTCATAGTTAGCCTGACTTGGCTGTCTTAATGGTTGGTGTCATGCATGACATCAGATGTTTATGCTTTGCAGTGTTTCTACCTCTGGGTGTATATCCAGACTGAATTTAATTTGTCATTTTATTATTCAGTGGCACAACAGCTTTCTGTAACTTTTTGCAGTCAACTTTATTTTTTACCGGTAAAAGCTATTCTGAATAATTTTGCATCTCTACCAAACTAATCTTTTTCAAGACCACTTAGTATTTTAGTGAATAACACAAATTCTGTTCTGGTTTTTAAAAAATTTTTAATTAATGAATGCTTTCTCTCTCATTTGACAATAGCTTAATTTTAGAATCTTGCCTAGTTACCTAGTTAGAAGTGTCTGGACATCTGAATATTTAATATCCAATTACTAACATGTGGGTAGGATCATGCCTTTCAGATTTCTAGGCATTTGTCAATTTGACTGAAACTGGCCAGTAGGTTAAATGTTCTGGAGTAAAGGAGACAGACATAGTGGGATATAACCTTTCCTGCCAGACATGAAATGTGAACATGAAAGTTTAATTTTCTTAGGAAATAAAGGTAAAAATACTGTGTGGCTTGGTAGTGACTCTTCTTGACACTACCTTACATATACTGTAAGAGAAACCAGCTTTTGGATTAAAAAGCATCAGCACCCTGGGGAGCCTGTATTCAGGTCATGCCTCTCCCTTTGGTTCTGTCACCCCTTGTTTTCTCTTAGGAATTTTTTTAGCTTCCTGCCTGCCAGCTGAAATTCACTGTCTTGCTGTCTACTGAGCCCAGCCTTGATCTTGTCCACTTCCATTATAATTCAGGAACACTTTTTCACATTGTTCTCTTTAAAAGTAAATGTAAAATGGTTTAAACCATATTTAGTTATTTGAAACCATTGGAAGACATGAACTGGGGAGAGAGGAACTTTTTATTGCAAGGCTGGCAATCTAAACATGTACCCGTTTTAACATAATGTCCTTATTCTAACTCTGCATTCATTTGGAAGTTCTCAATCTTTGTGTTCAGCAAGTCAGTATTTTCTCGCGTCAGTAGACTCCTGGTACATGAAGCTTCCGTTCAACCTGAGTAATTGAAAAGTTTTTACAGTTTTCAGATCTTTGTCAGGCATCTGACTGTCATCATGGTCTACCACCGGGATAGTTACCTTCTGGGATAACTTTGTTGCCAAGGCAACCTTACATTGGCAAGAGTTGTGCTCATTAGAAATTTGTTGTGGCAGGCAATTATATTTCAGTGGTACAACACTGAAGTCACTGACCTCTTATTGTTTGTCTTATGCTAAGTGCAATCTGAAACAATAGAAAACTCAAAGAAAAGAAGGTGAGAGTATTAGTCAAAAAAAGAACCACACTGCTTTAACCATATATATGTATAATTTGATGTGCAGTCTTTAACATGCCTAAGCATTATGTGTACAAGGGAAAAAACCCAAGTTTCTTAATAATTCAGCTTTTCAGTGTGAATTTAAAATACACTCATTCACATTTATATATGAATATCACTCTCAGATTTTCTTCTAGAATAGAAAAAAGCCAGATGGTGTTTGTGGAATTCTAATGGTGTGTATACGTGATTGGTACTCTTTTGTTGATCATCCAAGTCTAGTTTGTTAGTTTTTCCTATTTATTTTGTAGTTTCTTACGGACAGATGGGGTTCCCAAATTCTCAGTGGAAGCAGGCTAAGTGGGTCCTGATTTTTCCAGTGGACCACATTCCAGCACAGGGCAGTGTGCAGATTCAGCTTCCTAACTGCAATCTGCAGTTTCACTAGCACTGGCGCTGGCAGATACAAAACTGACAGTAGCAGCCTGTATGAGATCTGTCAGATCTGGAACTCTCAACTTCCTAGTCTGGCCTTCCTACCAGTGGGCTTACTGTGAACAGCAGAGGTGGGTTCAGTTTGAAATATAGATGCAAAAATGTAGGTGTTTTTCTGTAAGTTTGTGTGTGCTCATTGCTTTGTTGGGTATCTAAGCTTCACCTAGTTAATAAACTCAGGAGCCTAGAGAGAGATTTAGAGTGACTTACGAGATTTATGGTTTAGAGTGGCTCATCAGCTGAATCCTTTTTTAGGCTTCATTGAACATATTGACTACATCTTCATTACCTTTATAGTTTAAATACACAACATGCTGGTAGGCACTTAAAGTGAGAAGTCTTCATCTCAAAATAGCTCTCTGCATTTCTGCAAAAAGTGACTTAAAATTACTTCCATAATATTCAAAAGGACTTTTAATAATGTGGAATCCTTGACCACTAGATCAATTGTTTTAATGTAAGTGTGGATTGCAGATATGTTTATGTATTGCCAATTTTTGTCCTGTTTTTCTTTGCTAGCATTCATTGACATCAGGGAAGATTCAGTGTGGAAAATAAAAGAAGGAAAAAGACATGTACCCATGCTCTTTTATGAGGAAGATATTTAGACATGCAGAAACACAGAAAAACAAAACTCAGTGATATGCATAGGAAGCCTGTAGGTTTTTCTAGGTTCAAGTCCTTAAAGCAGCTTCCAGTACTGTTGAAATGTCAATTTTTCTGTGGCTAAATGAAAGTTGATTGTGAATGCAGAGAAAAAGTACTTTCTCTTATGCTTAGCTTAAAGAATGTGAATAATCTCATTGACTTCAATAGAACAACTCATGAATTTCATTATTTAAACATGTACTCTCAAGTGCTTTATTGATCAGAACCTTGATGAATGAATATAGGATACTTGTGGAATGTTAGATAAGGTCTGGAAAATAGTTTGTTTTGCTCCTTAGCTACTTTGAAGTAGTCAGTGTTTCTAGAAGGCTTTATTAAAAGCAATATTGTTCTTAAAGACCAAACTAATGAAAGAGAACTGTAGTGCTATACAAGAAGACCAAAAGGGACATGGCCTTTCATGCATCCATATGCTCTTTAATTTCATGTATCTTTTAGATTCTGTACACATCAGACTTACCTAACGCTTTTCTGTAACTTCAAAGCTAGTTTTAAAATTAGTATTGCTATTCCCTATATATTCCCTTAGTCTCTGGATTATGCTTATATTAGTAAAAGTTCTCTGCAGTGCCCAGTGACAGGAAAAGAAGTAGTGGGCACAAATTGAAACACACAGAATTCTGTGTGAATGTGGAAAACCACTTTGTCCTGTGAAGGTCATCAAACTGCTTAATTTATGGGGTTTACCTCCTTGGAGATATTCAGATGCCAGCTGGGCATGGTCCTAGGCAACTCTGTCTTTAACAGGGTGATTAGGATTTTGGATGATCTGAAGAGGTCCTTTCCAGCTTAAGTGATTCTGTGATTTATATTAGACATAAGTTAAGTGAGTATATATTATAACTAGCTGCTTCACATCTGTTTTGCCTATGCAGACTGGGAAGTCAGGATAATGTACTTTTTAAAAACGGTTTTCTTGCATGTGTTTGAAAGATATTTGTCCACATTTTCTACTTGAGACATATAAATGAAGTCACTAACACATTTTCTGCCTTTGCTTCCACATACGCTGTTGTTCATTACTACAACTTTCCTTACACTGATCTCATGCTTACCTGCTCCACAATGTGATGAATCATCTAGAATGGTGAAGGTGAATGTCTTTTGATGAGTGAGCCATCACATTTCCTGGCATGTCGAACTGTCCATCTCTGCTGTGACTTCACTGTTTTCAGATGTATAATTTTCTGTTGGATAAGTTTTCATCTAGATCAGTTTATGATCTGTCTCCTTCTATGTCTGTGTAACTCTTTATGTTGCCATAAATGAAATCACCTAAGTACGAGGAAGGTGATGAGCCTGTGCTTTGACCTAAGGAACAGTTTGCCCAGAGAGGGTGTGGAGTCTCCTTCACTGGAAATATTCAAGAATGTCTGAATACAATCCTGAGCCATGTGCTCTAGGATGACCCTGCTTGAGCAGGGAGGCTGGGCCAGATGACCCACTGTGGTCCCTTCCTACCTGACCCATTCTGTGATTTTATTGAGTTCAATGTAGCATTAAATGACTTTTCATTAGATAGCAAATAAATAACTGTAGGTGTTCATTTAACTTATCATTTGGCTCTATTTACAAATTTATTTTCCTATTCCTCTAAAAGAAGAGACACTTCATGGCTCTTCAGTGAGAAAACTCCTTTGGTAGTACTCCTTATGCAAATAGGCTAACACTTTCTAGATGAATTGATTTTACGTTCAGGGTAATAAAGGGGGAAATATACTTAATCTAAGAAAAAAAATACTAAAATATTACTGAAAAAGCCTCATGCCTTTGTTAATGTGCTTTATTGTTATCCCAGATATTCAGTGAAGGTTAGTTTACTATGTCAAATTTCAATATCCTTGGACTATTGTTTCAACTGCTGTCAGCATAAGGTTGTTCTCTGAAAACAAACCTCTCTCTGGTACTCCATGCTTTCTATTGATTGAATAGGTATTCTCTCAGTTTACTTAGACCTATTTTGAGTCCTTTGAATGACCCATCTCCCGAGGTCATTCTTTGCATACAGTATTGGTAAATTTTGTAACCTGTTTTAGTTCAGTTATTCCTGGTTTATCTTACCAAAGTTGTTCCAGTGTCTATGTAACACACTGTATATTTTCAGTTATTAAATTTCATTATGTAACTGCCAATACAGTATATGTGAAAGTGAAAGATTTCTTAATTTTAGATATACACAATAAAAATTCTGTAAGCCAAATGATGGCTGTAGAAATAGATAACTGTAAGTTAGTCTTCAGGGCATTTGTTTGACAAACTGGTTCACTGTTGATAAAAAGTACCTTTGATGATGCATGAAGCAGCTCAGATCCAAGTTACTGAGTGTTCCCAGCTGCATGGCTTTTAAACCACATGGATTTCTCTTAGAGTAAGGAGTGTAGGGGAGAGTAACCTTCCTTCATTACTTTAGAAATAGATTGTTATTACTAGATCTCAAACACTACTGAAAAAAATTTCAACTGTATTGTAAGCATTATTTGATACCATATAGCAAAATAATTGCCGCTGTCTTTGTAGAGTGTTCAGTTAAGATTCACCCAGTGTAAGTTATGTAAGTACCATTAAGAAAAAAGAAAGGAAAAGAAAAAAGAAAGGAACAAGGGGAGCACTCCATTACAAGCATTCTTATCTGAAACTTCTTTGAGCTTCCTGATTGTTTTTTTTTTTATACCCCTAATGTTCTTTAAACCTGAGAACTAGTGTACACAGTACTTGCGTGCTGTTTGTGCTCCTGTTTGTGTCATGGATGCAAGGACTCCACAGTGTAGATTGTGAGCAGGGATGTGGAGTCAGTGTGTAAATCACAAATCCCAGGGGAAGGAGCTGGAGCACAACAGGAACTTTGCAGGGCATCTCTGCAATGCAGGATGGAGCTGCTCCTTCCTCCCATAGAGCCCATCCTCGCTGTATTCACTGATAGGGCTTAAGACTACATTACAATTAAGACTATACTACAATTTTAAGTTGTTTAGTTTAGTATTTTATAACTGGAATCTACTTAGTTCTCTCTTCTGCAGATCCAGTTGGTTATGTCGGTTATTGGTGTCTGTAGAAGTGAGCACTAACAACTAAACCGTGACCGCCTTTTGAGTTTTCCATTTTTGTTCTGATGTCTTGTTGTTGTTAAAAACTGAACACATGTAAAAAAATCCTGACATGTTGTAGAGTTCTCTAGTTCCTTGTTTCAAATTTATTAAAATATCCATAGCTAATGCAGCCTGCACAGAAAAATCTGTTAAATGTTAAAGATAATTTTAACTCTTTGCCACTGTGTAAGACATAGTACCTAAATTCAAACACAACCTTGGGGAGTTGGGGGTGGGGGATAGAAAGGACAAACTAGTATTCAACAAATCCAGTGAAATCCAGTAAAAATAGCTACTTTATAGCAGCATAGATACTTGTGGAGGGATTATGAAATTGGTATAATTACTGTTTGTTTCTGGAGTGCAACATCATTAGAACTACATGAAATATTAAGAATCTTGGCTTCTTTTGTCTCTCCAGTGCTTTAGCTCCTAGTAATGATCACTGCTTCTTTAATATTCTGGCCTTTCTTGTATTCTTGATACATGACAGTCTTGTGGTTTGCTCTGCCACTTGCATTGTCCTTGGCTGTCTGTATTGAGAGCTACTCTGCCCTTTCTTCCTGTCTCACAGGGGTTCTTGGTTCTTTTTCACTCTTCCTTCTCCATCCTATTCATGGGTGATCTGAGGCTTTCTTACAACTTCACTGTCAGCTTATGCTGATGATTTGCATATCTCCTTCTTTTTTCCTGACCTGTCTTAGTTAGGATACACGTTTCAGAACATCTGTATGACAGCTCTCCCCAGATAGCCGACGACAGTTGCTGATACCAAGAATTCCTCTTTCCCTCAATAGAGCTCTTGCTTCTCTTACTTCATAACTTTTTGTAGTATATTCTATATAGGATTTTTTGTTCAACATATTTTTTTCTTCCATTTTCCAGACAATCTGTACCATACTTTCCCCTCACAGAATTTCAAAAAGCCCAATTCTTATTCTTGCTTTGAATTTTCATCTAATACAAATAATATGAATCCCTTTAAATCTGATAGAATATGTTATTTTCTTCAGTCATTACTCAGATGTTCCATCATTCAGTTCCTTCATTTTCTTGACATTTTTCTCTGTAAGTATTCATATAGTTATCCCAATTTAGTTTCTTTTCTCCCAGCAGTAGTTCAGGAACTACGGATCAAAACTCCAACTATTTCAAAGTATATATAAATCTGTGATAAACTTTGACTGTTCTGTGCTTAGTTGGAATTAATATTTTTGTAGTGTGAAACTGAAATAATACTACATATGCTGCAGTATGTTGGTGAATATGAAGAAGTTCTAAGGTGATACCTAACGTGTCATCAGAAATGAACAATGATTTTCAAATTAAATCTGATTTCAGCAGTCCTGTGGATTGTCTTTAGTAACCATTCTTCCACCATTCTGCCACCTTTAGCTATTAAGATTCATTTCTAAACAAAAAATTTCAGCGTAGGAATCTTCAGTTGGACACAGGTTCAGAAATGAAGTTGTCCTGGTTATTCAGATCTCTGAACAGAGTATATACTGTGAAAGTACAGTTTGTGAACTATGTAGTTATTGTAGTAGTTATTCCGATTAAGTATACAAATCAGTTATTACTAATAAGATCTGCATATTTTAAATTAGTGAATTATTTTTATACTTCCACCTTTTGTTTTAAGTTTTGCCTGGTCTATTTACGATTTTGAAAACGTATGTCTGTGAATGAACATCAATTTCTATATTCCACATTTTTGGCTACTCCCTAATCCACTTTCACTGCGTGTGTAATAAACCATTTAAGAAACTTGTACACGGGAGTCATACCCATGGTACATGGGAAGGATTCATTTCAGGTAACTCAGTTGTCTTCAGTAATGTTCCATTGGGTAGTAGTATCTTTCGATGAAGCTAAAAATCAAATTTCTCTAAAACACTCACTCAAGACTAAGTATACTGTCTGAATAACAACTTGAGCATCATTACTGTGCTGCATTACTGTCATGACTTTGTAAACAATGAAAGAGTTTACAAAGTGAAAATAGCTGTTGTGGGAAACCTCCTTCAGAGATGGTGACTCCACATCTACTGTTGTAGTTTTTGAAAGCCATGATTGGTGGTAATTGAAGGAAGATAAATTTTGATTGAAGCTGGAGGTATGTGTGTTAAATTCTAGATCTGTGTTTTTCCGCAGTAGGGAGGAAAAAGTAGGACTTGATTTTTATTTAATAAAAAAAAATTATTGTAAGAAAGAATAGTGTACTTTATATAGCTTTTGTATTAACCCTGATGTTTGAGAAATACTGAGTTCACGCGTCGGATGGAAGTTGAATTGTGTGTTGCCAATGGCACAAGTTTGGCATTCATGCATGCTGACAGAGGTTGCAAAAATTGCCTTTGGGTACTTCATTCAAAGGTAACTTATGAAATGAGTTTAAAAAATCATACTTTTTTTTTTTGGTCTCTTTTAAGTGCCTCAGGTTGAACTGGTGATTTGTGAAGTTGGTGATGAAGTTCTTTAATGTTTATGCTGTACTATATACTGAATTTAGCTACTATTGTTTTGAAAGGTTGAATATTATTACACAAAGGATACTTCAGCCCACTTTAGCAGAGTAATAAAGCACACTTGTATTTAGTTGATTACTGTCATTTCTTTTCATTCCATTTGCAGGAGTTCACAATGCTTTAATTTCACCCAGGCAAGCTTTTATTTCTCAATTGTCTTAAGCAGCACTGACAATTCATCAACCTTGCTACCTTTGTTTCCAAGTCCGCCAACTGCAGCTTTTGTATTTTCCTTTTTTTTCCCCTTCCTCTTGAAATTAAAAATGTTTTCTCTCTCTAGTACCATTAAGCTGTTGTTTTAAAGTTGTATTTTTACAGCTATGGAAATGAGAACTTCCAGCTTTTTTGAACAATGTGGTGTTAATAGCCATGCTACTTCTTATGAGATTTGTACTTTTAGGTGCTTATAGGCAATATCCTATGGAAACCTCAGCCCAAACTGCTCTCATCTTCCCATCATCTCCTCTTGCCTTCTGTTACTTGCTAATATGAATGCTGATGTAAGCTTTCAGATAACCCTATTTGATCCACCTCACATAATCCTGGATTAGTTAGATATTATGTCAAGACCAGTAGTGTATTTTGTTATTCTGTAGAGGTGAGTGCAGTCTATTAGTCTGTATCTAGTGTTACTCAGTGCATCTTCAACATCTGCTGAAAAAATGTAAAAGCTGTGCACATTTTTACAATAGTCATTTCAAACTATTTGTGCTTGATTAACAGAAGTTCACATATATCTAGATTTGCTGACATTACTGTGTCACTATAGAATCATTGTGTATCATTATATAAGATAAAATTTATCATTTATTTCTGCAGCCTATCAGAACCTAGCACAGCAGGCCACCTTGTCATAGACAAGAGCTCAGGTTAGTCAAGCAGGACCTGCTTTTCATAAACCCTTGCTGACTATTTTGCAAATTTTTCAATTTGTGTTTTAGTAATTTTTTCCTGTAGAGCTCAAAAATTCCAAATATTGTCATGTAGTTTTTCATATATGTAAACTAGTTACAACTTCCATGTACTTTTCTAAAATATAATTGCGTCTTCACGACTAAACACAGAGGTAGTTGTGCTTCATTTCTTTTTAACTTATTCTTTTGTGAGAGAACTGTATTTATAAATGCCGTCCTCAGATGCAATTCAGTGTGTTTCAGTTAATTTTCCAGGGAAATTTACATTGGAAAGATGTGCTACCAGGGCTTTTCAATTTAAATGCATTAACATCCACTAAGGAAGTTGCAATACCTGTGTTTTGAAGGGCAACGTATATTGTGGAAGCTGATTGATTGTGTTAATCTAATCAAACTGTCAAAGCAATCCTTCTTACAGTGCTCTTCTTCATAAACCCAGTGAGCATTTGAACTTGTATTTTATGCCTTTTTCCTAGCAGAAAGTAAGCACTGATCACACTCAAAGCATTTAGAAATGAGAATATCAACAAAGATTTAACTGCCAAGCTGGTATGCATTTGTGAGTAATGAACAGGAAAACCTGTATCATGCCAGTTGCTCATCAACAATAATTACAATATAGTTTATAAATTTACAGCTGATACTTTAAAAAGAACTAAGGTACATATTTGCTGTACTTTTTTGATAGAGCATTTCAATCAAGGATACTTTCCTTTTGGAGGATAGCTGATTAGTAGTGATTCATACAAGGCTCACATTATCTTCCTGTGTGACGATCTTTCAACCTGCACATTAAATCGTATTTTGAAATGGAGATTCATTATGAGAGGTTTGTTTCTAATTTAGGTGTGATATTTTTTTCCTACGGACTAAAACTGAGATTTTTTAAGGGGGAATTTCTTCAGAATTCCAGAAAACTTGTATCATCTGAAAGTAACTGGAAATAATAACAGCACTTGTAACATTTTTTGAGGTAATTCTGTTTAAAGATTAACTACAGCAGAACTATCTCACATTATTTGAAATGTCTTTTTTTGCTGTGTTTCTTTAAAAGTCCTCTAGTCTGGTGTCATTTTTTATTAGATATTTTTGGTATTAAAATTCAGGCAACAGTAATTAGTTTTAATTGGTTATCCTACTTAAATTGAAAAAATGTATTTTCTCATCTGAACTAAAGATGTCAATGAAGTAGAAGAAAAAAGATAAGAGACGTGTCTAAGTGTCATTTTATCCTAGTATACTTTAGATATACTTAGTTATTACCTTCTGTTGTATTACATTACTTCAGAGACTGAACACAGAGGAAATATTAATGGCTGTGGTGATTTATTATTAAAATAGGAAATTGGAGAAAAGTTGCACAGAAATACTACTGTTGGGGAGCAGATCAAAAAAACCCCACTAAACTCATTTCAGGATAGTTTGCAGTTAAAGTATCCTTGGTGAACCTTTTTTATGAATTTTGACATAATACAGTTGTTGAGTAATTATCTATTCAGAGAAGACAGTGCTAGCCTCTGGGGTGTATTAATGGAAAGATATTTTGATATAAGACTATTTCTCCTTTTTTCACTGTGAAGGAACTTACTTTGTTTATTATAAATTAAAAAAGGTCATTCAATTACTTTCAAATACACAGTCGATGAAGTTGAAACAAAACATATTCCTTTATTTCATATCTGAGCAAAAGAGTAGTATCTGGTAGCATAACAAGTAGGAAGTTTTCAGATCAAAATACAATTTTTAAGTTGATGAACAGAAAGTGCTGCAGATGTCTGTGTATTTTTCCTACATGTGCTAGTTGTACATGCATTATATAAATGTTACATATTTAATTTTGAACATGTCATTATTTAGTATCATCACAAGTGATCAGGATGGGAAGGTCAATAACAGGATAGGAAAGCCTGCAGCTGGTTACAGCTCCTTCAGAATAAACATAGAACTGAATTTACAAACCAAGAAAAGCAGAAAGACCTGCTGAGACAGAGTGACAAAATTACAATGGCACTTGAAATTGCCATTTGTGTAAATAAAAAACAACATGAAAAGATTTGGGGAAAAAAAGGAAATTCTATTTTGGCACATAATCTTTAACCATGAACTGTGCATTGCCAATTAGGACCAAGAACTGGAAGTCATAATACTTCTGTGGAAATGTTAGAATGGAGAATGAAAGAGAGCTTAATTTTGCCATTATATAAATCCGTGGTGTTCCTGTGGAACAGGTTGGAGGAAGCCAAGAATAAGTGAAAGTGAAGGATTGCTCCTTCAAGACTCCTTAGCCTGGAGGTTAAAAGGTTGAGAGGGGAGTGTAGCACAGGTGTACAAAGTACGTGTGACATAGGGAAAAGTTTAATCACATTTAAAAACTGGTGTCGGGTCCAAGCCTATGATAGTTCTTTACAGAGCACACAGTTGAACTCCTTACCATGACACTCTTGGGGTCCTTAAGATTATGGAGATTCAAAAAGTGACTGGGCAAACTTGTAAGAGAAAAATCTGTCACTAGGAGTTGAAGCAGATTCCAATATCTGGCTCAAGATATCTCTGAGCTAAGATGCTCGTGGATGGGAAGAAGTTACCTAAAGCTTGTACATCTATTTTAACCTCCAGTGCTTCCAGTAATTCAGTTTTTAATAATTTATATCTTACTTAGTTCCACGTTGTTAATATCAGAAGCATTTTGTTCTTCACAAAGCATTAATATAAATTCTGTATCTGTTTAAATGCCAGGAGTGCATATATTTGGAAATAAATATTTCTTTAATTTTAAGCCTGATAGCTTTCCACTCTGGACAGGACATTTATATTGTTTAACAGCATTAAGAAAACCTAATGTTATTCCAGCAGGGGTGCAGGGATGAAGCAGGGAGAACAAAGTGTATGAGAGATGGGTTGTCTTGTTTTTAATATTTCTAAATAAAACAGTTGTGTTAACATGCTTTGATCCCTCAAAATAACTGCTTGGAAAATCAAGGGAAGCCAGAAAACTCTTTCATCTTTTTGAGTGATTTAAAATTATTCTGAATTTGGTTTTCTTCCAGGTTTTTCCTTTATATGACTACTAAATACCACATGATTAGGTTTTTCGTCATAGTGCTAAGTCTAGGTAATTAACAGAAAGTTATGCAAAGTCAGAGTAATATTGCAGGACTTTTATTGTAGTAAATAAGTCTTGTGAAGCACTTTTTAATGAGGAATGTAAAAATTACTCATTTTAGTTTTAAAATGTAATGACTATCTATTTTCTTTTAGATGTGTTTGAATTCATATTTGTATGATCTAAGCTACTCTAAGCATTTTATCCCGTTAGCTTTTATTCAGATTAATCAGCTTCTTGCTATAAATATTTTTTCACAGTGTCATTTCTAAAAATTCTGCCAGTATTAGTAGAAAAGTAGACTTTGTAGAGTTAAATCTTCATTAAATATTTTTACTCACCAATGCAGTTATTTTTTTCTTCTTCTTGCCCTTATTCTGCTTCACTACTTTCAAAAGTGCAAATAAATCCTGAATTAGAAAACTCTTCGCATTTAGGAGTTCTTGCAAGTGTGAAGATGAGCACATGTGGAATCATGCATATCTCTGCTAAAGCAAGCTGATCTCACACCTAATCCTGAAACCAGTGCCCATGAGTTTATTAACGTTGTGTGAAAACACTGTAAAAACAGTGTGTCAACAACCTTAAGAGGTCTTTATCTCATCAAGCCTGTGTGTTTTTGCGATCTACCTTTGCTGCAGCCTAATTCTCTTGAATAATGTTATTTTCTGAAACTAAGTGTGAGTTGTGCGTGGTTGTCTGTTCTCCTGTCCGTGAGGTTTGAACTTCTGGTATCTCAGCTGCCAGTAATTTCTTTCCTTCTGCCCATGGCTGTGAGGAGGATTCTGTTCTAATTTAACTTTCTTAGACATAGTTACGTTTCGGCAGGGCACGGGGAGCTGGGCAGAGCTGGGCAGTTCTGTATCATGCTGTCGTGAGAGGAGGCAGGGAATGGCTGTATGACCATGTTAGGAGCAGTCATTTCTGGCCCATTTCTACATGAGATGTGACTCAGTTTTTATGACTGCATGTGCTAATAACTGGTTGCTAAGATATAATTAGTAGAATAGAATAGAATAGTTCAGTTGGAGGGGACCTACAATGATCATCTGGTCCTGACCAAGATATGATAAATTTTTTTTGCTCACCTATACTGATTTCTGTTGATGCCTTCTCTTCTTTACTGGGAAAGAGTGCTTTTTGTATACTTTATACTAAAGTCTAGCACCACTGCAGATACAATTTTAGCTATATACTTTAACTGAGGAAGGTGTTTTGTAGAGCTTCATCTTGGGTTTTGATCTTTTTACAAGCATGATTGAGAGGTGCAGGAAACTATTTAACACATTCCTATTGGAAAAGTTGCTTTTATGTCACTGTAGTGACAGTCAGTGTAGTTCCTCAAGAAAATGTGATCAGTTGAGTCACTCATTAAGTTTTATTGCATCTCTGGTATGCTGAGATGTCAGTTCGTGTTCTCAAAACAGTGTTCAGAAGCCCCATTCACTTGCCACATCAGTGCTTTATTCCTGAGAAGAGGCACAAAAGTCATCCTCTGTTTCTCCAAGCTGGAGTTGATGCTGGCATACTTCACAGCAGAGAGATTTCACTGTGTTCCTGTTCGCTCTAAAATGGACTGTAGAGTGTAGTGCACTATTGAAATAGTCTGCTTCTGGTCAAACACAAAGGTGCATTTCACAGTCTACAGCACCATCCTTTATCCTTTATGGAGCAGCTCAGAAATTTAAATAAGCTCTCATGCAAGGACGATTATTTCTTTTTAATATAACTATTTTAACTGAAGGGAGAATATCTTAGTGGCTCTCAGGAAATAGAAGCATAAACCCATTGGTTGTGTGATTATGAAGCATAAGATTTACAGAATTAATGTACTTGTGGCTTAGTGTTGATTTAAAAGAGAATGTTCTACAAAAGAATTTTCTTAGATTAGTTGATTCATTTTCTTTGCCAAGCTTTCTGATGTCTCCACTTCTTTCAACCACTCTATCATATTTTCACAAGATTGTGTAGATTTTTCCATATCATTATGAAAATAAGTTTTGTTTGAAATGTTTTAAAAATACTTAGTAGGAATAATCTGTCTGAAGAAAAATACTGCTTTATAGCTGGTCAGAAAGTGGACTTTATCATAACTGTTAAAATACAAATTTTTGGAAAGCATTTTATAATCTCAAAAATCCACTAATAAACTTGAGCTAGAAAATTGCACTTTTTATTTTTTCCTGCTAAAGCATAGCTTACTTTCATAGTGGAGTGTTGATGATGTATTTGAAATTACAAAAATAAAAGTAAAAAACTTTGAGTTTGTCCTAAAAGCAGTATTAAGTTATGAATGACAATTCAGTTTCCTTCCTGAGTTGTCTGATAGCTTTGTCGATATGTCAGTCTAGATTCTGGGGGCATACTTGCAGCGATTTCATATCAGTCTAAACCCCTTGTTTTGTCGAAAACAATGTGCAAAACACTAAACAGTGCAGGGAGGAGACAGGCTGAGCTACCAAAAGATTCTGCTTCGAATATCAACAATCATCCATTTTTTAATCTGACCTCTTGTTTTCTTCACTTTATTATAATGGACAAGAACAAGCCTGTGCTTAGGTCCTTGCATCAGCAAAAGTAAAAAGTGCTTAAGAAGAATTGAGTATTAATAGATGAGACATTCTGTATAGAAATTCTGAATCTTTCTCAGTAGTAGAATAATTATTCCACTCATTCTTTTCTTCTAACTAATGGAACACAAGTGCTGCCAGTTGTCTATTAATTGCATCCTTTATATCATCTTCCAACTCTTTCTATTAAACTGTGATATGCTCTATTTAGTATATTATCCTGTAGATTTGTTTCTTAGCATTCCCACACAACCGATATTTATTTTTGTCATGCACGCGTTTCTCTGTGAGAGGGAGGGAGTGAAGGAACGTGTTGAGCAGTGTCAGATGAAGCTCATTGCTATTCTCACAGCATGACTGCACTCCTTTAGGAGGGCTTTCAATCCTTGGCATTCATTCCCTCACACTGATGTGATAACAGAATAAAAGAGCCTTACAGCTGATTGAAGTCAAGTAGTAGAGCCATTGTAAAGGCTCACAAGAAGATTACTGATGAATACCATTACTGCTGGAGGTTGGACTAGCAATTGTGCATGTCCAGTGCTTTCTTAAAGAGAGTAGATAATGAAAGGGAGCATGTGTTAATAATTCTGAATTAGCTATGTTTTCCTTTTCTGGAGGGAAGATGCTGGTGGCCATTTGACTTTAGAGTGCTAAGAATTATGTGATAAATATTTGGCAAGTTCTGAGAAATCTTCATTTTTAAGTGGTAATTGGAGTTGTGGCTGTATTAGTTCTCTATTTCCGAATATCAGAATAAAGGAAGTTGGGCATGATATTCTGCTTTAGTCTGGAGTCAAAAGGTGTTTGGCCACTTCAGGAATTAATGGAAATTCACATTTTTTTTCCATCTTTTACACTGCAACATTCTCATTTTTCTTATGACAGGAGACAGATTGAAGGCTTTGAATTTATTGCAGTACATGAAACATTCTGTGCTTATAAATGAAACAGATGACTGAGACAAAATCGAAGGCTCTTCTGTGGTTTAGTTTGGCTTAATGTTTTTGAAACTAAAATACTTTGTGTCTGTTTTTTCCTGCAGAGAGGGAGTGTATGGGAAAACATTAGATGAAATTCCCAGTCTGACTCTCATTTTTTTCTCTTATGCTTTTAAGTAATGAAGGAATAGGAGATTAAAAAAACTTTACAGGAAGACTTTCATGTGCAAGAGAATAGTTCATAACTACATGTACTACCTCTATCAAGACCCTGAATGCTCAGTAGAACCTGAGCTTTGAGGTGAGCTAACACAGCTTCCATTCTTTCACTTGAAAGCATTCCCAGAAGGCTTTCTGAATTATTTAAAGGTTGATTTTTATTAAGTTGAAGTTAGAATAATTAGTTTCTTTACTAGTCACAAAAGTCTTTCTATTTATGAGAGAGCAGAAGTAGTTTGTAGGCAACTTTATGCAGTGCATCTTTGTAGGGTGGGTTTGCTTCCAGGTTCGATTTCCATCTTTGAGTGCCTGCACTGGCAAACAGCAGAGTGCAATAGGAATGCATCTCTGGAGAGAAACTCTACAATGCAAGCCATGTTCAGTACATGACTGTGCGTGAGTCTGTATTTCAAAAGAATGCTTGCAATCCAAACCAAAACACTGCAGTGGCTGTGTCATTCAGAAATGACTTTCTGAATCCTAGCAAGCTCCTCAGAGCCCTCTCTGGCCTGTACAAGATTCCTTTCATCAAACTCTGTTTGCTTCCTGATCCTCTCATCAGTCTTTCTAGTTCTGGTTGGTGCAGGCCCCCAGTTCTTCACTGTAATTTTTCTTCTGGTGTTCACTGTGGTCCCTGGAACTTTCCTTCCTCAATTGCTCTGAAGAGAAGCTCCTAAGGGATCTCACTTTTCCTCTGGAGACATCATCCTGACCTTCTGGTGTCTGTTTTTGGAAAGGAATACAACCCACACAAACTGAAAACATATAATAATCTTTTACAATACTCTTAAACTGGATCATCTATATGATATCCATATGATTACTGTGCATTGTATTGTACAACCTTTAATATACATTCCATTGTTTTTGGTAGATTACAGTAATTGCATGCTGTGATTATTTTTTGTCCTTTATCTGTCTTTGAGAACAATGGCAGTAATTCTGTAGATTGTGTTGATACCTCTGAATGAAAAAGGTATTATGAAAAGTAATAAATGGAAATTATGCCTCCAACTTATACTTGCTCTGAATTTGTTTCTAATGGAACTTTTATGAAACACAATAAATAGTCCTGAAAATTGAAGTTTTATGTAGTGACTTAGGAAATAGTAATAATACCTTGAGTAAGCTAAATAGATACAAAAAGCTATACAGCAGGTTTTTTGCATTCTAGGCAGAAATGAATATTTTGGAAAGGAAACATGGTCTAGCAGATAGGATAATAGAGATAACAGTTGAAATACCTGTGCTTTCTTGCTTTTTCATTTAAATACAGACCACTTTTTTTCATTTTTGCAAAAAGTTATGGATGAAAATGTCCAGATAACATCATCTACTGTTTTCTTTCCTTTCTGTAAAAGGAGAACTTTTTGAAAGTTTTGTATAAATTTTTAAATACAAATCAGCTCAACAAAGACTGTCTTGTGATTATCATTTAATAAATTCTCGTGTTGCTGAAAAAAATCTTACGTATTGTGCTCAGAGTTCCACAAAACTAATAGTAGCATTTTCATGATTGAGCCTTGAAGTTCTAATATTCTTCCTGTTTGTTAATAAACAGGTTTTTCTTCTTTCTAATGGGATTCCTTTCTTGTTCATAGTAATTTATCAAACCTGTGGAAAAGCAGTGTGTTAATGGGAAAACAAATCAATCTGTCCTTTCTGAGAAGTATAAACAACTTTCATTAATGATACTTTTTAAAGCTTAGATTGCAGACAGAGGAAAGTTGTCTCTTAGGTATGTTTTAACTTCATTTTAATATTTCAGAAAAAAATTATTTTTATGGGAGTTATGTGCTGTTGGTTTATTTTGAAACAAGACAACACCTGCTTTTTAAAAAAAATTTTAATAATTAAAAATTTCAGTTTTGTTGAGTTTTCCTTAAGATACAATTTGAAACGCATTTGGTTTCATGATACTGTATGACTTTTGAAGTTAAATATTTAAGTGCAGACAAAATGTTTGTATGATAGCAGTATATTTATTTTTTTAAGTTTTAAGTGTGATTATTAATATTAATTCTGAATACCTACTATGTAAGTTAGGTATGTGGTAAAAATATTTTCAGTTTTCTGACTTGCAGATTCCTTTCCTCTCTGATATTGAGTCCCATTGCATTACACATGCATTCTTCATGGCTTTTATTCTAACTGAGCTATGACTTCTTTTTTTCTTCTTTTTTTCCTTTTTGTTTTAAATTCTCTTTGTCTCTGGTCCTGTACCCTGTTATGGAAACAGAACTCTGCTGTTTGGTTCCCTGTAGGCTGTCAGTGAGCAGGGCTGACAACCTTTGCTTCCCACCTGTTTCCATAGTAGCAGCACCTTGTCATTTTTCAGAAGTGATTATTAATTTGGTTTATAGTTCAAGTGCCCAGGGATGCAGTGAATTTTCACAGCCTTCAAAGGCTAGCCAAGCTTTAGTGGGATAACATGAAAAATAAACAGCCCATGAAATGGTCCTGATAGAGTCCTTGCTGTCTGAAAGTTATGTGGCAAGTGCAGGTTCTTGAAAGGTGGCCAGGATCTGTCTTCAGCAGCTGATCACTAGTCCTGAGAATTGTAAAACTTCTGGAATGCGTTAGTTGTTTGCCACCACTGTTTCTGTCCCGGTGCCTGGATGCATGGCTCTGGGAGTCTCTTCAGTGTGTAAACTCTCACTATAACTTTGTGTGAGCTGATCACTTTGTTTTGCAGCTTGTTTTGCGTATTGCTTGTTTAGAGCAAGTTTCTTCCAACCATGAGCAGTGTGCTGCGTTTGATTTGATTGCGATGAGCTACAGGTGTTGTCAGTATGTGGCGAGCTTCGTCTTTCCACAGAGACGTTCTGTAATAGCAGAGGTTTTGTACCAGTAAGTTTTTAATGCTATCCTGAAAATAAGATGTACAGAAAACAGTTTTCCAAAATGGTGTTGGATGATCAGTATTGATCATCATAAAATCTCTGCTTGCTTTTTGTGGTAAGGTATCTAATTGCATTAAATATGGTTTATTTTTTATTTAATTTTCCTATATCCTTTGCCATTTTGATATTGGTTTAAGGTGTTTGGGAATCAAGGAATCACAATGTACGCAAAGTAACTGTGGATGAGTAAGCTGTGTCAAAAATCTTACAGCTTTGTACAAAATGAAGTTGTATTTGCAGTTTCAATTATTTGCGAGGTATGAAAACGTTGGCATTGACTTTAAATTTATGCTTGAACATGCAGCTTTACATCCTTTTTTGCAGCATTTTGGGATATATTTTAGTCAGATTTTAAAGTCCAGAAGTTCAGAGTCTTCAGTCTTCATTGCTATAAGCAAAATCATACAGGAAAAATCAGTTTAATTGATTTGAAAAATATTATAAACCTGAGGGACAGATGCAGTAAACAATTACATTTTGATGGTACATCCTTTAATAAATAAATAATTAAATAATTTTACTTCACAACTTGGGGGATAATAATTTGTTTGGTTTCTGTTGCAATTTTCTAGAGGCTGAATTGTTATTGTGCTGCATATTTGTTCCTTTCATTTTGTTGATAAAATTCATCTTGAAGCCTGGCAGCATCATTTTTTTTTTATGATCGCCTTTTTGTTGCTTGTTACAACTTAATAAAAGAGATTTGAAGAAAATTGTATATTTTTTTTTTGTATAATAGTTGAAAATAAATCCAGTAAGAGTTATTTATTACTTCACTAGGTACTTTTTTAAAGGGTTAAATAAAATAAATAAGTAAAACGCTTCTGAAAATTGGGAGAGATGCTTAGGAATCTAATGCAGTATGTAATGTCTGGGTTGTTTCAGTGGGGCTAGTATTGTGCTTTTAAGTTATTTGGTCAATAGTTTTTGATCAAGGAATTTGCAGCAGTACTATACTAGATGTTAACTGTGAATTTCAGCTGAAGGTTCTGTGTTCAGTCAAAAAAATCAGCCAGAAAGCTTTTCTTTGGATCAAAGCTGTCCTTGTATTTTGAGCTGCTTGGGGATGGGCATGGTGATTAGGGCACTCCTGTTCTCTTTGTCATCTGTTGGAAATGGCTCAAGCTACTGGTACTGAAGACTTAGTCCTTTAAATGTCAACATGGATTAGTGGAGAGGTGCGCACAAAAGCTGATGAAAAGAAAACAACAAGTCATATTTATTGACAGCAGTAAGAGATTTGAGTATCTTAAATTTTGCAGTCCGGTGATGTCATGTCAAACAGGAAAAACATGAAGCTGTGCAGGTTACCTCAGGCTGTCAGTGTGTAAAAAGCTGTTGTAGAGCAAGAGCTTTTTGAGCTTTTTGAGCACACTCACCTGTGCTGTATCTGTGATGGAGTAAAGTTTTCCAGAAAAGACCCCAAGACATTATTGGTAATATTGGAATTAATGAAGTTGCATGCAGGTGGTAGTATCTTAAAGTTTGCCTCACTTTCTGCCACTTTTTTCTTCATTTACTGCTAGTGGATATTCTTGTAGAAGCTTTTCTAAGAAAGCAGCTGCTAGAAAAGCATTAATGGTTAGTGTCTGATACACCTGAGATGGAGAAAAGTATGAGGGGGTTACTGTCCTAATAATCTTGTATTTGCTTAGGGCTCTTCAGGGTCAACAGAGAAATTTTGGTTTTCAGAGATCTAAATAGTAGCATCAGAGGTAACCTTCAGAGAACCTTGATAAAGCAGATTGCAGCAACTCTACAGGTGTTGCCATTCCCACACGAGTCTTTTGTTTCATGCTGCTGCCTTCAATCAGTGGTCTGGTGTGAAGGCTCATTATTAGAGCAGACTTTGTCTTGATTGTTGTGCAGTTGATTGTCAGCATCTTAAGAAGATTCAAATCAAAGATCTTACCTTGATTTAGTGTCCTGAAAGATATTTAAGTTCTGAGCTGGCTGTGACATCCATGCAGTTATTTAGCATCTTCAGAACTGTAGTGTTATTCACAGGAAATATTTTTGCTAAAGCTAATAAAGGCAATCCTGTTTAGTGGATGTAGTCTCTCATTCTGATCAGAATTCAGCAAAGCTGCACCTGACCATCACTGTTGAGTCTTTGTGTGCTAACCAGTTGGTGGACGTTAATAGAAGTGATCTGAAGAGTATTTTTTGGTTTGGTTTGGCGAGTCTTTTGTATTAACAAAAGAAGCAGCTAGTCTTATTCATCCCAACGAGATCAAGCTCCTGGCGATAGCTATCAAGTATTTAATGAATGTAGTTAAAATCCGTGCATTATTAACATTTCCAGCTGTGATATTGAGTGACTAGCAATTTCAGATACTTGGAATGAGTAATAGTGTTGGCTTTTCAGTTGCTTTTGACATCAGCGCTTTTATAAACCTGCAGTTTTGCACAGTCACAGCTGTAGAGACTCTGTGCTGGACGTAGCCAAAGAGCAGCTGAGTGACGTTTTCAGATGATGTGCTTTTTCTTCTCTTTAATCAGACAAGATGTTGCTGCATTCAGCAACTGCCTACTTTAGTTTTGGTGCCATTATTAGTGTGTTTTAATAGAAGCTGAATGAAGTGTGAAGCATGCAGACCAAGGAATGTTGTAAGCAGTCATATGGTCACAAAAAACTGTTTAATTAGATCATCATCACGAGGCAAGATTGAACATTGAGGCAAATTGCCATCTCTAAGTAGGGATTGATTCAGATGGTGTTGCTCTGCAATGAAGCAGCGTTTTCATGAATACGATTTTTGCAGGCCAGCAAATGGAGGAAAATGCCAGTCCCAACTATTTCCTGGCCTCTAACAGGAATACAGGTGATCAGAAATTAAGGATTTTGTTGGTAGGTTCTAGTTTGTAGAATGTAGTGTGGTTTAATGACAGTAGAAGGTGAAACAGCCAGTGATGTGTCTTGAGTATCTTTATAACGGTTGTGCTAGAAATTTGAATGATGTTCTTGAATCTGTGTCATAACTTGACTCTGTCTTGCCTAAACTTTTAAAGATTAGCTTGGAAAACTGAAAGGAAAGGAATAGCTCATGCTTATTACTAAATACCTTATCATCTTAATCAAGAAGACCACCTATTAGAAAACACGTGACTGATGTGATACACATATTAGTTCCTTCTCAGCTCTTACGGTGTGTTCCTTGAAGGAAACTCAAAAGTCACTGAAATAGTTTGCTTGAAAATTTATTTGTTGTTATTATTAAGAAGAAAACAGGTCTTTCTTAGAACACACCATAAACACAGGTTCTGGTATAAATGCCAATCTAATAAGAAATCTTCAAAAAACTTTTGCATTATGTAGATGAAATCATCCCCTTGATTTACAGAAGTGGGAATTTGAGGGTTGTAGAGTTTTTATTCACTGAAAAAGAATTCAGCAATATCTTTGTTAGATTCTTTAAATATGCTTTGCTCAAATGACCAGTAATATTTTAACAGTTCATTGCAATCAAACTACCATCTTTTGTCCAGAAAGGCACACAATAACCTCCCTATCTGCAAGTGACATATGTGGCATAAAACATACTTAATGAGAGGATGTCTGCAAATTGCATGTTGGCAGTGTGTCAGTAAGCATATTCTTGGTATTTGCTGAGAAGTTGGAATAAGTAACCATTATTTTTTAATATTGTTTTTTAGATTTTGCTTTTGTCTTTCAGTATAAATATTTGATATATATGTGTAGAGTTATTCAATTTTTTTTTTCGTTTGTGAAATGGTAAAATAACACTGATTTATGGAGGTGTGCTTTGAAGTATTAATTAAATAACTTTTATTAAAGCTAATAATATGATAAAGCTAAAGCCAGTTGATTAAACAATTATACAACTATTTCAGTATCTTTGAAATCCATGAGCTAAAAGCTCTAGTGATTGTCTTGAGCATGTATTTCAGCAGATGTGATAACCCATGAATATCTGCAGAAAAGGATGTAATTATGCTGTTTTTAATGAACTAACAGTTTCATACAAAAAATTCAGCAATGCCACTGTTTAGAATAAAGGGATACATGTAAATGAGGCTACTGCTGAAATTATATTTAAACAATGCTGACAGTTCTTCTATTGTGCCCATTAATTACCTTCCCAGCATTGAGGTTGTTTGGGAATGAACTGTAAAAATAATTAAAATGATACATGAGGTAAGTAATTTTGAAATTCAAAAGGTGAAATAGGGAATTAGTTTAGTAAATATTAGTCATACTGCTTATTTGTGCTCATTCGCCTTTTTAAAGGAGGTTACTGAGGAATTATGATCTGGTTTTGATTCACATGAGCTGCTGAAGTTCTCACAGGTGGAAAAGTTGCCACAGTCTTTTTTAATCAATTGTGCCTGTCCGCATTTCAAATCAGTAGTTTGCTTAAAGCAGGTTAACGTTTATGTAAAAATATTTTGCCTTACAGCAAAGTACTTCAGAATTAAGTTGGTTGCAACACTAATGATCTGGATTTAGTTCGTGCTTTTTAAGTTAAATCATATCTTTATGTAGAATTCTGTGAATAAAAGCAGTGTTGATTTTGGTGTGACACAGCTTTGCTTTTTTTCTACCACATTTTTGGTCAACTAATTGGTGTCAAGTCACTACTTGAGATGGAATTTAAATGTTTAAGTTCAAATTAAATTAGTGATTTCAGATAGAATGAATAGGTTCTTAATTAGAAGGAAACTTCAAAACATATTTCTCTCTGGCTGGGCAATCATGTCTGAATAATGGAAGCCCAATTTTAAGCATAGCTTAAAATAAAAGAAGTTTTTGCATTATGTATTCTTTCTGTTGTTGAATGGTGAAACAAAGATGAGATCTAAATTTTGGTATCCCACATGTGCATGCCTTTGAAAATATTTTATCTTGAGGATTTTATTCAAATCTGCCATGTAATCTATTGAAAAAGAAATATCCTGCAGGTTTTAGAAAGTATTTTTATCAGCTTCACCTGTGCTGGGAGGTAACTAGTCAGTCACTTTTGGGTTTGTCCTCATCTTGTTGCTCCTCAGCCTTTCCATAACAACTCAGTGTTTCTGTAACTTCACACCTGCAAGAGGGATTTTATATTCAAGTGAGGGAATCTCAGTAAATCAAAGATGCAAAGTGAATTTTCTGGGGAAATAGCTAGAGGGTCAGACTTTTCAAGTGTGTGCAAGTTTCTGAAAAGGCTGTTGGTAGCGTTGTCTTCTCATACCCTCTTACAGCTTCTGTGATCTGTCTGCCTAAGATTTTTCTGAGGAAAATACTCAGGGCAAAGGGGCGTAGGAAAGTGTATGCTTCAGCTTTATATGCATAAGAAACAAAATTAATTGTGTTTCATGCTGTTAGATGAAGTAAAGGACAGTGATGTTCGGTGTTAATTACACAGAGATTTGCCACTTTGAGGCATTATACTACGTCATGATTTGGTAAGATAATTAGGAACCATATTAATGACTCTAAACTAACTACTTTGTTTTTTAATACATCAACTATGGTGAAGAAAATACAGCTGTAAGTTATCAACTGCTCTCTAAAACCTCAGCAGTGTAAATTAGCTATTGGTATTGATGAGGGCTTATGATGTCATGTGGCTCCTACTTGTTAATGCACTGAAACCAGCTTGGTGGAGTTTCATTTGTTCTTGCTTCTGGTTCTTCTGTTCTCATTGCCAAACAAAAAACTTGCAGAAAGTAATTTTTTGTTTCTGCTAGAGGACCCATAATATGTGTATTATATTGGAGTTTTATATATCATCTGTCACCATTATGTTTCTTGTTGTTATCTGAAACACAGTGATTGATTTATTACTGGCTTCCTGCTCACATTTTCCATGTCCCCGTTTTTACTATGTTCTATTTAGTTATAACTAGCAGGTAAAATGGAAATCGTTTGCTTTTGCTTTGTAGAAATTCTAAGCAATAGATTAAGTAATAGTTTCTCCAGTAAGCACAAAGAACAACTCATGGTGACTCTTCACTGCAGATGAGAAGAGGCTTATTAACATGTGAAATTGTAGAAAAGAAATTATGCTTTCTGATAGTTTCACTGTGCATAGTGCTTCTGTGTCTAGCTAAGTTCTTTTCAAAGTAATGTCAGAAATAAGTGTTGCAAAATGTTCTCCAAGAAAACTGCCTTACTCCACTTTCTTCTGTAAATACCCAATTCAGCAAGACAGGACTATAAGGGAGTTGCATAAGAGGCTTCATTCCTTTGCTAAGATCTAGCAACATTCCTGTGTGCAAAGGTAATAAACCACCACACATGGGGAGAAAAACAGCTGCAAAAGACAACCACATTTCAGTATTGGATGTGAAATTATTTCATTGAGTGAGAATCAGCTTAACATCCTAGTCATGACTAAACTCTTTAAAAACTTCATGGTGAATTCTTTAAATGAACCAAATGAGAAACATCGATTTTTATTTTCTTATTTCACCACAGTTTATTCTGGAAAAAAATAGGACAAAAAAGTCAAATACACACTTCGTTACTTATTTTTTTTTTCTATTTAAATTGAACATATTAGCAAGTGAAGAGGGCAGTAATTTAAACTCCATTCTGAAAATAGAAGGTCATGGGAAATTTATAAGAAAGATGCTTCATAGAACTAAATTATTAGTTGAAGAGTGGATAAATCAGGTACTAATTATCACTAGCATCCATTTAGATTTGATATTGGTTAGTAGTCTTAACATGAATTTTGTATGCCATGTGGAGCATAATAACAGAGCAAAGTATTGATAGAAAAAATACCAGCAGTATTCTTTGTGGCTGGGATTTCACAGCAGAGGTATATATCACAAGTTATCTTTTGGAAATTTTTGCCAAGTTGTTGTCGACTAGATTGGAGAGGCTAATGACTAAATTGTTATGAAAACTGATCTTCACCTAATTTTCAGCATAAATTTGCCAAATCTAATAGTACATTGTAAGAGAAGTAATTTTTTTGAACATGCCTGGCAGAAGTAGGAAATGTGAACACAGTTCTTGTAAAGGTTTTTTAAAAATAGCTCTTCTATAAGAGATTTATTGAGCTCTAAGGTTGAGATAATAATTTTTGCGTAGTTTTTTTGGCCGTGACAGATACTTCCAACTTGCTGTTATGACCTGGAAATGTTACTTTGCTTAAAGATTTTAAAGTGCTATAAATGTATTTGGATCAGATTTTATTTTTTTATGCAAAGATCACAAACCAACCCATAATTTTTCATGTTAATTGATGGATGTTTGCATTAGAAACAGCTCCTTGTATGCCTTACCTAAAAGTGAGGTTGTTTTATGGTTGTGGGTTTTTTTAAAGCATAAAAGATCCAACTTCATTTCTGTGCTTATGGTGAGATTAGATTCAGCTTAGAAAAGTGCTGTTGGCCACTTACTGCTTTTAGGATCATCATCTTGGGAATAGTTGTAGTGAAGCAAAAACTATGATAGAAGACAATCCAAAATATGCAAACTCAGCAAAAGTGTTTTTAATAGGTATTTTTACATGTAACTGTAAAAAACTTTTTAACATGTATAATGACTAAAATTTTAATTTTTAGCACCATTGAATAATTAAAATTTCATTATATAACTGACTGGAAAACTGACAAGCAGGAGAAGGTTATGATCCTACTTGAGTTGTCAGGCTGCTGTGTACAATGAAAATAGTTGCACTTTGCAAAATATTCCAGTATCTTTTAGAATTACAAGATTAAGATGACTTCAATTCAGTGTTCTCTAAACATAATATTCTCTCTCCATGACTATATGTCATTTTAAGAAAGTGTTGACATGATTTTTGTAGTGAGAAATCACACCTCACCAAGCGTTAAGAGCCAGTGAACACATGTACCAGGTTGATGTAAAATATTGAGATTGCTGAAAACAGTGAAGAAGGTTCTTCACTAAAGATTATTAAAGAAGAAACACAGTTGTGGAATTCAAGGGAATGCCCTTGTATGAGTAATAACTGCCTGAAAGATAGAAAACAGATGTTAAGAACAAGCACGCAAGTTTCAACATTAAAGGAAATAATGTGTAATTCTTTTACAATTTGTCACAAGGCTTAAATTCTTTCTGCTGAAGAGATAAAAGAGGGCTACAGGAGGAAGTGAGACAGCAAAATTTGCTGACAACACCATGTTACTTGGAGTGGTAAAGGTGAGAGGTGAACAGCAAAGAGTTGCAGGACATCATGTTACTGTTAACAACCAGGCATAAATAACAGGTGAAATTTCGTGTGGACAGATATAAAATGATATTGTGTGTTTGGAACAATCCTAGCTTTCCTGGTGTAACTATGGGCTTCAAGGTAACTTTCTACAGTCCAGCACCAGAGGAAAATATGAGCTCAGTAGCAGTCAAAAATAGAAAAAGAAAAAAAACCCCAAAGACTAGGAATTACTGGGAAAGGTAAGGAGAACAAAATATTGTTATGCATCTATGAGAGTTACATTCTTTCTGCAACTTATGTGCTGTATACAGTTTGGATCCTATTTCAAAATCAGAAAACTACAGGAAAGGATTCTTAAGAAGGCTGAGCAAAGATGATGGTATATGAGGAATGGTGGAATAGACAAAAAAATTCTAGTCTGAAAAAGAAAAGGAATTATGAATGGATTGAAGAAAGTGAGCAGGAAGTGATTGTTCATATTCTTTCAGTGCAATAACTGAACTACTTTGAATGAAACTGGCAGGTGTTGAGTTTAAAACTGTATAGTATGTAGTTGTGTTTTGGAATTCTTTGTCACAGGACTTGGTGATTTACCAAAAAGCTCACAATTGCAAAAAGATTTAGGAAGATAAATGAAGACAAATCCATTAACACCTATTAAACACATGTTCCACAACTTGTCTTAGGACATCTCTGAGCATGAAATCTTTGAAAGTTGGAGGACTGTTCTGGGCAGTGTGTATATGCTTGCACTCCTATACTAGTAGTCATCTGCTGTTGGTCATTCCTGGTGACCGGCTACTTAGATGGCCCTCTCTGGTGTGCTCATGTTATGCTTCTTCTCTGACTGGAATCTGAGTCTCAGTTTTGAAAGTGGATTGAATCTCTGCCTAGGAAGTCAAAGCTCCTGGCTGATGGAAAAGGTGAAACTTGGAGGAGCAGCCAACATATTCCACTTTCTATGATATTCCTGTGCTGGCTTCTTTTTCTGCCATAAATTGCTTGGATATTTTGGCAAAATTTATTTAAATCTCTTTTCATCTAAACTATCTGGTCTTTGTAAAGCAGTAGAAATGGAGTTGCTCAAAGCTGCTTTATTCATATGTAATCACTGAGTGTTTGGAAGTCCTTGTGTCTGAGCTATTATTTGAGTGTGAAATGTAGTAGTTTAATACCTAACCCTGACAAAATTTCATAGCTTTAATTATTACGAGTACTTAAATAATAATCATGTATTCTATTTACTTTATCAACAAATATAATAGCATGAGGTATTACCCTCCCTAAATGTTGAAATATCCAGAGTGTGGGAGGCAGCTTAAACTAATCATTAACTAGACAATAATCAGTCTAGTCATATTAAAAAATTTGCATTCTTTCGGTGATTGTCTAATTCAAGAAGTTTGGGGAGTGCGGTACAAAGAATGCCTTTCATTTCAGCTGCAGAGGAGATCCAGCATTTGCAGGGCAATGAGATATTTGTGATGTTAACAATCTAAATGATTTTTATTGATAATGACAGATGGTTCTTAGATAATGTGCTCTGAGTCGTCTGTAATACGTTCAGAACAAATCTTCTGGAAGGTTGTACATCTGCCTTGAGATCTTTTGCTAAAATATTTAAATCAAGGTCATTGTTTATACTTGATTTTAAATAGCTTTTAGCTGGTAGTCTGCATTTCTGTACATTTAGAGATCAAACTGTTTGTAACTTCAAAAGCTACAAATAGAAAAGTATAATAGGTATCAGGTGTTAGAAAAGGCAATTATGCATTAGCTGTTTTAGTCAATTTCTAAAACTGTCTAAAACTATCCATTGGAAATACTTCATACCTAGACCTATCTCTGAAGCATGATGAATTTTTAAATCTGTAGGGGATGTGCATTTTTTCTCTAATGAATTGCATATTTAAACCTATTTGGTTTAATTTAAAAGAGTTGAAGAAGCTTGTATTGGTGAAAAAAAAAGTTAAATGGAAAAATCACAAGACAAAGTACAGGTTCTTATATATGTCCAGATAATTTTTCTACAATTCCTTAAACATATTTCCAATTTCCAGTATTGCAGTTCTGGACATTTTTGTTTGCTTTTATTTTTAAAGCTACTTATCTTGACTTTTAATGGAAGAATTTTCTTTATCATGTGATAATAGAATGAATCATTAGGTTTAAAAGGATCTTAGATTGTTATCAGAAAAAAAGAATGCTTGGATGATCTAATGTGACTACTTATGCAATACTATTTTGTGAGTCAGTAAGGGAGAGCAAAATAAACAACTTTTCCAACAGCTACTGCACATTGACTTTGAACATTAAAATGCTGCTTATAGATAGATTTATTTAAACCTGTCTTCTTCTCCCATGTGCTTTTCAGGAAATTATATAATGTTAGAGGAGTGAGGAGATGAAAGGAGAATTAGTAGATACTACTGCCAAAGCAAGTTCTTTCCAAGTCCCTCTTTCTTTCTCATGTCATATAATTAAAGAAGTGTAAACCTTTATTATATCCAGGTAGGGTAACAAATAATCCAATACATAAACTATTCTGATTAATAATTATTATTTTAAGTGAATTTTTTCCCATCTACAGGCTATTCGATCTTTCAATTTCTTTATCTGCAAAAATGGTCTTATATTGTCTTGTCTACCCTCAAATAAGTCTGTATTTTAGTTTATTTGTTCAGTAATCTCAATCCAGTTTTATTTGCCTTCATCCCATAACCATCATTTTTCCTCTTCCCTGCTTCCCTGTTCGATTGCAAATGCTGGGGCTGGTGCCGTGGGTTTCAGTTTCCGTGCCTTGAAGCAGACCTGCAGTGCCCACGGATCAGTTCACCTGCCAATGCTGCCCTCAGCTGGTTCTCGCTGTGTCAGAAAGTCTGGGCTTCTGGAAAACGTGTTGGTGTCTTCTTGTGCAAACTGTTGGCTTCAACATAGCCTGTTTTCATTGGACATTACTGCACTGTTTCCTTCCAAAGCTGAAGAAAGGTTTTCACTTTTATGAGATTATATTGTGTATCCCAAAATAATAGAAACTTCATGTATGATTGAAGGCTACTACTTGAAAGGATATTTTAAAAATTCATGCTAAACATGTGAAAGAGGTTGTAGATCAGGCTGAGAAAAAAGAGACGACAAGTACTGGGTTTTATACCTAATTTTTAAAATTTTAAAATATTTTTCTCATTTTAATGATTAAAATGTTATAGAGTACACTCAAAAACTGAATTTCAAGCATACTGCCTTTTCTGTAAATTTGTTTACACAATATGGTAGGAAGAAGTTTGGTTTTTCAGAATTAGCTCTTTGCATTTTTCAGTATTGTTTATTTATTTAAATATTGCCAGAATGGTGTCTGCAGTGAGTGGAAGCAGCACTTGGCTAACCAGGATGTCTTCTTGAGATACAATGTATACATTTATACGTGTTAGCTTTCCATCCCTAGAGAAATGCCAGTACTGAAGTAAAAGACATGGATTTTTCAGAATGGTTGCGAGTATGTGATTCTCTAACATGCAAACTTTAATATTGTAAATTGGACTTTACCTTGATTTTTCTGATTAAGACAACTCTTGGAGAGACAGCCAGCTTTCTCTGTCCAGGGATTTTGCAATGTTATTCAAGTCATTTTATTCAAGTAGAGTGTTTTCCTAGAATAGAAAACATATCACAGGATTTTATAACCCAAATCTATCTTTTCTGTTTCCAAAATCAGCTAATTCTTCAGTTCCAAGTACACTTTTAAACTTAATGCTTCCCTCCAAATAATTGGCATTATCTCTTTTCTTGGTTCTTACTGATTTGATGGACCAGATGGTCTGTAGTTTCTGTAGCTGTTAACAAGGTGTTTCTACAAACCTCCTGTATCACACTATGCTCTTTTATCAGTCACGGGTAGAGGAGAAGGAAAAAGGGTGGAGGAGAATATTTTTCCTTCTCCACTTGTGATAGCTGGGAAATCAATTTATTGCACATATTTTAAATGCCATGTTCTTCTATGTTAAATAGCAATAAAATAGGCATTTTATCATGTTATGCTTTATGTAAGAAGTTGTTTCAATTCACTCTACTTGAGCAGAACAGTGTATTTTTCTAAAGTCTAAGTTGCAGTTTTGAATGACAACAGAGAATATGAAAAAAACTTGCTATATTTTTACAGCACTATAATTAGATCTCGTAAATTATATAGATAACAGCATTTAACTATCCCTACATTTGCCAGATTATGTAGTTTAATTTTATAATTATTATTTTAACATTTTATTTTAATGAGATTTTACATAGCATTAATTCAGTCATCACATTGATAATTTAATATCATAACTATTTTTCCAGTTCTCAGTGGTACAGAAAATAAAATCTACAATTAGTTTGCTAATATGAGAAAACTTAGTGATGTCTTTTAAAGACAGCATCACAAAATTTTCCAAATGCTTATGTATACTTAAAAAATACTAATTTCTAGGGGGAGTTTTATAAAGTGATGGAGTCTGCTGACTCAAACTAGAACAGAAAGCTGCAGATCTGAATACTGAGCTGTAAAAGTTTCTTCTTACAAGTAGATTTTTTCCTTTAGTGAAAACCTCTAATTCAGTTCAACATAGGCTGAGTTGTTCACTTTTACAATGCTTAATAATTTTCTGTAGCAGAATTTATACTTCAAAAGCTACTGCTAGTAGTAGAGTCGGCTCTTAATAATCGAGATGGAGCATTTGTTCAGGCCACAATGTTGAGCTGGACAGTACAATATTTCATACCATATATAAGCTAATGGATAACACCAGAAATAGAAAACACATCAGTAAAGAATAATTTAAATATGAGAAATGGATGCTGCCTCACCTCTGTCCCCATTAGAGATAATAGCTATGAATAGACTTGGCATAGATGAAATGCAAGCGTGTTTGTGATACAAAGAGAGACAGATGTAGCTGACATTAGTAGTTAGTAGTAAATGTCATAAAAATACACTTGGGGCATATGCTGATCAAAAGTATTATTATTTGTATATTGAAAGGATGACATATTTTTATTTTTTCTAGTCTGAACCAGAGGGTTTTTCTCACTTCCACTTGTACGTCTGTGCTGCATTCCTTGTCAGGTGGAGGAAAGAGATCCTGGAAGAGAAAGATTTTCAAGTAAGTGAAGGGGATATTTTTCAAGCACAGGGTGGTATTTCTTGGATTTACCTTCCTACCATTACTTGGGGATGAATTTAAGAAAAATTAGGAGCAATTGCAGCAAGACTGACAATATCTTACTGTTAGAGTTGCTCCAAATATGTTTGACCTGAAGTGATGGACTATGAACGGTAGGAGTTGTATTTTCTTTGTCCACTCTGGAAAAAAACCAAGCTGTTATAACTGAGCCAGACTTTGAGAAAATGGTTTCTGGAGATGCTTTTACCTTGGTATTTCAAGGTATTTCAGAGGTTTTCTGAAAAGGTACCTGGATTTTTTAAATCTTAAATGCATCACTGAAGTATTACTTATAATTTTTTTTATCTGTATAATATAACAGCATTCTCTAACAAGGTCATGTTCACTCTTCCAAAACAGCTGGGCAAGCAGTCCTTTAAAATAAGGAGGCTGTTTTTCAGTAGGAAGTAAAAGGACTTCAGGCTCCTACGTTTCAAAATCTTACATTCTTCCAGCAAAGAGCACATCACGAAGTTGTTTGAGGGAGGATTCAAATATGGTAGATAGGCGAATTATTTGCATACGTCTGTAGAAGTCCAGTTATTTTTGTGACAGTTCGCTTTCATAGAAATACTTGTATTGAATTTTACCCTATGATAGACATTCAACGCCTGAAAGGCTTTAAAGTCTTGTTTGGAGGCTGAATGTAAACAACCCTTGCTGCAAAGCCCCCACCATTGCCTACCCTGGGGAAATGGCCCATTACCAGCTTATTTTCTCTCCATCTGACTGAACTCTCTGGCCCTGTACAAATGAACCGTTGTGCAAATTTGTGTATCACTTCAATCTATTTTTTCTTTTTCCATAAAAGGATTTATTCACAGTACTTTAGCTGTCATTGCCTATCTTTGCAATAAATAAATCCCTAACGGCACAACATAACAGTTTTAATTTCTACTACCTGCTAACACTGTCAGATTTTCTCAATTTATGGTGCTTTGTCAAAAACAACTCTAATGTTGGTATCCGTGCCTCTCAATTGCAACTGTTCACTGTTAATCCTCCCTATTAAATTTTTCATGTTGATTTCCTGGACCAAGGAGCATAATTTTCCTCTCTCTATGGAATCTATTACAACCATGTTTTAAGTAAATAATCCCAAGGTATAGTGCTATGAGGATTGGTTTTGTTCTTCTTACATGCATTCAGGTTTGTTTACGTATTTAATAGTTAAGGTATTTCTTTATGGTTTAATTTCTTTATAGGCTGTGTAAACTAAAGTACAGAAATCAGAAATGCACTGGAATGCATGTATCAGACTGCTTTAGCTTGCTTACAATGTAGAAATGCAATTAGTAATTTTGTGAATCTGTAGGCCAGTGCTAGTTTTATCACTATCATATGTTATCACTAAAAGGCTTGGCCTTCTTTATTGTGTAACATGACCTTTTAAAATGACTAAACTAAAGTGTTATCAATTCTCTAAATGATACTTGTGTCCCACAGGCAAGAATAATATCCATTATTTTTCAGCTTTGTTAGTAATAGCTGTAGATCATTGCCTAGTCTTCAAAGTAATAACCACTTAAACTACATTGGAAAATTGTGAAGTTCAGTATATGCTGTTTGGAGTACTCTGATTGCATTGAATTCACATTATTGAGAAGTCATGGCTTTACTACATTTTGTACAGAAGTTTTTTGTTCTGTAAACTGTATCAAGAATCACATGCATTCAGTCATTTCTCTTGTGCATAATGTGTTGTATCTGATTTTCTGCATATGACAGGAATAAGGGAAGTGTCTCCTAACTGTCAGTCAGAGGGCTTGGTTCTTTGCGATTAACTGTGAAAACTCCTGCTCTTCTTTTACATGTCTGTTTGACCTCTGTCAGTAGAATTACACACCTCACAGGAATTTTAAGTCAGAATAATTTCCCCAGAACGTCAGGTGTGGCAATATGGCAGATGAGACACTGAGGAGATTTTGAATGAAAGACCAGTTTTAAAGGACTTGGTTATGCAATACTTTCATTCTTATTATTTTATGAAGTATATTATCAGTAATATTACAGACAGGACAATGACAGAAAATAGTCTTTGCTCTTAAGAGACTTGTTTTCATTCTCTTAAGTGTGTCTTGCTGCAACTCAGCAATCAGTAGAAGTATGATGTTTATTCTTCCTTATATGAACAGATTAATTGACTTCTATATCAAATGTTCATCCCTCAATAATAATAGTTCCTTATTACAGACACACAATATGTGTGATTCTTGTTTTGGGGATTTTTTTTGTGTATGTTCTGTAGCAGAAAAATACATTTTGCAATGAAAAAAGTTAGACTAACTGGACTAATACTATAGAGTGATACAACCTGAAAATTGCTTGGTATTTGGTTTATATCTGTAGAATTAAATATTAAGATACAAAGGGAAGTAAGTTTTGATGAGGGAAATAGTGGAAGAAATAAATGTTCCAAATCAGGCCTCCAAATGTTCAGATGTTCATATGTGTATATATATATATGTATATATGATAGTTGTACATGTATATACCTAAAGAGGTGTATATATAGACTTGGAACACAAGCATATAAAACTGTGTTGATGCTCTGCCATGTTTTTCATGTTTCAAATAACATAATGAAATCATTTTTTCACTGTAATATGATAATTAAGTCATGATAGTAGTTGTCTTTTGAATAATTTGAACAAGTTATTGCTCTCACTGCCATTTATTTGGTTAAGTACAAAATATCAGTGTAGACCTCTTCTGAAACAAGAGATTTGCAGGTTAATGTAAGTTTTCCCAAAGACAAATGAGGAGAAAGGTGATGCTTTATATGTAAATCTCCAGCAACTTATGTTATTTGTAGAAGTTCTCCCATGCTTCTGCCTTATGAAAACTGGAACCTCCTGACTTTTCAGAGAATATTCCACACCACTTCTCCATTCCATGTCCTTATAAATTGTTCCTGCCTGACTACTGTAAAATACACTAGAGAAGGAAGAACAACTATTTCAAACTCCAGTGTCCCAAAAGAAAGCATTTGATTTTAGGAGGATGAGGAGGGGGGAAGTGTCAGATGGTTTTGTTTTCCTAAGACTTTATAATTGCTTACATTTATAGTTGCTTAATCCCATTTTGAAATCCCAGTAAATTTTAATCACATTTTGAAATTTACTATTTAATGCAATGAGCTGTGTGATGCAATACTAGGTAATGAGGGCAAAAATTATTACATTCAGCAATTTTCAAATTCCCCAGAGTCACTTTTTGATAGCAGTGAAATTAAACTGATATGTTTTCAGGGAGATGTTTTAAATATTTCATGCCCATGTATAATAAAAAGATTAATATTATTGAAAAGAATGGGAGTTTTTTAGTTTTCATTAGAGCTTGGTTTTCTGTCATGGTTCTCACTTTTAAAGAGTCCTCCTTTCCTAGTTAGGGTGCCCCACAAGCCCAGGTACAGAGAGGTAGTTTGGATGATTCTGTAGTTCTATTCATACTTCAGATTAGCAGTTTATACTTCACATGTGGGGGAGCAGGGAACAAATTGGGCTGACAGTAAATGGCAGAAATTTTAATGCTGGCTCAGATTTTCCTTTCTAACCGATGTGATGTTTTATAGAATCAAACAGATAATTCTCGGCTTCTGATATTTCTGTTGATGGTATGAGTGTTCTATGTTAATTTGTTGATTCCATACTAGTATCAGATTAAAAAAAAAAGAAGAAAAGCAGTAACCTTAATATAAATAAAATATATTTTTTGAATGTGATATGTGTTGTGAATGCAAAATGTGAAATGCATTTAGCTTCTACTAAGCTTAAGTAATTAAACATGCAAGTAGTGAAAACCTTTTTATTCATTAGCATGTCTCAGAATTTGACTTACTGTTATTCATTTTCCTAACTGCAGCCATAATTCCAGATTTCTCCTGAGTTCTTGAGAGGTGTGAATGGCTGATGCTCTTAAGTAATAAAATATTCATTCATGATTTTGAGCATATTTGGATATTAATATTAATATTAAGAGAAAATATGGCTGTTGAGTTTAATGGTGGCATGTACAAGATATGTCAAAGATTTGTAAGAAAACAGGACTTAGGGACTAGATTCAACTGTCAAACCAAATAAAAAATAAAGGTGATTATTATTAAGTTAGTAATAATTGGACTGATACTGGTTTACCTGTTAGATTTAGTCCAAATTTGTAGTTTAAGTAAGTTACCATTTTGTTGACATAGCTGAGCTATAAAAATATATTCAATATGTTGTGGTAAGGAATCTGTCTTGCACACTTTTTCTTATTCATGATTTTAAGATACAGGAATTTCTGTCTAACAGACATTTTCATCCGTGCTGTCATCAACTCACATCTTTATTACTTCAATGTCCTTTTTTTGGCTTTGACAAATGCATTTCTGCTTCAATTATATTCACCAGACTGCAAAAAAGCTGTAAAGATCATTTTTAGTCCATCATTTTTTCTTGCTTTCTTGCTCTACATCTCCCTTAGCTCCCTTTCTTTTAGAGCACCAAGGAAAACTTAGACACTTTCTCTTTTAAGGCCTTTAATGGACTAATACTGACACCTTACTTGGCATCTCAGATTCAGCATTGAGATGCTGAGTACCAGTTTATCAGCCAGAGATGACAGCCTCATCACCCCCTTGAGCTCTCAAGAAAGTAGCTGTGCTATCTCCCACTTGGCCACCTTACTTAAATGGAGCACCTAATGCAGATATTCAGCTGCTTTTCTCTAAGTTCTTATGTGAGGTTTTGGTTTTTTTCACTACCCAAAATAGATTTGACAGGTAGGCTTGAGTCTGTTAATAGCACTTACAGTCACATTGACTGGTTTTGAGTTGCTTCTTTTTTACTTTTCTCTGAATTTGTTGTCTCTTGTTTTATACTTGAGCCATAAAATCTTCAGGTGCTTTATTCTTATTTATATTATACTTAATTATTATTTAATTGTTATTTTATATAAATACCAAGAAATAAGTCTTATTGACCTAATTACCAAAATGAATGCATGCACAGTTGTATGTCTTATTAAAATTTAGATAAATGCTGAATAACAAGATGCTTAGAAGAAAAATTCAATTCATACTGCTGTCTATATAAGTAACAGGCTTTAGTTAAAGAAGTTTAATATTAGTATCTTTCCTAGAAATTATCTACTATAGAAACGTGTCAGATATCAGAAATGTGATTTCATACTTTTTTCATACTTTTTTCACTCAACTACAGTAATATAGGTTTCATTAATCTTTTGTGATCTTGTATGTAGTTTATGATGTAAATTCTTAAATTTTACTTTTTCTGCATGAAAGTATAGGAGTTTTCACTTCATATTATATGAGGTGTAGCTAATAAATATATTTTAATTTAACTTCTTGGTGTGTACTGTGCTAGAAATTTAGTTTCCATTGCTCCTACAGTAAAAATAAATATTTCTCAAAGAACAAATTTTAAAATTTTGTTTCTGAAAGGATTAGTTTTTTAACAGAGGAATGTTTGCACTCCTTCTCTGTGAGCTCTATGATTAGATGATTTTGTGTGCTCTCACTCTTCGGTATGTGGAAGCCAACAGGGTCTTTTCTGTGAATGTACCAAAACCTGTAAGGAACTAAGAACTGTGAACATGGAAATCTTTCTAACTTTATAGAGCCTGACTACTAACATTGCTGTGATTTTATTCCCTGCTGAGAACACTTTTGGAAGATGTTCTTGTGTTTCAAGAAACTGGAAACTCTGCTGTGGTAGACTTTGAACATTATAACTGGCAATCTAAAGTGAGATGGCTCCTTAATCTCTGAGTACTGGTAGCAAACAGCTGGGATTCAACACTGTTGAATCACTTATGTTCAAAGAGCCACTTTACAATAGTAAAATTACTGACTTTATTTTTGCACGCAAAGAGCTTAATGAACAGAGAATTATGTGACTGGCAAAAGTTTAACTGCTCTGTTAACAACCCTACTCAACTTTATCAAAAGCTTCTACATATTTTGATTGTCATGAATATCTTGACTTGGTCTCCATATGTGAATATATTGTAAATTAAACACAAAGATACAAAGATGTTATAACATACAGTCTTAGAAATACAGGTTTTGTCCCACAGAACTTACTACTGCAAAATTTTAATATTGGACTGAAGTAGAACAGACTATGCCATCCTTCTTTTAATAATGGTGCTTGCCTTGTACCAGAAGGAAGACTTTCCCTCTGTCTAGAAAGTTACTGGAAGATTCTGTCCAGTTTATATGGTACACTAAAATGGCTTAAGAAGCATGAAAAGGGAAATAAAAATTGTAACACCACCCTTACTTATCTCTTTCAGTGTGGCTTTCTTTTTTCTTTTGGTGATACTGTAGGCCTATTTTTCCTCTGTTATACATTGTTTTTCCTCAAAACTTGGCTTTAAATGTGCAAAGCTGAGAATGAAAATAATTTTTAAAAAAGCAACAAACAAACCAACCCCACTTTTGATTTACATTTTATATAGCTAGCAATGTGTATATTTTTATTCCTACATTCACATCTTTTTCTACTTTGTGTTTGAGTTTGTAGGCTGAGTCAATAAGACCATGCCTGGTGTGTTAAAAATAATATTTAATATGCTTCCAGTAAAGCAGATCAATTTTGTAATATCTGAATTTGAAATCTACCCATTTCTGCTGCCCTCCTTCCATCTAGCTCTCTCCCAGAACTCATACTTTCTCCTCGATATATTTGGAACAGTTGTACGTAGTAAAATTGCAAGCTATAGCACAATAATATTGAATTGCAAGTAGCTTAAATATGTGTATTTGCTGCTGAAACTGAGAAGTTTTTCTGTGATATGAACTAGTCTACTATTATCAGATAAATCACAGTAGTCAGTGAAAGTAAGCCCTACTCTCTCCAAAGCAGTTGAGCAAGAACAGAAGTCCTTGAACACCCGATTACTGAAGCTATGACTTATCTTGGGAAATCTGTCCAGGTTTTTTTTGTACTGAAATAGGTTGGCCAAAAGAAGAAGAAATTTTCAAAATCCCTGCTGAAGGAGACACTTGCACAGGGCCAGCATACTGTATTGGTAGAACTTGTATTTGGAATGCAGTGTGAAAGTAGAATACTGAAGCCTGGCTGATAAGGAACAAGACAAGGGCCTTCAGCTTTCAGTATTGATATAAGTAGGAGAAACATACTTTTAAGATTTCTTTACCTTTTATAAATACTTCTAACTGCAATTTTTGTTATTAGTGTTGAGATTTAGTAACTTTATTTTCATTTTTACCCTAACCTGTCTAAAGTGTAATTCCAAGGCACATGGCTTTTACCAAATCATTTATTACTCAGGAATTAAACAAATCTGAAAATCACAGGTAGTGGAGCATAGTAACAAGTGCCTTGCTCCCCAGCACATTAGTTGAGAGCATCTAAAATGGAACGAGGTACTTCACTGTAAAAGCTGCAGTGGCTGTTTCTAGAGGAAATGTGTAAGATATATGAAAGTACAAATAATTGTTTTACAGTGATGGCCAGCTACTTTTTCTTGCAAATAGATGGGGAGTATCCTTGAAGAACAAAGGTCTTAAGAACTTCTTTCTTTTAAGTAACAAGAAAAGATGTATCCAGGTGCATAGTTTAATACAAATATTATATGTAGATATGATTCATGTTACAGAGACCAGTTAGATTGAAAATGTGTTACATTAGATACTTAGGCTTAAGATTTGGTGAAATAAAGCGAATCCTGTGAGTCAGGTCTAAATTAGAAATAAAGTTACTTTAAATTATGTTTGTAGTGAGTGGAAAGACATAAGTGTGAATCGGTCACTTCTGATCTCACCTTATCCTCAGCAAATATTTATTTCACTGTATTATTTACAAAGGAACATGGCATTGACAGAAATGAGAATTAATTTGTTAAATCTTACATTTAATGGTCTGAATATTAAATACTCTGAAGACTTCCTTGAAGATGTGAATGTGTCTTTGAAAGCCCAGGTATTGTTTCCTGTACTGATTGTTACCAGAGATGTTGCTAGTAAGGAGGAGGGATAGAAGCTCTGAAGCATTCAGGAGCAAATCCAGCAGAGACTATGCAGTAGAGGGAAAGAGATATTGAACATATTTTCACTTGTAAAACTTGCTGTTGAATGGAGGAAGACTGGGACATAGTATTTATACAATTCATATTGCTTGGAAGAGCCTTTTACATTCTGAATGTTTTCAGGAAAAGGTATCTGTTTCTTTAGCATGGATTCCTTCTTTGGATAGAGTTACTTGACCCTTCAGAGATTCCCAAGCCTTTGCCTTTGTGTGCAACTCTATTCTTATTATTTGAATTCAAGGAATTTAGTGTTACAGATTTGAATAGATTGCTTGACTGTAGATTTGGTTTTGTTGTGGGAAACACGTCCTTGTGATTGTAATAGGAAGATAACTTTAACTCTTGTTAGTAATGGATCTTACCCTTTTACTGTAACTGAGTGAACTCTAGAATTCATTTTTATTTTGCTTATAGTTATTCTGTAAAATTATACTATGTGTTCTATATATTCATGCCAATAATTGATTTAATGTATTTTATTGATTGAATTTAAACCTTTCTGTTGCTACCCATTTTGCACAGTGACTAATTAGCAGAGCTACCTAGAAAAGAGCATTACCAACATATCACTTGGTCCCTGACTATCTGCCAGTTTCTTCAGAATCAGTTTTCTGAAGAGGGAAATATAAAGGATTACAAAAAAATAGAGGATATGGAAACTTTCCTGAATGTAGAATTTCAGAGATCATTCCAGTAACAATGGCATAGCAATAATTTCTGTCTCGAACTCTGGGTACTGTAAAAGCCCTAGGATCTGACTTTTTAATGTTGTAAAGCTGCCTACCTAGTCTTGCATATCTGCTAAGTTCTTCAGTTTACCAAAATCTTTATTTCATTATACTCCCTGAAAATTGCATATTTTGAATGTGATTAGATTGATCCCATTAACCTTATAGTGTAATTGGTCAGCTTTTCCTATTTGCCGCAGGAATTATTCTCAATTTTTTAATGGAGATTGCTTGGTGAAATTTGTGCTAGATTAAGTGCTTTTTTCTCTATTGTTTTTGTTAATGTTGTTGTTTTAATTGCAGGGAAATGTTTAATATGGCTTTATGTCCCTTATGTGGTTGTTTTTGTTGAAGGTTGTCCTTGTGGAATGTACTGCCACCCAATAAAGAGGCGCAGATGTAGCAAAAAAATGAATAGCAAATGCAACTTTTGGAGTGAATGAGACTGGCCTGGACTGAATGTAGTGTAGTCATTGCTATTTTAAAGTAGTTTTCTTTATGGAAAGTGTTACAGGATCCAAATATTCTGATGGGGTCCTAAAGCATTAATGCATGAGATATTTAATGATGGATAACAACTTCTTCCTGAGCTGAAGAGCGGTACTTGGACTTTCATGCTTGCTTGCCTGCATTAAAACATATAAAGAATATATATATTTCAGGTGAAATGAATTCTAGTGATAAAGAACCATTACGAGTTTCAGATATAGTCACATAGAACCCTATTTCAATGGTTATACAAACATACAGCCATGTTTTGCCAGTTGAAAGACTTAGCTGTTAATCACAAGAGGACAGCAGTCATTCTGAGACTGTAACAAGAGCTTTTATTTTTCTTTGATCCAAAGAGTCCTTATTTAGCTGTGTGTGTTCTTTGTATCTTCAGAAATACTGTGGTTTGAATTTTTCTAGTGCTTTTACTGTGCAAGTACTTGAACAGTATTTGAACCTTGCAAGATCAGAAAATAAGTTTACAGTGCTGTTTATAATGTGGGTTGAATTTTTTTTATTGGTCAGTTGGTTTTTCTTAAATAGAACTGTAGATGTACTATTATAACTGATGATATCTATATGGTTTTTATGTTTTTACACATTATCAGAATATTACACAGAGTGATGATAGGTTTTTTTCAGAAAAAGAAACCCAAACCAAGCCCACTGTTTTTTTCCAGGGTACAGGGGATCCACAGTTTTGTTATATTCATCTACAGAAGATAGAGGATGAAATGACAGCAAATCTATAGTGTTCAGAAAGACACACATCATTAATGCTACTAGTGTACAAACAGCACAATGAATTCAAATTTAGGAAGATGTAATATTATCCTAGAATTCATAAATCTGTAGGTTAAAAGAAAGTTGTAAGGAAACATCTTTCCTCCTCCAACTCTTTAAAAGATAATTATGTATGAAGAGGAAAAACCAGCTGTTTAGGGACAGAGGACTCTCGGCAGTCTCTAGCAAATCTGGTCCTTTTTCAGTAAGCTTATATAAAGAACTTTTGCTAAACCTTAATGATTATGGTTTTGGCACAAATTTGTAATTTCCTTTAGGTTAAGTAGTTGTGATTACATCTAAAAATTACATTATATGTTGTAATTGATCAGAATTCTATTTTGCTTGTTCTAGAAAAAAAGAATAAGACGAAAAGTATAGACATAGAATGCAATGGGTGTGATGAATATTGCTGGGCTAATAAGTCTTTGGGAAGGATGCAAGAATACAGATTGATTTTTGTTCACTTATCCGTAAAGTAGTTTCTTGATAACCCTCTAGGTCTTTGGATGGCTTTAAGTGAACCAGAGTAATAATTCGATTTTGGCATCACTTGAGTTATTTGACAAATTGAACTCACTATTCTTAGTAAGTGCTACTGTTGAAGAGTTAAATTGATCACAGAGGGGAAAAAAAGGCACATCATTAATATTTTGAGTAGAACCTCAGGGACCCAGAAGCATGCTGTTGTTACGTAAATGCAATCATACCTCTTTTCAAAGCACTTTCACTTGGGCACATTGAGAATCAATAGAATATACATTCAGTAAATAAGCTTCAAAACAAAAAATGTTTTGCAAATATGCAGAGCAATTCAAATATAATTTGCAGAGCATTTTACCACGATGCAAAGGTTTTAGTTTTTCTGTTTTTTAGTTAAGACTTATGCATATAATTGTTAATACTGCATAATAAAATCCTGATAGAAAATTAGATGGAAAAGCTGAGCTGAGGTTTTTACATACATATTCTGGTATCATCTGTGTTTTTAAAAAGTGCTGTTCCATTCTGGACATGCTATTCTTAGCTGATCTTAAGTACCCAAACCAGATAAGGTTTCTACCAACAGAAAATAAAAATTACCACCAGAAATTTTCAGTCTGGCAAAGCTTCAAAGGTGCTGAATCACCCTTTCTGTTAAAAAACCAAGCAAACAAAATAAAAAACCCCAACAAAGCCCAACCAAAAGCATCCAAAGCAGAAAAGGCTGTCTATGCTATTTGGTAGAAAACTCACAACTGTGCTTTTTAATGGGTTCATCTATATACATTCCAACTATGATTTATGCATTGGAACAGCACATAATGTGCAGCTTTCCATGATGTTTGAATTTTCACCTGACAGAACAGTACACTTCTTGGCATTGGAGGGGATTTTTGATTCTTGTAAATTCCATTGGATGTTCTTGTCAGTCCAGATTTCATTTTTGCTACGTTACAGTTGTGCTGTATCTGGAATGGTTTCATCATAATTACTTCTTTCTCAGAGGAAACATTGAGTTTGTCTTAATTGCAGGATTATCATATTTTGACTTCAGTAAAGTTGCCTGTCTTAACAATTTGGGCCTTAGGATATAAATATCTACATAATAGCAGACATTTACTGTAGAAAAGAAATGACATGCTGTCAGTGTGTCAACAAATTATACTGAAACTAATTCAGCTAAAATTGCTGTGGTGTATATCAACAGAATTGAGAAAGTTGACCAAACCAAAATGACTAATGGTGGAAACATGAAATTGAAAGGTGTTTTAACATTTATTTTATAATGCCCATTTCTATAGTCTTAATGGGAGAGAATTAGAAACAGAATAAATACAGATTTTACTTATGGAAAAATGAAAATATCTAAAAATGTGTTAAGTAATTCAATGTATATCATGAAATTGAAAAAATATCCCAGTTTATTTCAGCTCGACCTAAGTCCAGGTATTCAGCAAAAAACCCTTGATATCCAAAATTATACTCCAATGGAATGATTGAATTTATTTGAAGATTTGATCCAAGTCTGAAATTAAAAGATGAAATTTTTGGTTGGAGGTGATCAATAGACACTATGTCTTTAATGCTTTTCAAATTTGTTTTTTCAGATAAAATCTTGTCAGTTAGCCAGAGGATTTTCCTGCTCTTTAGGTTCCTAGGAATTTTATTCAAAGCATTTGATTATAGTTGGTGAATAGAGTTGCTGAAGATGCACTGTAAGAAGCACTGGAAAAATCCAAACCACAGTATTCCTGAAGATACAAAGAACACACACAGCTAAATAAGGACTCTTTGGATCAAAGAAAAATAAAAACTCATGTTACCGTCTCAACGTAACTAAGCTGCTCTCATATGATTAACAGCTGCATCTTTCATTTGGCAAAACATGGCTGTATGCTTGTATAATCATTGAAATAGAGTTCTGTGTGACTATATCTGAAACTTGTAACGGTTCTTTATCACTAGAATTAATTTCGCCTGATATTTAGACTATATATTTTAATGCAGGCAAGCAACTGTTGTTTTCTCTTGACATGTAGTTTGTCATCTGCTTTGTCTCTGACCATAATGAAGTCTCCTATCATAAAGTAGCATGATAACAGCATAAATGTAATGTAGTAACAGCATGATTTAACTGCATGAATCAGCAGTAGCCTTTCCAAATCCATACTGCAACCTTGCTATCTCAACAGAATGTTGAAAGTAAATGAGGTAGCATTAGGATTGGAGTGGTTCCAGTCATCATAAGTAGCCTGACTTTGTGCTTCGCTGGGGCTGCAAGGATGCTATTTCACCTTCAGTCCTATCTCAGTCTGGCTGAGTGTGTTATCATTTCCCTTGTGCAGCACGATCAGTCACCAATGAGTGATACAGTCTAGGTCATGAATATGGAACTGCAATGAAATAATTTGCCATTTTATTACCTTTATTTATGTTTACTTTTCAGAAAGAAATTCAGTTAAAATTTTAGATATTTTTAGTTATCTGGATAATCTTGGATATTTATTTTTGCCTCCATGCAGATTTTGAATACTGTCAATTTTTGTTAATATGTCTACACTTGTATCAGAACTCTTCCCATTGATGGGCTTCTTCTCTTTGTCAGTAGGCTGTCCAAAGCTTTTCCTAATTTTCAGGAAGACTGTAAATAGGGAAACTCCGATGTAACAGAGGATAATACTGTAAAGAGACTGGTTTCCCAGTGACTGTGGTGTCTCCAGCTAACAATAGTAATAAAAGTTATTAATATTGTCTACAAAAATAGCTTTATATTAATTTATGTTGTGTACCTGACAAGTAATACCTCCACTGACACACATGGTTGCTATCATGTGTAGGTACAAAAAACATCTGAAGCTCTCACAGTTGTTGAAACATTTAGGTAATGAATTGGCCTTAGGGTATAATTTTGGAATGGCAATATTCATTTCTAAAACATATATAATGAAACAAATGCCTTCTGAACATTTTAGAATTTACATCTAGTACCTTTTACTTATTTTTACCAACTAAGAAGCACACAGTATTAGAATGACATTACCGTGGTAAAATATGTCTAAAATAGTGGTTCTCTGTAAAGCCTAGTTACAGAGGAAAAGCACTATTCTGTTTAAAAATAGATTCAGTAGTTGTTATCACTGCTTTTTTTCCTTATTGTTTTTAATTTTTGTCACTATATCCAATAAGACAATTTAACCCTAGAAGCGAGTTCACTTTGTACTGCCGCTAAGTTTGTCCTTCCTTGTCCTAGAAGGCTATATGAAGTAAAAAGAAATATATGTATATTTTCTGTTCAGACCTCTACACCTCTTAGGATGCTGGGATTTTCTCCTTATGGATTGAGCAGTGTGTTTTGCAGGTTGGGAGGAAGACATTGCAGAGTTGGGGTCCCCTCTCATCTGCACCTGTTGGCAAGAGTTGTGTTTGCTCTGAATCCTGCTATAGGAAGGGAAGGATGTGATTCTGGGCATGTATAATCTGAAAAGATTTCCAGTAAGCCTTGTTTTATGGCTTCTACTTTACAGTGCTGCTGCTACTGTCCAAGTTTTAAATCAGATCTTCCCCACAATGAAAATCTGATTTTATTGTCCTGTAGGTTTCTAGAAAAAGCACTTTCTGATTCCTGTAAGGTATTTTTCTCTCACCAACCAATGTTTTTATTTATTTTCAGTAAATACCACAAAGGGATCTCTGCATGTTCTCCATTTCAATATAAAAAGGGGTTTTTTTTTAATAAAAGAAGAACTCTTGTTCATCCTGAGCAATTTAACTGACCTGCTAAACTAAATGCACAGGCAGGGCTTCCATTTAGTTAGTAATTCACAGCTGTCACTGGAGACATCTCTCTACAAAGAAAACTGTTTTCTTTCCATGTTTATTTCTTCAGCAGAAACTGCTGCATAACAATGTCAATTATTGGCCTTATCAGTGTGTAACCCTGGAGAAGACTAAAATCACAGGAGCCTGTACACTTGACAACAAAACTCAATCAAAGCTACTGATAAGAGAACAAAGAGAAACCAGAAGCTTTTGAAGTATGAGCTGAGTAATAGGATGAGGTGACATATGCCTTTCTTTGAGACAAGCAGATGGAGGAGGATTAATTTCCTTTCTTTCAATTTTCTGTTCTCTCCTATGGTTCCTAAATGCTGGTGCATGTAGATTTTGCTGTCTTACAACAGAATTGTCTCTTTGCAACTGCAAGACAGTAAAAACAACAAGAACTGAAATGTCTATTGTTTTGTCATCTCCTTGTAAACAAATCAGATATAAAATTTTTCCAGAAATGTCATTATGGCAGATTTACTATTACTATTGTAGCCTCCTAGTTAGATGTTTCAGCTGCCATAAAGAGTTAAATCTTTGCACAACTCATTTGCTTTCTGTAGAGGTTTTTGCATTAGACATCCCTTTTCAAATATAGTAGGAGCTCGCCTTTTTCCCATCTTAATTTGTTTTTGTTCACAGTAGCATTTGCTTGCTGTTAGCTGACTGAATAGCAGCGGTTCCATCTGGTCCTCAGGAGCTGATTCACTAAAGCTTTGTGTTAATTTTTTTTCCTCACAATTCTCACACATCTTGCTTAGTTTCAGGTGCTGATCCATGTAGGTCAGCAGGTTCAACAGGGACATCTGAAATCCTTAATAGCTGTTGTTCTCTACCATGTCCTTTCTTAAATATTGCCACGCCTGAGAAAAGATGACAGAGCATCGCACGGAGCTGCTTCGGCATTGCCAGCTCGCGGGCAAGCCTATTAAAGCCACCTGAAATTGCCAGTAGTAATACACCTCTGAAAGTTACATTTCATGTAGTCGACATCTTTGTTCTCTTCTGTGAGAAAAGGTCACAGTTCCAAGCTGTGCTATAGTTTCCTTTTTAGGAGATTATTGTGATAAATACAGGAATTCCTCCTCTCATCTGCCTGCTAAGGAACAGATGAGAGATGCATCACTGTCGGTAACCGGCTGACCAGACATTTATGTTACACCACGTAATGCATCACTGAAGTGTTTATCCATTAGAACTGTTAGTGCGTTTTTTGCCAAACCCTGAAACACCTTTTGGTCATGTTTATTTATTTAAACAAAGTCACATTTTATTCACAAGGTATGGTTTTGTAAAAGAAATAATGTCGTCACAGGTCCAGTTATCCAAAGAAAATGAATTTGGGTATGATGTTGTCCTTAAAACCTATTTGGTTTTGATTCTTTGGATGACCACTTCAGATAGATTTTTTGAGGCTTTTTTTGAATCTTTGAATGCACAAACTTTTTCATAATGTAATTTGGATTTTTACAAAACCCAAGTGGGTGTAAGAACCCGACACCTGGGAGAAATACTGCAAAGTATTGTTCATATTTAGCTTTTGTAATACTAATTGTCTCATGCTAAAATCATTGTTATGAAAACGGTATTTTTTCTCTCCATATTGATTCTCCATGGTTTTAGTAATATTTGTCCTTACATAGTGGGAAAACTAAGGGCTTTGACCTGTCTGATCTTTGATGACCAATCGGTAGCTGCTGTGCAACTGTCAGTGTTCCTCTGCAGAACGGCTCCTTGGGTATTGATGCCATGACAGAGGCCACTGCTTTCAATGTGCAGATTCTTTGGAAGTTTGAGTGTAAACTTGTTTGTTTCCTTATGTGTGTGGACCAGGATTACCAAGAAGAGGTACTCATGGCCTAAGAGTTTTTAGGACTTTAATATTGGAAATCTTAAAAATGAGCATTCAGAAAAGATTAACCTAGCCCATTGTCACCCACTGTACTGAAAAGACATTCAGTTCTCTTATGTTTGTGTCTGGAGGCTGTTCTTCTGTAGATAAGTAAAGAATGAACCCTGCGTTCAGCTGTTGGTTTACAAACACGTATTTTTCATGAACATTGAGGTATTGATCATCTTATACAGAAATTTAATATCAAATTCTGGCTGGCCAAAGTTGAGTCATAGATTTCTATTTTTATCAGTGTAGTGATGTGTAAGAAAGTAAATTAAATATTATATAAAGAAAGTGGGTTAGTATTTTAATTGTCATAGAAGTCCAGGGCCTTAATCCTAAGTATGTACCTTAGGGCTTCCAGGTACTCCATTTAGGGTTATTATTTTCCCGTGGTCCCAGTAATATAGTCTTTGTCTATATGCTTTTGACAAATTTCATTTCTCTGGGAGTTGCATGAGAATTTGAGTTTTATGTAATTTCTTTAGAATTGCATTTAACAGTAGACTGGGAAATGAAGAACTGACTCTAGCAGAGTGTATTAAAGGAATGTTGCTTCTTTAACCTTGTGAAGCAAAGCTTGACAGAGAATATTATTATCTTCTAGAATGCACTTGGATTGCTTTTTACTGGGGGTAAAGATTTAAATCATAATGTAATTTTGGTGAAAGATCAAAAGTATATAAATTATTTCACTTTGATTTATAAACCATTAGATAAAATGAAGCATCTTCTATGTAAAATATCAGAACATAAAGAACAGCATATATTTTCTGGCAAATCTTGATAAATTTATGTTCTTGTGTGATACAGAAAGATTAATCCTGGTTTGGGGTTTTTGTTGTCCCCAGACAAATTGAAAGATGTCTTGAGCACAGGTGTTAATCATGTTTCTCACATAGTATTTGTTCTAAGATATTTTTATTCTTTAGGTTATGGTGTACAACTGGATTATATTGTGTTAATTTGAATTGATGTTTCAGTCAGATTGTCTCTGGATACACTTTTGGAATTTCTCTCTGAAGCATTCTGTATAACATATTTTTCTCTTGAGGCATCAAGGAATGGATAGACATTTGTGGGGGTGTTGCTGTTTTTGTACATTGGGAATACCTGTGCAGCTTGGGGGATCCCCTGTCTCGTGCTCGTGCCTGTGTTCTGTGCTCACCAATGAAGCTTAATTGATTTCTTGATTTGAACAGTGGCATTCTCCTCAGAGATGAAGGGGTTTTCAGATTAGTTCTTATTGATTTTTGTGACACTTCTCAGGTTAACTGGGAAATTTTCAGTTATCAGATGGGGCAGGTTGTTTCCTTTAACTGCGATACCTTCATGAAGTTCTCTTCCACTGCCAAGTCATTGGTTCTCTGTGGTGTTGTCCTGAGCTGTTAGCATTGCACAAATGCTTTATGGGCTTTGACATGGCAAGGGGAGGATGATTGTTTGTTGTTCAGAACAAAACACCAATACATGGCTTCACGAGGCAGTGATTGAGCAATGTAATGGAAATGGCCTCCTTCAGTCCTATATCCCCTAGGATACTGACAATATTCCATTTGAATTGTGTTTAGGACTACTTGTTTTACTTCTAAAAATACACTAGTTTAAGTAGCCACTACATTCTGACATATTTATTGGATGTAAACCTTATATATTTCAGACAGTACTACTTAAATTATAGAAAACAGGCAATTTTGCATCAGCCATCCTTAATATATGTTTTCTCTAAAACAAAATGAGATTTTACTCAGAAAAATTTACAGTATTTTGTCAAAACATGCTAATTGCTTTAAGTTAGAAATACATACAATTTTCATACACTCTTGCCTTGTGGTTCATTTTATTCAATTGGTATTTTATGGGTTTTTTTCTTTCTTTTTTCTGAGCTTTTATCTATTCATACTACAGTGTTAAAATTTAAGTCGTAGATAAGGAAACGAAATATGTGTGAATTTGTAGTTATAGAAATTGTCCCACTTAAAATGCATTGCTAAATTCTGTTCAGGAAAACTCAACCAAGAAGAGTGCTTAGCATATGGACTTTATGGAGAGGCAGAACTGTACATTTTCTCTTGGAATCTGCTATGGAAATATTTTGATCTTGCTTGACTACAGAAAAAAATAGATAAAACGTAGTAACTTACTCATTAATATGTTTTTTCAGAAATTAAATTCTGTCATAATTGCCACAGCCTTAATTGGTACAGTACATTCTGTGTTTGGATGGGTTTTGTTTTGATTTTCTTTTAATAGAATGACAACTGATCTTCATTACTTTTTTATACTCTGTATATTTGCATCTGTTTTCTTTTATTTGTTGTGTTTTGGATGGAACTAGTGGCAAATTATATACTTGGGCTTTTTTTATTTTATATTTGTTATGATTTATATTTTGATGCATAAGAAGTACACATATCTCCAAATACCATCAATATAGCAGTATTTCATAAAACAATGTGGCAAAAATTATAATCAGAGTGGTGCAGGGCTGTTCTGTTCTGAGCTGGAGCAGTTGGAGTGCTGTGAAACTTTCCTGGATGCTTCCTGATATACTCAGTTTTCTTATATGTAAAATGGAAGTTCTGTTTTCTCAAGTTTAAATGCGAGAAAGAACCTAGGACTGTTTTTGTTTGACTGATTTAAGTATGAATTTAGATCAGTGTTTGAGTATCGCAGAATCACAGAAGGGCTTGGGATGGAAGGGACCTTAAAGATCATCTAATTCCAGCCCCGTGCCATGAGCAGGGATGCATTTCACTAGACCTGGTTGCTCAGAGCCCCACCTGGCCTTGAACACTTCCAGGGATGGGGCGTCCACAATATCTCTGGGCAGCCTGTTCCAGTGCCTCACAACCCTGACAGTAAAGAATTTCTTGTGAGTATCTAATGCAAACCTGCCATCTTTCAGCTTAAGGCCATTTCTCCTTGTTCTGTCACTACATGCCCTTGTAAAAAGTCCTTCTCCCACCCACTTGCAGGTGCTGCTCCATGGTCTCTCCGGAGCCTTCTCTTCTCCGGGCTGAACAGCCCCAACTCTCTCAGTCTGTGTTTGCAGGAGAGGTGCTCCAGCTCTGTGCTCAACTTAGTGACCTCCTCTGGACTTGGTCCAACAGCTCCATGTCTTTCTTGTGCTGGGACCCCAGCGCTGGATGCAGCACTGCAGGTGGAGTCTCAGCAGAGCGGAGCAGAGGGACAGAATCCCCTCCCTCGCCCTGCTGCCCACGGTGCTTTGGATCAGCCCAGGACATGTTTGGCTTTCGTTTGGCTTTCTGGGCTGCCAGCATGCATTGCTGGCTCATGTCTGTTTTTCCAGCCAAAACCACCCCCAAGCCTTTCTCCCTAGGCTAGTCTCAATCCATTCTCCTCCCAGCCTGTTCTTATGGTTAGAATTGCCCTGTGCTGAGTACACATGGAAGGTGTAAGGTAACTTCCTCTTCTTTCTTGAGTATTGAATATTCTGTATCAGTACCTTAATTTCTATTTCATATGCATGTAATTTTGAAGCCTTTTGAGGCAGTTCAGCATAAAAAGGTATTAAAAAATAAGGTGGTTGCTTGTGGAGTTGAACAGACCATTTTAGGTTCTGTGGCAATGCTTGCTTTGATTTTAACCCTTAACCTTGTCTTACAAACTTGAGATAATAATGTGTGGATAGTAAGTTTAGTTACTTACTAGATCTGGCATGCAAGTTTGTTTGGTTTAGGGATGAAGATTACTTGTGGATTTGCGTTTTGTTGTTATTTGAGACCAAGGAAATAAGAATACCTGTAATGCCAGCTGAGATGTGGTCCTTTAATGTACTTTTTAACCAATACTCCTGTAAATGAAGATGTAAATCTCTTCAGCTTAGTGAGCACAGCTTCTCTGACATAGTCCTTTAGAACCACATATTTTATGATTAGCAATTAAGGTTGCTAATGGCTTGTGTAAGAGATCCATAGTGGATGAAACGGGACTTTAATTGCTGGTTTAGTATGCTGAGTCCAGGAATCTTCTTCAGTAGTCATGAAAAGAAAAACATGAAAGGGAAATGATAAGACCATCAACTTTCCATAAACTTTCATTTTCAGGATGTTAAGGTGTGTTTCTATGAAGTTCTTATTAGGAATATGAAATTAATTATAAGGATAACGTACTTTATGTTTTCTTAAGATTAATGGGAGATTGATCAGTTGAAATGAAGAATAAAAATGTATATTTGAATCAAAGAATATATATATGTGTATGTTTATACTATATTTGAATCAAAGGATAAAAAAATATATACTTGTTGAGAATTACTGTGTCCTTGAGGTGCTGAATGTAAGCTGGTAGCAGAAGAAATTAACCATTAAACTATTTAGATTTTTTTTTAATATTGATTTAAAGATGCAACAAGTCTAGTTAGAATTCTGAATAACATTTTTTCTCTGTAGTTAGATTCCTATTGTTCCAAGTTCTGTATGCAGTGGTCTGTTGATTGAGATGTCGTAGAGTATGAAAAAAAGGTCACAATTAAGATGTATGACTGATTGAAATAATTACTGTTCCTTTCAAGGAATTCTAGGTGCATAATGTAGGCAATACACAATAAAGGAATGTACAAGAAAAAAAATCAAATTTAGCATTGAATGTAGGAAGTTCAGTGTTACATTATTTCAGAAAATATTTGGGTTGGGGTTTTTTGGCTCTTTTGGGTTTTTTCCTCTAGACTGTCACTGACAGGACGTGAATTTTCACATTTAAGGTTGGAGTTCTTGCATGACACTGATTTATGGATGGCCAGGAATGTTCTCTCTTAAGTCCTTCAGACTGTGTCCAGTGCAGACTTCAATGATCCTTCCACTTGGCGTAGATAAACCAGTGTTTCCCAGTCTTGTGCTTATCAGGGTTTAGGTTCATCCATAGTCTTTGAGGTTACAGGGATGAGGAAGGCATTGTTGCATCCGGAATGCAAAAGGGAGTGTCCTGCGCTATCTCAGCCATTGCTGCCGCGTGCTTTCCATGCTTAGCAAAGAGCACCAGCACTCAGCTGTACCACTGAAGGATCTTAACCTGTATCTGCAGCAAATACTTCTTCAGCTGCAGCAGGTGACCTGTTCCTACTGTCTCTTTAATATTAGGTTTTCAAATCCTAGTATTCTCAATTGCAGCTGTGCCCAATAGGAGAGAAGTGTTTTCTCCGACTCCAAGACATGGGTAATTAGTAAGACGCACAGCACTCCAGAAATGGAGCTCATTATTTGCAACTCCATGTAGCAGGTTAGGACACCTGGAGAAGTAAGGAGTGGCAGCAGCATAGGGAATATTGCTGAGCACATTGCAGGAGGAGAAACGGTGCTCAAAAAAGAAAAGAGGGCTTGTCTCAGAGCTAGAGCCCTATTCATTTGGTGCACTATGGTATCAACAGCGAGGGGCAGAGAGGAGGGAGAAGTAGCACTAAGGCAGCTGAACAAGGTCATCCAGGCTCTGCAGTGTGTGCTGGACTGCGCTTTCATGTCACCAGCAAGTGCAGTTACTGCTTTGATAGCTGGCTGGAAGGGGAGGATTTGGACTGAGCTTGGCTGAGTCTCAAAGCAGCAGGTATCCTTCATCCTAAATATCTGGGAAGAGGATTAGAGGTTAACACGGCACAGCACATTACCAGTCTGGTCACTGCAGCTTGTACATGGTCAGAGGCACTGTAGCTCTGGCACATCTGTCTGTCTGCCACGGAGGGGATGCCCACTTGGCACTAGCCATCCTTTCCTTTCACACTAGACAGTCCCAAATGCAATCAAGTGAAAAAGAATGTTGTAAAGGAAATAGGAATTAAATCATCCCTATATTAAGGATTTCTTTTGCCTGTATAGTGGTTACATCTGGTTGCAAAAAAATTTTTAAATCACTGTTCAGCTCTGTCCGTCTCTGGCACAACATTATGCAATTTCCCATAAAGCCATAAAAACATTTAGAATTCTTTTTATGTATGCATATGGTTTATTTCTCTATTATATTATCTAAAAAGATAAATGAGCTTTTTTTTATTTCCTGGCAATGACTGGTTTCCTCCTTAGGTTGTCTCAATAATGACTCTGAATAAATTTTGTTAGAATTGCACCTCAGTAGTTCTTCAAAGGTAGATGCTGTGTTTTGGAATTTCAAGCACAATTTTGGAAAGTACAAATAACTCTCATAAGGGGGTCTTTTAATCAAATTGTAAGCACAAATTTTGCACTGTTTCATGTGTGCATAGCGTGTAATAGATGCAGCTCTTCTTAAACATGTGTTGTTAGCAATTTCTTATCAAATAATGAAAGATTATATATAAATTTAATTTACCTTTCATTTACTTATATGCAGTCCTAAAGTATAATATTGAAAAGTTTATGGTCATAAAACATAGTAAGATTGCAGGTTCTGCCTATCAGTATAAAATAGAGCTGTGGTAGACCAGGAGTACTCAGACTGTAATTACATTGCAGTTAGCAGCAGCAAGGATTAACAACTCTCATAGAAAAGTACTGCATTTTAGGAGTGCCTTTATTTGTTAAATTAATAGACCGGTTCTCAGTTGTGACATTAAAAACTAACTGTATTAATGTCCTCAGTATGTTCAAGTTTGATTTTAACTTTAGTTATTGCCATTTTATATTATGTAGAAATGAAAACACTATTACTGGTTTTTATGTTCTGTTAAGTTTCTTCTATTATAAAGACCCCACCTTGCAATTGAACTTTGTCAATAATTCACTCAGACAAAAAGCTTGAACTGAATTTTCAAAGTAATTATATGCCTTTGATTATCACAGAAGATACCCTAGTGCTCTACTCATTAGAATAACATTGTTATGTTTTATTAATTATCAACATGTTATTTGTTCTGCAATTGCTTTTGATATTCCTTCCTTCAAGATCCACGTATGGAGTCAGAGTAGGGGTTACAATAAATAGCATAACAACTACGGATAGCCGTTGCCAAATAACCAGTGTTATTGCCCAATCTTATGCTAAAAACTGTGTTGATTAAAGGGATTATAGCAGACTTCATACTAAAAGGAGATTTGGTAATGAACCAGATTTCAAAACATGATAACATTTGCTTTCTTTGCTCTGGGTTTGGGGTTTTTATAGTTTTTTAATATGCTGAGATTTCACTAGGTTACAATCTCAGTGAAGAGGCTGATAACTTTGTAATAATTATTAAAAATGTATTTTGTGAAGTTATATTAGTATTCAGTTTTGATTCAGTCTACAAGGAGCAGACCTTGACCTTTTTGATTTTAGAGGAAACTGAGAAATAAGGGCTTTGGAATAGCCCCCTAACCTCTTTTTGAGCTGTCTGTCTGGTAGCCTGCTATTTTCTTTTAGATATGTGCATTGGATCTTGTGGGATAACATTTTTATCCCTCAAGAATAATTTTGTATCTGACAACAGCCATTGCTTAACAGGCAGTATTATTCTTACTGTTATGGTGTGTAAAACATAGGACACATACTTTCACTTTTCATACATCTAAAGGTGCTTTTACACAGCACTTCCAGCATATTTATCACTGTCTTGTCTTGACTACATGGTGAAGAGAATAGTTCTAGAATACGTGTTAATTATCTGAGGAAAACGATATTTTGAAAGTACATTTGCTTTAAAATCGCGTTCCATGTAGCTGCTTCTAAGTGTTTTAAAATACCTTATATATAGTAGCATAGTTGAGCATGCTATATAATAAAGTGTTTTAGCATATTTTAGCATGTTTTACAAACACGTATGTAAGGTATCATGTAAATCCAAATGTAGTTAAAGTGATGGAAATACAATGAGTGAAATTCTATAAAATTTCAAATGTGCTGAAGAATTATATCAGAATTGTGGTTTAAATACATCAACATAAACCAGAAAGCTCTTACAATGCTATTGTATAGTTTACATTCAAATCTTTGCCATATTAAAAAGTCAGTTTGATACATAGATTTTTAGTTTATTCATAGCCTGACAGAGCAACTCTGCTACACCAACCCCCTATATCCTTTAGTTACAAGTGAAAAATATGTACTTCTACTTGTTAGGAAACATATCTTTATTGTTTCTTGAAATGGTCCAAATGGATAAATGTGCAGTGGTTTTTTGTTGTGCTTTTGGATTTCTTTTCTAATTAAACCCATGTCCTAGAGCGTTTCAGTGTGGAAGGGAGGTCCACAGTGCAAGTTGCTGCTGCAAGCCAGACTAGCATCAGAGCTCAAGTAGCCGATGCAGGGGCTTGCCAGGCAAGTTGTGAAAATCCCACTGGACAGATTCTCAGTTTCCCTGGCAAGCTGCTCAAGCACCATTGCAAAGGATTGTTTTCTTATGACAAGTTAGCTTCTACTTGTTGCTACTGCCTCTTGGGCCACTCTCCTTCTTTCTAACCCCCTGTGTGTAGTGAAGAACTGCTCTTAGATCCTGCCTTAGACTTCTCCCCATTAAAAAATCCCACAGTTTTCTCACACTCTTCTGTATAACATCAGCTGCAGCCCCCTATCCATGGTAGTGACACTGTCATTAAAATCTCTTCACTTTCTGTTGTGCTTGATGAGGGGCAGGAGCAAATATGAGTGGTACCTTGATCCTCCTCTGCTCTGGGTAGTACTCTTTGCCGAGCTGTTGCTCCTGCACATGGACACATGTGATGTTTCAGAGCAGACTTGCTCAGTCAAAACTGATGCAAGAAGGTAACCAGACTGTTCTCCCATTCTCTACAATATTCAGGGTTCTACTGCTTTGAAAATACTCAAATTTTTCTCTTAAGTTTTAGCAGAGGTAAAAGTAAAAAAAGGAGTAAACGTAGGGCTAGTTGTGCTGTTTGTTTATTTTAATTTAACAAAGTTATTCCATACATGAGGAATTACCTGCTGGTTCTGCATAGCTCAGATTCCTGTGACTGCCCCACTCAGGAGGAAATCAGCCACTGCTTGGCTGGCAAGGAGGGAGGGAGGATGGAGATGCCTTTCCATGGTATGGCACGAGAGGGCAAACACCACAGGCAGACTGAGCTGAAGCCGTGCTGGCAGGCTGGGCTGTGCAGGTGGGCCCTAATTCAAGGGATTAGTATGGCTGTTCCTCCCAGTACGAGTCCAAGAAACCAGGGCACTCCATTCACTAAATTCAAAGGATATAATCTTGAGCATATTTTCTGTTGATACAGCCAACATATAAACAAACATTGGACTGGGATTTTGGAAACCCCAGGTCTGATGAAGATCTACTGGCTGCCCTGATTCTTCTGCCAGGTGGCATCACAATATCATTTAAATTAAGCAGAAAATAAAATTCTTGCAGGAATATTTTACAAATACTGATTTGCAGACTCAGTTTTCTTACAAAATAGACCAGGCAGTTTATCACCTATGAGTTTTTAATGGTAAATACTAATTCACATTATGATTCATCATATTTCAAAGAGTGTCTCATATTTTAATGCTGGTGTGCATAGGAAAATGAATTTAAGCCGTTAGCATGCATTCCTATTTGCACATGGAACCTGGTAGTTCTATCTGTTTTATCTGTTGGTGAAAAAAATAATGATAATTAAAAATAAATTAGTAGACTTGAGTCACTTGTAATCTTTACTTTTTTTTTTAACTGTAAAATGCTGAATTGAGCAGTTTTAGATCAACTTGTCATGTGGTCTTGTAAATATTAAGTAGTGTATGTTTGTACTTTGCTTCAAATCCAAAGACTTTGGATGTTTGATTGTTTCTTTATGGTAGTTTCCTTGTTTCCAAAGAATGCTCCATATGCAGCAATAAATGAAGCATAATTTTCCTTAGAAATTAAAAAAGTAACATTTTCTTATTTAAAGAAAATAACATTTTTAAGCAGATGTATGTTTTCTTTCTGTCTGAGCAAGTTTTGAAGCTCTGTAATAGATCACAGGAAGATAAGCCTTATCTTTAGACAGTCATGCATGTAGTGTGTCTTTGGCCAGTTACTTCACTTGGATTTATAATACAATATTCACAGGTCAATATCAGTCTTAGACTTTAGTCTTTTCCCTTGGTATCAGTGGAAAATGCCCACTCAAACAGAAATTGACTTGGACAGTCAATCTATTACTCTGCCATTTATTTATATATTTAATTCTGATGAATACTATTATTAAATTTGAAATTAGTGGTAGAAGTATTAAACTAGTTCACTAACAGTCCTATTTCAGATTTGAGCTCTATGTTAAATTTCAAATAGTATGGATATCAAAGCTATTGTCTTTGGATGTGCAATGAAGAGGGTAAGGTTGAATGGTTTCAGTTTTCCAGCCTTAAACGTGAAGTACCTGATTTCTCCTACTGTTGAGTTGTGTCTCCTGGAGAAAAATGTGATTTATGTGTTTTTCCATGCGTCCTTTCCAAACAAACAAACCTCTGAAATTGTGAATTTATTTTAGAAAACATGTTTGTTTCCTGTAAGATAATGCACATTCAGTGCTTTGGAGAGGTAAATGTAACAAAATTTATATGAGTGGCTGTTATTTTACTTGTGTTTTAATCATTGAGCAGTCGGATGATTGTAAAGGTGACTGTTACGTAGAAGGTTTTAAGAAAATGAGCTACATTTTTGTAATAATTTTCTGATACGCATATCCAGTGTGATAACCTTACTGTCAAAACTGAATTTGTAAACAGAATTCATTCATCTACGAGAATTGTCCGTGTTTCACAAATGTGCAGCAGCATTTTCTAGTTGGAAAAACATGTACAACTGCCACAGAAACAATCAATGTAGTGGACAAAATGTGTGAGCAGCGTAGCCTCTGCTTCCTAATCTCATGCTCAGACTTTCATCTTCCCCTCAGCAGCTGAAGGTAGTACCTTCTGTGCAGGCAGGTGGGGCTTGCATCGCCGGTGGGGTGATGTTCTACCAAATCCAGGCACTGAGCTCTGGTACAAGGCCCAGGGTTCTCCAGTGGCTGGAGGATTGGTTCGGGCCAAATTTATTTGACTAGTAGAAAACCAAAACACTGCTCCAGAAATATGAATCCTTTGCACCAGTTTGCACCAGGAGTCTGACCCAGAAAAGTCTTGGGACTGCAGACACTAAAAGAGGTAATTTCACAAAGCTCGCTGAATTAGTTGCTGCGTCTTAGAGCTGCATGAAAGTTACTGTTGTAAAAGGAGAAAAGAACTTCCATGGAGGTAGGCTTCTATGATCCCTCCACATAACCCTCCTACTCTGTGCTGCTAATTTATTGATTACAATTAATCAGCATAACTGTCAAATAAGTACATACAAATTAAAAAAAAAGAGTGGGATTTTGACAGTTGTACAATACTTTATTAAAAATGTGTTCTCTCAAGTGTAATAAAGATATTCTCTTGCTAACTCAGTTGTATTGCTACTTACTATTCATAATTAAGTATGTAGTACTGCTCAACTTCTATCCTTTCTCTTTTTATATTACAAGAACCAGTATAGCAAGACCATGAAACAGATGAAGTGAAAATAATTTTCTCACAGACACAAATAATGTTAATTTCTGCTCCTGGTTGTTTCCTAAAATCATTGAATCCTTGCTAAGGGCTCCTGCAGCCATCTTCTGTGAAAGCAGGTGCAGAGGAGGGAGAAAGGGGAACAAGGAAAATAAGATTCATATGAAGAAGAATAATTTCCCTGTGTACTTGTACATGATACTGCAGGATTCTGATTTATAACAAGATAACGGCTGTGTTTTTACATGCATTTCCATTCACTTATTTCTAATCTTTAGAATAAAACTTAACGAACATATTCACACAAAAATATACATGTGCACATACTCACAAAAACATGTGCACGTATACAAATGTGCACGAATTGTCTGCATTTTTTTCCTACAAAAGTAGAGCACCTAGAAGATACAAGCAGTCTTAAAAATTGCGCCTATTCCTAAGATTCCCTTATACCTCCCATCATAAAAATACACATTCATTTTGTTGTGACACATCCAAAAGTTCCCTTTTGCTGCTTGCCACAGCTTATTAAAACAATTAAAAGCATGAGGCAGGGGTTCTCCAGGTGATCTGCTCTATTGAAATTTTAAAATATGAACTTCAGATTTGGCCTAGGGTGGCTTTTGCATCACGTTTTCGAGGGTTTGTGACCTTTTGGGTCACCATTTTTTCTTAAAAAGAACAAACTTCCTGAGTTTGGTCATATTATGTGCCTTATAAAAATTGTCATTTGCATGAAGTCAGGAGAGAATTTGTGGTAGTTGATGTTCCAGAGAGTCCTCTCATGGCTGGCAGGTTTCAGCCTACAGATGGAGATTTGAGGCTTTGTGCTGTTACCGGTCGTGGTGGACTTGGGTAGGTGTTCATCAGGTGTGTTCATCAGAACTGAACATACAGGCACTGTCCCAGTGAGCTCCTGGTTACCTCTATTTCTGGGCTTTGGCTTCCTGGAAGTGAATTTTGCCTAAACCTAATATGACAGAGAGGAAAAACTGACCTCTGGAAAATATTTGGGACCAAAGAGTGGGAAACCAGGGCTAGGAATTGAGGTGGGAGTTGACTGCAACTGACTGAAATAATAATTTATGTCATAATTCTTCACATATAAATAGAGAAGTAGCTTATCTTTGAATCAGTGTCAGAGAGTCCCAGACTTACAAATCATCCATAATTTTGAAAATGTATCCAATGGTGTAACTCCGTGTCCTGGAGTGTAACAATAATTTGGATAGGGAACAACACAGATTATTTTTCTCTAAAAGAAAAAAAAATCATCTAGTAAATAACTATATTTCAGCTACAATTAATAGCAGGTTTCTGAACTGAAGGATTCATTAGTGAGTATCTCTGTAAAAGTCACAGGAAAATCAGTAAACCTGATGGGATCTCAGGTTTGTTTGGGATACAGGAGGTGCTACATGAGTGATTGCTTATAAATGATTATTGTATAAGTAATACATTGTTATTACACCGCTATTTGAAAAAATATATTTATTTCCTTTTTTTTCTCTTCATCTAGGAGTTACTGATATTTTTACAAAATTTGCCCACAGTACACTGGGGAAATGAAGACATCAGTGTGCTCCTAGCAGAGGCCTACAGACTGAAGTTTGCTTTTGCGGATGCCCCCAATCATTACAAGAAGTGAATATAAAGAGACAGAAATCATTAGAACCAACGTGTTCTGCAGTATTATGGCATCTGTGCTGGTTGTGCTTTCAACTCATTGCTCTTTCATTTGAAGTAAGATGACCATTAAAATTCTGTTAGAATTTCCAGAATAAGAAGAGAATACCAAAGAAGTGGACAAAGCAGGATATCGAGCACTGAATGAACTTAAAAGTGAATTTTTTTGCTCAGCATGAAAAATGAGTTCAGTAGTCTTATCACATAATTTTCTTCTTTTTTACCCCTTCTCTCAATAGGAGAATTGCAGTCTAATTTATGTTGAGCAATTTTTCTATGTACCTAAGACTTAAAACTACTTATGAAATGAATTTGTCAATACTTCAGTGTCACCTGCCATGACTTTATCAGCCAGTTTTGGTCAGTGAAAGTTATTTACTTTGAGTGGAAAAAAAAGAACTTTCTTTGATTGTAAAGACCATATCAGACAGCAAGGCCTGTGTTTTGAGGTCTGGTTACAACTCAAAAGATACTGATATTAGCACACCATCTGTTGTTTTTCCATGGAATTAGGTTAGAAGACTTCAATAATATAAGACCATAGAAAGCTGCAATGGAAATTGGCTGCATTTTTCTAAATAGTACTCAGTCTTGAAGGATGCTATAGAAGCTTTTTAGCCATAAAAAGGAGTTACTTAAAGCTAAAAACTCATCTATTACATGAAAATAAATCCCTCTCAACATATTTTGGAGTGTTTTAAAATAATGAATTAAAAAGAAGGCATGGTCTTGTCAAAGTATTTAACGTTTCTCTTTTAAGGCCTTTCAGTTTTTCAGCATGAATGTTCACTTTTAAGAAATATATTAAGAAGCTTGGTTTACAAAGCAAGATGTATTTTTATCTCAGTTGTTGCCTTATTCTCCATTTCTAGCAAGTTAGAAAAGGAAAATTAATTTGTCTTTCCAAAGCTTATTTGTTAAATAATTTAATACCTGCTTTCCTGATTATTTAGAGGAAGCGAGAGCTAGTTTCCAATAACAATAACAGTAGCTGTATACTCGGAATGCTCATGAGTCATTAGCAGAATAAAAATCCTCTATGAGTTTATAGACTAAAATTAATGTTTCTTCATATAACCATGAGATACTTAATAATTTCTTTAAACTTACATAATTTAAGTGCACTATTTTATTTTTTCCAAGAAATATTTTCTGATAAGAATTCTAATTTTGTTCTGTTGGATGTAAATAACTCATATTAATTTGTGCCTACCATAAACATACAGGGTGAGAGTTGCAATAAGCAATATACTATTGTTCAGACTTATTATTCCTCAGTTTGGGTCTTTAGCTGCACAGCGATGCACAGAAAGTGTAGTGCACTTCTAAGTTTGGGAAATAAAAAACTTTAAGTGATTTTCTCTTATGACTTGTTACTGGAAGATTATTTTCAACTTCTTAAAAATATGTAGATACATATTTTGAAGAAAGCTTTCTAAATGTGTGAGTTACATTACTTGCTTTAGGGGCCTTAGTTCTTGACAATGACTTTATAATAATTAGGTGTTTCAGGGTAAATAAAGTAAAATGCATTTTTACCAACATGTGATTATGAGACCACCTATATTTTGAAAGTATATGAAACCTTTGGTAGAAAAGAAAACGAAGAATTATTTCAGAAGCAGGAGTGTTTGGTCACTAGGATGCATTTCTTCTCCACTGGTGTCGGCTGGAGGGTTTCAGCTGTGATGGTGACGGGGTCAGGCCTCCCAGGCTGGCTGCATTTGTGCCTGGAGTGTGTGGTGGGTCTGTGCTTCTTTCGTGTCTGTGCTGCCGCCTGTAACGTCAGTCCACGCTCTAACGTATCAACGTTCATCTTCATGTTTACAAGGAATGTCATGTTGTGCCTAACAGTGTCTACCAATAACAGAATAAAACAAACATGAAATTTACGACCATTTGCTTTAAACTTAGTCTCTGCAATCATTTGTTAATAGAAATGCATATTATTGTAACGAGAGAAGACACACAGCATTAAATGTTGTAAGGGTTTTCTACAATTAACTTTTTTTCTATTAAGACATTATTCAGGTAGTTACATGTAACATGGAAAGTTGACCCAAAGTTGTCTGCTCTGTCAGATGCTCCTGCATAACATTTTTGGGACTGGATATATGAAATTTCCTTCATGGGGTCCACATAAGTTGTCTGCCATGTCTTCCAAATTCAACAGGTACCTCTTACTTCCCTTGGAAGAAAGTATTACCATTAGAGGTCACATTTACTATTGTGTCTGTGTCAGAAGCTGAATATTGTACTTGAGCACATTGCTTTTTAAGGATAGTGGGAAGTTTCCTAATATAATGGCAATGTTTATTTATGTAGATATAGACTTTTCTGGAAAATATGATATAGATATATAAATGCTGTTTATATATCTATACAGATATGACTAGTTTTCAGTAAACAGAAAGCCAACATTTATATAAAATTTCAAATTTTTCTTAAAACCCCACACAGTTAACAATGTTACATCTCAGGTAAAATGGCATTCCAGGCAGAATGTTGCATAGAAAAGGAAATAGCATTATCATTATTACATCCCATGTACTTACTTTTTTCAAAATTCCAGATTCTGAATATTATAAAATTCCTTTGTAGTGTGTATTTTCTTATGAAGGAGACATCTTGACACGTCACTAGTGAAACTAGGCAGTAATTTCATAGAACTCATGTGAAACATTGAAATTACAGTGTCTAAAATGTGTGTTAATTTCTGTAATAAAAATTTAAACTAGAATGTACCATATAAAAAGATTTATGACTATGGAATTTGAAAAATGTAAATAATAAATTAGTTAACCGTGTAAATACAGTACATGGATTAAGATAGAAATGTAAGTTGAAATCTTATGTAACTCTGTAATATGTTATAAGAAATTAGTTTCATTATTTTTTAGCACAGTTCCATATGGAAAGGCCTGTTAATTTGTTTTTAATTTCAGAACTACAGAATAGAAGTATCTGAAGTTCCATTGTATGCTTTTGACAAATATTACCACTGAGGCACTGGTTAAAACTGTAAAACTGATGAAAGATGAGGAAATAAACACATATTTATGAAGTGCTGTACGGGGTGGAAAGCTTTTGTTTATTGTTTTCATCAAGCACATTGCATACTATGTCAGAGCATGGATTTGGTGTGTTCCTGTTTTACAGCCTTAAAAGCCTTTATCACCAGAGGAAACGCATTAACAGAACCTCAGTTCTCTGCAACTCTCTCTCATGTATCCTCTAGGTTTTGCAAGTTGGTAATCCCAGCAGCTTCCAAGGGTGTGTCTGTGCCTGGACCATGTACCTACATGAGGGTACTGAGCATTTTCTGCAAAAAGCAGGTGAAGATAAATTTGACACCACAGCAGAATTAAACTGAAGAGAAGGTGGAGCAAATCAGGGCAAAGCAAACAGAGGAGATACGTAATTCTGTATGGCTCTGGAGCTGCAGGAGGAGGGCAACTTCAGATCATAGCAGGGAAACAGTAAACAGGTGGTGACAGGGTCAATGAGATCTGGAAAGCTAGATGTTTTAAGTAGGTTAACAGTCAGGGAGTGATGTCCTGTACATACAGGAAGCTCAAGTCCCTTATGTCAAGGAAGCTAGAGGGAGGCTTCCAGTAATCCAGTGTGTCTGGTGAGAAAATATACAAGGAAGGAAAAGACAATAACTTCTCTGTTTGAAACGCCACACAGCATTCAGGGGAAAAGAGGCAGGGATGCAGAGGCAATCTGTCTGTTATGTGCCTGAATGACAATGAATTGTAATGATGTTGGTTTCTCACCTCGAATGAGATTTGTGTTTCTTCATCTACTATAATCTTCTGAAGATCCTGCAAAAAATCAGCAATAGGAGATCTTTCAAATTGTTTATTCAAAAACAGAAGAGATGAAAAAGGTGGAGTAAAGGCCCAAGGTCTCTCAAGGTATATGCTGGTAGACAAAGCTGAAAGCTGTTTATTGATTGTCTTGTACAAAAGCAGTCCTGGATAACTGATTTCCTGGGCAGATGGAGGACTTTTCATGGATACAAATGTGAAGTGCAACAGAAAGGACTTTCCAGAAATCTGATCTGCGCTTCAGGTCACTTCCTCCTGAAGTGGAGTGGGGAGGAAGATAAGTACTTTGTAGCACATTAAATTCTTTGGAGATAGGAAGAGGAGGTGAGGTGGAAAAGCTCCCAGTCCAGTGATCACTCGAGCAGGATGCTGTGCCATGGGAAAGGACTGCAGCACAAGTGCTTCTTATCACTGTGTGATGAAGAGTCAAGTTCCCGAGCAAGTTAATTCCAGATCATTTGCATTTTTATAAGTTAAAGCTAAAATCTTGCATCCCATCTAATTCCTTAAGCTTAGTGTAGCTGAGGCAGCATGGGAGAAAATAATTAAATTGCTATGGCACCATATCAAAGACTTCTAACACTTCAAAGTCTTCTATATGTAGCCCACAGTAGTCAATACATGTGCCAGAAATGAGAGGCTGAGAGAGATGTGATGCCTCAGAAAGCCTCTCAGAGACAGGTGCTCTGAAACTTAGGCTTTTTTTGGGCTACAAAAATTTCCTACAAGCTTCCAAAGGAGAATTAATGTGCACAGTGCATAGTTGTTTGAACTGGACTTCCACGTTTGTTCCTGTAATCAAGCTTCCACATCAGAGAAAATGAAAGTCTGAAATTGAAACCAGTATGGACAGAGTTGCTTGGAAACTTATGCTCCAGGCACAAGCTTAAGAGTCTGAATTACAGTACAGGTAGTCATTTTGTTCCTAGTACAGAATCATCTAGAAATGTAAGTCAGAAGTGGCCACAATTTCTAGAAGTCTATTGCAATGTTTGTTGGTCTGCCTTTTTTATCAAATAAATCAAGATTTAGTATACATATTTCTCTGGTTTTCCTGTTATGTATCCTCCAAAACTGAGATCTCATTTCTGTGAGATCTGGATTTGGGGACCCAATCCACTTCATTCCAGAAATTTCTCCTCCAACCATCACTTACCTGTGCCTACTAAGAGATCCTACTCAGGGGAAGAAGACCGTCCTGAATTTTAGAGCAATAGAAGATTAAAAAAACCCAACAAAAACAAACAGGAAGAATAGAGGAGTTTTATTCCCCTTACTTTCTGTTTTCCAGAAAGGAGAAAATGCACTTCTTGGGGTATTTGGTTCATCCTCAAACGCAGGATGCAGTCTCTCACACAGAGCTTTTTTGAAATTCAGCCTATGTATTTTCATATATTTCCATCTTCCTCCAGAAAGATCTGAGATTTCCCGTGAACAGTTCTTGCTTCCAGCCCACTCGATCAATTCTGTTCGCTCTTTTAGCAGCAGCAGAAATACAAAATACGCAGCTGTCACGACAGTTCACAGGAGGTAATGAGATACCCAGGCTTATCAATAGTTCGATGGCTATCTCACTCATAAAATGTCATTCAAACAGCAAACAGACGTGGTAACATTTCATCATTTTTGGTCTAAAAATAAGTCCATAGCTCCAGCTCAAAGCTGTGCTTGTAGAAGCACTTTCAGACTGTAGTTAACAATAAACTACATATCTGGAGAAAGAAATTTAGTCCTATACTTACCTGATCAAGTAAAAATTTTTCCTAAGATATCAACAAGTGTTTGCTGCAACGATCTAGAAAAAATTGCCTCATGCAAATAAATAATTCAGCTTTTGCATGCAGAAATGAATAAAGTTGGCATATCAGTAAAGTTTTCATTGTTGTATTTTTTCGCAAATATTTTACTAGTATAACATCAATGAAAAATTCTCTATAAATTTTAAAAAGGAGTACTTTTCTCTCCATCACTGTCGTCAAATACAGGGCAGCAGAATTTTTAACATTCAGGTGAAGCAGCCATTACATTCTCAGTAAAGAGACTTTATGTGAATGTTTTGACGTTGTTGCATGTGCAGTCATCCTCTGGGTTGCAATAGCTATTAAAAATAATTCAAATCCTGCTGGCTAATATTGTTTCTGTTATCCATGAAAGAATAATAAGAAAAAGGTCCATCTTTCCTCATCTAAAGACACCTTTTTGGTTTTGAAAGCTTGTATTCATTATGAAAGTGCTCTGAAAATAATATATTTTATATATATTCTTATATAATATTATTCAATTTTCATATCAATTTAAGTTATAAGCACTTGTAGCCAGCAAAGGATACCCAAATCCAACAAGCATTCCCCGTGAAAAGTAGTAAGCACTAAATATTTGTCCTGACCGGGGGATGTCTGAGAACAATGTAAGACTTAGTGTTGGTTAAGTAGCCACTTTGCTATGTTTATGCAAGTTATTATCTCCCCAGTCTTACCGTATGTCAGAAATGGAGACATCTGAGTTAGCCTGCAGTCCTTTTGTAGTCAGTGGAGAGAATCTGGTCTTTATTTCCTGATCTCAGAATATTCTGAGTCAGAAGGGAACCAAAAGATTCTTCAAGCCCAGCTCTCAAGTGAATGACCCGTGTTATTAGCACCAGGCTCCAGCCAGCTGAGCTGATCTCAGGTCCTTCCAGGTGCCATTGCCCCTGCCTCTGAGTAGACCCCTGGACTGTGCCACGTGCCAAAACCTGGTTCTGGTGCCCACAACATAAGAAGGACATGAGACTTCTGGAGCAAGTCCAGAGGAGGGCTGTGAAAAATACGGGGGGACTGGAGCACCTCCACTAGGAAGACACAGAGAGCTGGGGCTGTTCAGTCTGGTGAAGGTCGCATGGAGACCTCATAGCAACCTTCCAGTACCTGAAGGGAGGAAGCCAGAGAGGGACCCTTCTTCAGGAACTGTAGTGACAGGGCAAGGTGTAATGGGTTCAAACCGGAAGAGAGGAAAATTAGGTTAAATATACAGAAGAAATTCCTGTGAGGTTGGTGAGGCACTGGAACAGTTTCCGCAGAGAAGCTCTGGAGGCCTCCTCCTTGGAAGTGCTCAAGGCCAGATGGGATGAGCAATCAGGTCTAGTTGTAGGTGTCGCTGCCCATGGCAGAGAGCTTGGAACTAAATGATCCTTAAGGTCCCTTCCATCCCAAACCATTCTATGATTCTGTGATTCTAAGTGAGTGACACCCAGAAATTTCTCTGTCTCTCCACTGGCACTGAAGAAGCCCAGAGGACAAGGCTATAGCTAGATGTCAACATTGCCAATTTGATATTTTGAAATGGTTGCTAGCAACTGCTATTTGAAACAGCATTTCAGTACATAAATTGGAAAGAATCACAAACCAGATGCATTTCTAAAATGCACACTTGAATTTCCAATCTTATATTCATTCTCATGGCCCAAATAAGTTATATAATCTGCAGCTCACATTGACTTGTTTGCTGCAGCTACTGTACTGTGACATCAACCTAAGGTAAGCTTCAGCTCCAGCTAGATGGTGGTTCAGCCCATTAGCTTGCTGTTTATATTTGCTCTCTCTCCTGCTGTGAATAAACTATAGCCCTGTAGCACAGCCAGAGACAAAACTTAGTATCCTTGCATGCAAATTGAAATGAGCAGAAAAACAAATGTTGACAAATTACTTCATTTTAAAATGGAATCTTTGCACTGTGATCTTCTTCCTACTACTTGTTATGTAAATAAATGTTAAAGGCTGCTGAGTGAAATGTATAGGACACAAATTCCCCTTCTGTCTAATCAAAAGTAATAGTAATGGTAGGGTTTACTCTTCCTATTTAAATAGCATCCAAACTGTATAATCTGTTTTCCAGACAGTAAGGAAGATAAAGATCCTACCTTACAGAATGGATTGTGGAGAGCACTACAGGGAATGTTGGCTGGGATGGTGATATCTGACAGGGAGTGAGGGCCTGACAAATGTCCAGAGGAGGCCCTGCTTAGCTGACCAGATTTCCAATCCACAAATTAGTGTGAAATATCTTCACTTCATATACCTGCGTGTTTCTCTAGAACACAGAAACAGTATGTCAGCATCAAAATGGCCTGATTGTGTCCTGACTGTGTTCTTTAATAAAACAAAAATAAACAAGCCCCCAAAATTAGTAACCCACCAGTAATGTATTATCAATCCATGGGATAAACAAAATAACTTCATTGTTGTGAAACCATGGTTGAAGTACACCAATATCAAGCAACAGTATTAGCAATGGAAAAATTGGAGGCTATTGCTGAGGTTTGGAATGAATCCAGCAGCTCTCTGAGAAGTGCTTGCTTATGATAGGAGCTCACATACAGTGTTTGCATTTTAGAGGTTAGAGTAGTTACCAAAGCTTTTTTAAACCTTGCACTCATTTTTATGAATGGGTTGTTTTACCTGTTTTACCGTGTCAGGAGAAAAGGCAAGTTTCCATGTTGCTCTCTCTTTAGTTAGCAAAACCCATCTTTGGAGCAGAGCCCAACCAGTCCACTTTAAATTGTTGTTCCTCAACTCAATTAATAACATCAATCTTTAGTCTTTCTACTTGCATACACTGATTGGATTTTATACAACTTTCTTGTAAAGTATTGATGTAGAAAGTTTCTGTAAGACAGCACTGGTACTCTCTTCATTTCAAATTATCAAGTAGAGCTAGGGGAAAATACATCAAGTTCTACTGAGGAGGAACATTGTGAAGATGCCTCTTTTCATTCTGACTTACTGCTTCCAGTTACTTAGACTGCAATGGGGTCTTTATGTGCATTTTGTTAGGCTCCTTTCTAACAGGCAGGACAAACCCAACTTTCATCGAACTTAGGAGATACCAGAAATTGTTGGAGGAAAATGGTGGTTAGAGAGAATGGATGCCGTAATTGGTAACATACCATGGAGCTCATCCAAGGTGCCTATAAATGGTATCTGTGGCTTGATACAGCTTCAACAAATGCTGGTTTCAAACAGCATAGCTGTGGGATCCTGACACCCAGCATGTACCTTGGCAATCTTGTGGAGACTAATAAATACTACCAGCTATGTTTTAAACTCAGTTCAAAAAACAACTCTGTGAAACATTTATGTGTACTCTTGGATTTTTTGTCAAATCCAGTTTTGGGCCCTAGGTGTTAGAACTGTAAAAGAATCTTCCTAATCTGTCACATTATGTGGTAACTTTATATTGTATACAGTAAATATATTTGAGAATTTAGTAAAAGCACAAAAGTCATTCTCCACTTATAGTCATCTCTATAAGCTTTTTTTCCTCTGGCTTTTAAGACATACTAACAGGAGCTACAGAATGAGAAAATGATACATCATCAGCTTCTGGTTTATTGAAAAGGAAGTGATTTAAACTTCAGAAATAATTGGTAGGTTTCTTTTCTTGGTTGGGCTGAGTGAAAGAAAGTGTCATTTCAGGATCTGAAACCAGGTTGCAGTAACAAGAGTCTTTTTTATTAAAGGAAAGAAACAAATTCGGGTAAAAAACCCAACAACAAACCTGATAGATCTGAAGCAGCCCACAGCACAAGAGCTGCCAGTGCTTGAATGGGGACTAAGTGTTGCTTATGTTTAAAGTGCAAATTAATTTTCTCTCCAGAGAAATGAAGTAGCTCAAAGCTATGAAAATCTCATACATGAACAAGGACTATTAAAGAAACTGCCAGTTAAGACAACTGATGGAACAAATGCAGCACAGGAAGAACATTGAAATGTATGGTGACTAGGCAAAATAGATCAATGGAAACAAAATACATCTGGAATTTCGCTATCTACAGTAGCAGATGAAGAGAAACAGCCTGAAAACTATACAAACTATCCACTCCTTCCTGTAGAAGAAAAAAAAGGAAAAAAGAATAGACAAAAATGAATCTGACTGGATAATCTGTTGCAAGGAAAGCAGTCCAATACCCCTCTAACCAAATAAAGATAGTGACCGCTGGACTGTCTGGGATAACAGGATAAAGAAAGAGGGAAGGCAAAGCATATTTCTGAAGCAGCTATGTTGCCACCTTATTCACAGTACCCAAATTTAAACAGCCAGCTTAATGCCTGCATTACTCAGAGCATCTCTTTAAGTTGCTTCCAGGGACCGTGAAGAGACAAAGATACAGAGACCCCCTCCAACCTCTGTCCTGCTCCTGGTCACTGGGCAGGACACGTGCTGAGGACTGAGATGGATTATTCAGCTACATGAACATGGGCAAGAGGAATACCTCCCCTTCGTACTGCACGCCATTGCTGAGAGAAAATATGAAGAAATAGCTGACATAAGTCTTCTGTCTCTTGAAATAGGATTGTCTTAGGGACCTTTTCCTTGTCAACAAAGACACTCTCTTGGGCAGTTTAAAAAATCTTGTATTACAGTTCTGTAATGTGGGCACCCTACAATTTGCTAATATGCTCTCATATTGTAGGAAGAAACACAGACTCTTGAAAAAACACAGTAATTTCCATTGTTCTACACAGATACTGATGGCCACTATTTTGATTTGATGTCTTGTGGGGAACAGATGCAGTGATGATGGTGTCAAAATCAAAGTAAGTGAAAAATAGAAGATTTCTCAGTGTTTCTAGTTAAACTCTGGTGGTTCCCTGAAATTAAAATGTACAGCTGGTGCTACACTCCTTCAAAGAAATTCATGCAAAAGCGACTTTCACCTTGAAATTTTTTTTTCTTTACTCTGCTCTATTTGGCAGGAATTTTACTGATTTGATGTAAGGTGGGTGTACAAAGTCTTATTAGACCATCCTCAGGAGTAGCAAAAACTCTTGGGAAATGTACTTTTGTTTCTTCTGACTTGGGTTCTCTGCATAAGCAAAAAAAGCCATGTGAGGAGGAGTCAACCCCACTATTTTAATTGCTGTTTTGCAAGTGTAAGCCTCTCCATTTTTTCCAGATTAAAAATTTTATCAATAAATTCTCACAGACTGAAATGGAATTTTGACAGAGTTGCTATGTGACAAAATTTTGTTAACCTCCCCCCGCCTCAGAAGCCCTCCAAATCTCTAGAGCGGCGCCTTGGTGTCCAAACGCTGTGGCTCCGCAAACACTTCGGGGCTGGTACACGGGAGGGCGCATCTACCCTACAATTGCAGAGCCCGAGCTGCACTCAGCAGTCGGCTCTGCAGCAGGAACCCTTCGCTCTGAGGTACAAAAGCTGACTTTAGCAATCAAGTCTCCAGCTAGAACATAGGGAGAGTAAAAATAGCCGCAGTCCAGAAGCTTATGCCAGACAGGGATAGTTACATTACAAGCCAGGCTTCAGAAATTACTTGCTTCCCTTCAGTCAGGCCAGTCATAAGAAATTTGTTTAACCAGCCATGATACTGCCTTCAGAACCAGGAAAATCATGTACGTGGTTTCTGCGGCTGTTTGGGGGCTGCTCAGATCTGACAGGACACATCTGCAGGGGAACAAATCCAGCAAAATGTGGCCTTTAGTGTACATTGTGCTATGCTTTGGTATATGGGCTGAAACTATAGGAAAATAGCATAGTGAAGACATCGACCATATGGTAAAATTAGTGAAATACCAGCAGCAGTAAGACAGGAATGACACATCTCTCCATACTGCCACTGTGTCTCATTAAAGTTTTATATTATGCGCTGTCCCAGTCAGAATTAGGGGCCTCTGTGTGAGGTATTCAACAATCACTTTGCCTTGAGCAAACAAAGCTGGGAAAACAACAAAGACTGGGATTTAAAAATCCCAGCCTAAAGCAGCAAACAGCACAAAGCGGAGTCTCATAGCTTGTTGTAAATGCCTCTGATCATAGGATTTATCACTCTCCCACCTGTATTCTTCTAATCTGGCTACTTAGCCTCTGCAAGCTGATTCAGAAAATGACTATCTGAATGCTTCAGCTGTTCACCTTGAGTAACACCACAGGGCCAGAATTCGTCTCTGAAACTTGGTTCAATATTGAAACGGAGGGAGACAAAAAGGGCACGTGCATCGTGTAGGGATGCATCCCTATTGAAGTTTCTGTAGTTTCTTTGTTATAAGGACAGATATTCACCAATGGTATCATGAGGGAGAAAAGCAAAGTCATGCTCCTGCCTCATTTTTTGCGCCAGGGAACACTTGACTCCTCTCCCTGCTGCAAGGGGGTGACCATGCCAAAGTCCTCACTGAGACACGACCGGCCTCTCAAAGTTCAGCTGTGGGGCTTCTGTCACCTTTTCCATTTTGAACTCGCTTGTCCTTAGGCAAGACACTCATCCCCCACAGCAAAAATTTCCAAGTAGTTCCCTCCCTGCCTCTGAAATCCAGGACGCTCTGGAGCTGCATTGCTGCATATCAGCACAACATGGTCGAGTACTCGGGCATTGGTCGTAGCATCTAGGGCAGTGCTCCTAATAAGCTAAAGCAATCAATTGAAATGGCAGCAAAGGCATGCAAAATGTCCTGAAGCAAACTAACAGATGAAGAAATGCAACCAGATACCAGTAAGGCCCCAGAGAAGTTAAAATCTGCAAACTAATTGTTTCCTTAATGGGATAATGCTTCTGAAGACTGCTGTTTGGAAAAGCAACGGCCTGGAAAATGGGGTCAATAAAGCAACAAAAGGACAACCAACATAGCTGAAAGAGGAAGCATTTTATGGAAATAATTTAATCACCAAATTAATTCCTTATCTGTTAAGTAGGGAATGCTGGGTTGGGAATGCAGCAGAGCATGTTAAGTCTGAAGAACAGCTGAAGTCCTAACAATGTAGTTAGCTGCCCTGATGTAGCAACACATACCCTTTGGGATGGAGCAACTCCTCTGGTGCTGCTTTTCTCTAAAAATTATTAAAATGGCTAGAGCCAGTAACAACAGCTGTTTTGTTGTTGTTGAGGCCAGGGTTACTCTGTAGTACAACACACTACCTTCATATTTTCTTTCTTACCAAGTCATCCTGGATGCCGTGTGCTTGATACCGGGTCTGCTGTAATGACTCTGAAAGCTGATGGCAGGCCCTTTGTGAAGTTGCTCATCACCACTGAACTCCATTGCCCAGCACTGCAGCACGCTATCAAGGGGAAGGGTAAGACACTCGGATGAAATTCCATCACTTGCAGAAATTCCTCCGGTTGTACCCTGTCATCAAGTCCTCTTCCTCTGTTGCTGTTTATCCTGGCCAAAAAGCTGCTCAAGGGGTAGCAGAGTTTGCTACCTCTTACCATCATTATATGACATAATGTCAAGTAATTCAGACCAGTTCTTCCAGAAAATCAGAAACCATTGCTATATAACATGGTCAAATCTAGTCTGCCTTAAGAGACTCTCAAGGAAATAGTATAGCATCTAATGCCATAAAAGGCCGTAGGACAATAAAATAGCAGAAATCTGTGTTGCTCATTGACCGGCACAGTCTGTAGGCAGACAATCTAATGTTACATGGGATTTTTGAGCCACATCCCTTCCTAGTGTTAGTTCTTCTGTGCTTTTACATGTTTTCCATAGATATGTTTTCAAAAGATTCACTTTGAATTTGTATATAGCACTTAATCTTTCAGAAATATGCAGTTAAAATTGAGCTAGGAAGTACAGCTGTGGCTGTCCCTTCCAGATAAGGGACAGAAGTATTCATCTTTTTGTTTGTGGCAGAGAAAGGCTGGGGACCAGCCAGTGTTAAGCTATATCAACATTGTAAGGTAGACTCTGAGGGTACCCAGCAGTATCACAAGTCTGGACAAAGTGGGTCAGCAAAATGACCTGCATGGATTAATCCAAGGAGTTTAAGAGAGGAGAAAATGAAACCATTAAATATGTAGCTAATCAGGCTCATGAGATATAAGGAGTCCAAAAAGTCAAGAATAAATAGTCCCTAAGTAATCAGATGCCATGCTTCAGGGATAAGAATGTTGCTGATTTAATATGATGTGATTTAACTGCCTGTGTTTTCTGTTAACAGACCCTTTCCAGCACAGTCTGATCATCGTTTAGGTTTTCATGTTCTTTGCCAAATGATGCAAATACTATGCATATGGAGAAATGCACTGGAATATGTAACACAAGTAGAAAGAAGATCTATACCAAAAGGTAAGCTGAATAACAAAAATGCAAGATATAATCAAAGTTTTGGAGTTTTTTTCCTTTGCCTTATTAATATATTTTCTCAGCTTTGATGTAGCAAATCACCTTCAAACGCAGGATGAATCTTGAAAGCTGTGTCTCTGTCAGAGCTGATGCTGTTCACTAATGATTTGCTGCTGCTGTCTACTGGAGAGAACTCTTGTTAAACCTACCAGCCCTCTTTAAATCAGGAAAGCAACCTGGGGTAGAGGAACCACAAAATGTCTTGGTTTATAAGAAAAGGTCTCTCTCTCTATTAGCCAGAAGAGGCAAAATTGTATCCATGGGGTTGCAAAGCAGCTTGTGATGTATTCTGAGTGGCGTCAAGGTGTGCTTCTACAGCAGCTGAAGGTAATCTAGGAGTAGGTAAGTGTAACCTGCACATTCCCTGTGGACCAAGGCTGCACACCTCTATCCCTATGCTTGCGTTAGCCCTGGCATTTCTCTGATTTCACATGGATCCCATTAAGGGAACTTACCTTGCTGAAAGCTAATTATTTTATTTCATGGTAAGCTTTCAGTTTTTCCAGCTCTGTGAACCACTTCACTATGCAATCAAATAAGTGCTTGTGCTAAAGTCACAGAGGAGAAGGGCATAAAAAGCTGGAAATGGGCAGGATAGTGGGACCAGGGAAACCTTGATTTAGATTAGCTTAAAAAACATGCTGAGATGCCTTTCCTGAGGGCTCTGAGTGGGAGAGGCCAGAGAGATCTGATCTTCTACCAGCTGCTAGCTGCTATGCTCACTGTGTTCAGGCCTTTTTTTTGTCTCTGCTGCTTTGTCCACGTGGGTTAAAGAAAAGAATTATTTCTTCTAGGCAGGCTGTTTGTATCTGCTTGGTGTTTGCCACTGTCAGAAGAGAAGGAAATCGGTGGTGCTGTTCAGCTGGACTCACAGAAAGGGCACAGCTGGTACATGAGCAGTGATGGGCTGCCCTCTCCACACAGCACACAACAGAGATGGTCAATATTGCCAGCACTTATTGTTAAAACTCTAATTTACAGAGAGCAGCATGTTAATCTTCTCTTGATGAAAATCATCAGATTTGCACAAGAGTACAGCAGAGAATATGTATAAGGTACTTTAAATCTTCTCATCTCCCTTCAGCCCTGCTCTTCCTGGTCATTAGAGTGTCCTTTCTCTGCCAGCAGTTCCTGCCGTCTTCCTTCCCCCTCCCCATTCCTTTACTGCACTTCCCGCTATTTCCTCTTTATTGGCACTTTGCTTTTCCAACTAGGCAAATGGTTGCATACTTTTTACTTATATGTAAATGTTTTTTGTCTTTAGACTTTAAAAATGTGTTCTAAACAAACCTTGTGTGCTCATTTAATCAGAATCTCCTACATAAAACGTTCCCCAGAAATCAGTCACCTCTCTTTGCATATCTTGTATTAAAAATCTTGTTTAAAAATTCACACTATAATTCTTACTCCTTGCTTCCAAAGCCAGTGGATAAATCCTGCCATGGAGATGGACTCTGTTATATGACAGCACATTCATTATGCATAATTACAAAGCACACGAGCTGTTATTCAACGTTGTTAGCTTGGCTTCACTGGAATTCCAGAACACATCTGTACACAATTTATAGTTGCTTATAACATATGCTAGCACACAGTGTGTGAACAGCTAGAATTTAAACTCAGATCCTGCATGAGGCTCTTTACGAATCACAGCTGCTGCCAGTATTGCTCGGTCTTGGAAAACAGGAACAGTGGAATTCTACTCAAGGCAAAACGAAGATGAGGCATGAATGCCAAGGCTCTAGGAAGGGAGCACAGATTTGGCTGACTCTCAAGTAACTTTCTTTTTCTTCAAATAGGGATATGGAGAACTGTAGGTAGCTTTTAGGAGTTTTTTTTCTGAACATTCTATTTATTTTTTTTAAGATTAATGATTGCCTGACAAAACAGGAAATAAACTTTCAGAGTACAAGAGAAGGTAATAATTGTACTGTAAGTTAAAATTGCAGTGCCTATATTGGACTGACATGGAGCCTCTCAGAATGCGTTCAGGGGTCTTGTATTAACATTAAACAGCTGTTGAGATCTCATCTTTAATAATGCACAATGTTATTACTCTGAAGAGTACTAGCACTGACATCTCCAAGCTCATATTAGAAGGGAAGCAGACTACTTTAATTGTATTATTCACTATTTCATATGTCAGCACCGCCACTTTGGCTTTCAGGCTCTGAAGAGGGACTGCATTTACTGCTGTCTTATAGTCTGCAGTAAAAACTTTCAGGCAACAGAGAAGGCTCTTTAAAAAGTAACCCTTCAGCTCTTCTAAATTTCATGGATTGAAGTACATTATTTCATCTCAACAGACTGTAATTATAATTTTTCAGTGGCAAACAATGTAGGTATTACTGTACCTTGTGAAAACCAAACACTATAATCTCCCAGCCTGGATGACTGAAAGTTTTGCTTCTCTCAACTGCTTCAGACAGCTTGGGTAGGTATTTGCTGTCTTCTGTGCCTTGAGTCAGCTGCATCTCTTGTAGCGATGTGTGGTCTAAAAGGTGCTTCCTAGAAAACCCAGGCTGTGAGTGTCTGCTTTCAGAGGTCAGAAAATTTAACTGCCATCCTGCTATCCAGTTGATTGCCTTTAAAATGAACCTTTAAAGTGAAGCTTGTAGGACAGAGGATGATGTGAGAATCCCAAATTCTTTGCCTCCTCAGAGGTGGTTATCATGTTATCACTGACTTGGCAATAAACCACGTGTATCAGTCTGGTTGTGAAATCCTATTCAATACATTTAACAAGGTGGATGAATATGTAGAACTTTCAGTTTAAATGTGAAAAAGTTTATTCCTGCCTTTGCATAATATCCCTGGAAACCTCATTAAGATAAGTTATTACTCTGCTAAGGTTTATCTGGGCATGGTTTCTTCTGGTCAGCAGTGGCCACTTGAGAGTGGCACTAGGCTTTGCCTGTGCAAAGTTTTTGTAACAGGCAATGACTTTGTGTGAGGGAGGTAGAGATATTTCTGCTTGAGATAAGCAAAATATCAGGGAGTTCTGAATTTCAATTACACCCAGAGGTGGAGCTGTGTTGTAAAAGAAACCAGGATGCCCTCCAACCCCACCCTCTTCTAAGAGCACAAATGGAGGACACGAGGCTGGAAGAAAGTGTCCTCAGCAGAAGGGCTGGGAGTGGCTGGCAGCTTCTCAGTTGGACCATGCCAAGGGAGCACGTGTGAGGCATGCTTCTCTTCATTTCTGTCCAACTGTTTCCACAGACAGTGGAGTTGCTCTCCTTGAATTTGGACTACAGATTTGCTTTTGGCTTTTCCTACCCTTTCTTGAGAGCAGTTTCAGAGTAAGTGGCAAAACTGCAAGGCTTCATCATTTTTGGATGGTTATCCTAAGGACAGCAGAATGGGCTCCTACGCAGCCAACCTGAACTCCTAGAAAAAGAATGGTCCTCAGTGGCCAACGCTGCTCAGGAAATGTCTGACATGCAGCTGGAAAGTGGGAAGGATGAAGGAACAGGCGATGTTCAGTGCCAGCAGGAACTGGCCTTGCACTGAGCTGACACTGTGCTGGGTGGCCCGGGTGGGCCCTGACACCCAGGCTGCTCAGCCAGGGGATCCCCATCATTCCCACTTCCCCAGATTGCGTGGCTCAAATGGTGTGTAGGGACCGATGGCTGGGGTACAGCCTCAAGGAGTCTGTCCTGCTGGGGGCTGAGGATAAAATAAATATTCCAGTGCAATCCAGTCTGACAAGTGTCTGTGGGATCCTTCCTTCTGCTTAGTGGAAAGAATAATTGATATTGACTCTTTTCCACAAGGAATTTTGCTTTCATTTTCAGACTGTTTTCTGACACAAAGTTTTTGAAACAGAAAATTATCAACAGGCTATATAGAGTGCCAAAGTTATGCTCAGACATTGATCTACTGTGCAATGTTGTTATGGTCAGATTGGATAGGTATGACTATCTTATTCAATCTGTTTTAAACAGCTGCTTCTAGACTTGCCTTAAAGGCCCTACAACTTCCCTCTAACTTACGTTCCAGTCAGAAGTTGAAATTCAAGTACTTCAAGTCATGGAAAGTGATATTTTCTTTTTTCTTTACATCTTTTCCAAGACTCTATCAATCAGAAACATGGTTTAAATTTTTTTATGGCTCTGTTTGTCATGCACCAGGAAGAACTTAGCCCATGGATCTCAGCGCTGCAAAATGAATTCAGTTTTATAGCTGGTGTGTTTGAGAAAGAGCAATTTGGGACATTTTGTTGGTAGTTATAGAAATCACTGAAATAGGGAACTCTTTTGTTAATGCACTGACCATTGCAAACCACAATTATGTATTTTTATTCCCTACACTTTAGGAAGTGGATCTACAGGTTAGTGATGACTGTCATCAATGAGTGCCCCAGAATTCATATGTTAAACAAAGTGCCTCTCATGAAAGGACAAGAGTAGCAACCTTCAGCTTCACAAAATCTCTCCCTGCTTTTTCCAGCTGTGCTGAAAACCCTTTTACAATTTAAGTCAGCACTTGAACTGGTGTTCACCACCAGCAGAGGACTCATTTGGAGGTAACACAACTCTTTCTAAAAGATTTCCTAGTTTAATTTTGAGAAGTACCATGCTTATCTGGTTTCTCCTGATGATAATGTGAGCTGCATTTTTTTCTGACACTGAGAGAATAAAAATGTTCTGAATAAAAGCACCTGTGTTGAATGACAGAATTACATCCAAATCCCATCAAAATCAATGGCAGCCTTTCCAGAGAGCTACAAGAGAGTTGGACTAGATTTGTTAGTGATCATATTTTATCTTCTCTCCATGGTTCCTTAGAGTCCATATGTTTATTCATAGCCAAACTGATTACAGGTCAAGATGACTTGACCCTGTGTCTGAAAGGAATTAGTTTCTCCTTGGATAGTACTTAAGGTGAATTACAGACTTTCTTCCTTTAGAGTGGACTTGCTTATCTTAAAAAAAAAAAGTTTCTTTTTTTTAATCTGATTGTAGGACTTGCTTGTATCTCGTTCTTGAACCATTGCAATAAATCTTAGAAGGATTATCAGAGTTTTACAGGCTTTTGGAAGCTTTGGATTTGCCTTCATGCTGTTAGGCAGTGCAGGCATGAGAGGATGAATCTGCATCACAACTAAACACCTGCCACTTCAAATCCTGCAGTGACAATGAGAGTGTCCCAGTAGGATCACCCAATTACTGCAGCCTACAGCACACACGATTTTTCCTGCAGCCACAAAAAATTAATTAATGTTTTGTCATAGGCTTACTGCACCATGCTATGATGCAGACATATATGAGAAGGTTGGAGCCTATGACAGAATAGAAATGAATTTGCTCTGAAATTAGGTAGTACTGTGATAGGAGGGATAAAGATAACTTCTTGTCCTGGAAAGTGGGTTATGTATTCTTCCATTTGAGTAGAAAATCACTTTGACAGATGTTTTATAAGGCTGTGGAGAAGGAAAGGGGTGTATTAATGCAGATGTAAACACCTTTAATGGTAAAGACCAGGTAAAACTATACTTTAGTAGAAAGATGTTATCAATGAGCTGCAAATGGGACTTGGAGTTACTGATTCTGCTGTCCTGAAAGAGAACAGGTGGAGAGTGCTGGGAGTTTGAGTGACACTAGTGAAGAAGAATGAAATGTCACCTACACCTCTGCATTACTTTCCAGATCTCTAACAAGGTGTCAAGGAAACACAGATGCAAAATTTCAGTGACAATTTGAGTTGTTACTTGTTTTGATGGATTTGTGGTCTTTTTTTATAAAAAGCTGTTATACATTTTAATTAAGAGGGATTTGCAAAAAGGTTCAATTATGTAAAAAAACCCCACAGCAAAGCTCCAATTTCACGCAAATCTTCACAAGATAAAAAAGGCCAAGTATGTCTTTTAATTGACAAGCTATTTGATTTGTAATTGCAGATTGACACATGTAATAAAAAAAGAGTCTTAAATAAATACTTTATACCAGGAATTAAGAATATCCTAATTTTTTGTACTAACAGCCAAGCAAAAAGAGATCAGTTTGAGAAGTGTGTCTAATTATTGCCAGGCAGTAGATAATTCCTGGTTCTTGAAATCAAGACGCAAAGAATTTGACCAAAACTCAGTATTGCGTCGAAAGACTACCTACTGCAGCATCATATCCCATTGAAAACGGCTTGAGAACGTCCTGAAAAAACCCCTGAGTTTTAGGTACCCAGTGTGTGGCTTCATGCAGCATCATGGTTTAAATGTGATGGTATCCCCCATCTCTTCTGTGATTCCTAGCAATGCACTCCTTACTTTGTGCTGGATCTAGCATTCACCAGACCAAGCTCTGATCCAATTAAATGTTTCCGGGAGAAGACTGAACCCTAAAAAAGGTTTAAAATTACTAAATTAGTGAATTTAAAACATCTCAAAAGCGGCAGAATTCAGGGAATAGATGAAAGTGACTATGATCGGGGGAAAAGGAGACGAGGAAAGCAAGATGGATGAGTGAAAAAGAAGGAAATCTCCCTCTAGGCAAGTTGTGTTCAATCCCACAGCTTCAGACATTGACTGGAAGGGCGACATGGAGCTCAAGTGCTTTAGCCTTTTACCTGGCTGCTTTACTCTCAGTTCTTTTCACAAGGGCATGTAGTGATGGGACAAGGGGGAATGGCCTTAAACAGAAAGAGAGCAGGTTTAGATTAGATATTAGGAAGAAATTCCTTACTCTGAAGGTGGTGAGGCACTGAAGTAGGTTGCCCCCTGAAGCAGGTTGTGAATACCCCATTCCTTCAGGTGTTCAGGACCAGGTTGGATGGGGCTCTGAGTAGCTTGGTCTAGTGGAAGGTGTTCCTGCCCATGGTAGGGCAGTTGGAACTGGATGATCTTTAAGGTCCCTTTCAACCCAAACCATTCTATGATTCTATGATTCTTGAGATAAAAAGCATGAAGTAACCATTGCAATCTGCATCTACCTTTTTGAGTGATTCCCTATTTTTCTTTTAAATTAATCTCTCTTCTATCTGCAGTCTCAAATTTCTGTGTGCAAATGTCACCTCATAGAAAAAACTTTGGAGCAACAGTTTCTATAGGGTAGGAAACTTAATGAAGATTCCTGCAGGTGAACCAAACATTTCCTTAGCCCATCAGTAATTTGCTGGCATCTTAATTTGTACCATAGTGGCATCCTTCAACAACTTGTTATAGCAGCTGAACAGGGTGGAAGAGAGGACAGCTTTAGGAGCTCTCCAGAAGCGAGGTCTCTGGGACTAAGACAATGATCATCACATGCTTTTTCAAGGCATGGTTCCATGCCAGTTTTCTCTTGTGATGCAAAGCTTTTCACAATCCGCCTGCACTTGGTCTCACTAATGCAATTGCCTGTTGCCCATGATCCAAGCAACTTGTGGTATAGGATCAAGGTTAATTATTTTAGAGTGATAATTTTTGTTTTTAAAAACACAGTCATTTGACTGGTCCAGTTTAGAATATTTTTCCAACTGGATGCAAAAAATTGAAGTGGGGGAGGATGGACAAAATGGGAACTTCTTATAATCTCTTTGTTGTAGAGAACTGGCAACTCACTGCTTGAGACTGGCAGAATGAGGTGACTGATTACAGCAACTTCATTCCAGTACTCTTGACCCTTTTCTCACTTTGGGATGAAAAAGTTGCAGTTGCAGGTCACACATTTCCATGCAGACAGAGAATTTTCCATCAATATTGCTGCCATGGCATCTGCTCTGTGTATTACATGTTAAGAAGGGGTAGTTTACTGGCCTATTTTAAGTTAGAAGTGACCTTTGAGGAATATCCTATGTAGGTCACTCTAGGGGGAGTTTAACTAATTGGCTGTAGCTGAAGAGGTTGCTCTGAACATTGCTTTTGTACCTCTGGTACATCTCCTGTCAGCGTACTAGAACAGTGACTCTGGGTGCTGGGAGCAGGTAGTGAGCTGCCTTGATGAGCCACTGCTAGATAGGACGGGCTTAGCAGCTGGGCTGGTTCAAGCACAGCAGCCTAGTACAGCACCGTGTCAGGTGCATAGTGGGGCAGGCTGGGGGCTGGGTGTTGTTTAGGATGCCATGCACAAAGAAGACTGTTATTTATCCTTTTCTCAAAAATACACAGTAATTGAAAATATTTCTGCAAAAATCTGTCACAAGCATGTTGCAGCTGGCTGGCTATCTTGGTCTGGATGGAGTTACATTAGCACCTTGTTAAATACTCCATTGATTTTAGAATTGCTGTAATGGCCTATAAGTATGGCAGGGTTCTGAGTATCTCTATTGATCTCAGTGGCTGGTCTTGCACCGAGCCTAGATGTTACATAGCAGGGGTTCTTTCAAAGTTGTACTGTAGGTTATTTCAAAACACAGGTGCAGAACTATGTCCTTTTGCTTGCTGAGCATAACTCTTTAGGCATAAATTTGCAACAGAAGTCTGAGACTTTGAGTCATATAAGATGCCATTTTCCTATTTCTTTAATAAGATTTTTATTCTTCTGACAGTCTTTAGAACATCTTGCCTACTATTAATACTTAGAGAGGTGTTCACTTGAAGAATTGATTTATTATATTAATTACAATTTATTCTTTTTTCTTTAGAAGAGGAAAGTCAACAAAATGATAAAACAAGATCTTGTCTCTCCCCTTTCTTTGTCAGGACTTTCAATTTCACTTCAATGAAATACAGCTGAATGCAGCAATCATTTGATGGCTGATGCTCGTATTGTTTGGGTAAGTAGCTACCAGTCGGTTAAATACAGGGAGCCCAAAAGCTAAACTGTGTCCTTTGTGTGTGCACTCTGTGAAGTCACTCTAAATGATCTCAACTTTGCACCACAGATGCTTTAGTGTGCCTCAATTGGAAATGAACACATTTCAAAACGACCTTGACTATCCAACAGTCACATCCCATGGCACTAATTCCCTGAATAACAAGTTGACTGACTTCAAATGCAGAGTGCTGGAAAAAAGCTATTGCAAGGAATAAACTTCCTGTGTATTTTTCAGTCTTTTTGGCTATTAGTTGCCATTGCTGATCCCTAAGAAAGAGATTTCTTTGTGTCTGTGAAGAGGACTGGGCTCAGATCTTAAGACTTCTGGGGTGACTTAAGGTTTTCAGTCCTTGAGTAAATGATCCCTCTTTCAGTGAATAACCAGAGCTAAACAGCAAGAATTAGTTTATGGTTTCTGAGAGAGAGAATAAATATGACTGTGAGGTATTGTTCTGGAGGTAAGGACGTGTCTCTATTTAGCTACAAATGACAACTGAAGTGGGCTTTCTCAGGTCCCTGCAGAACCCTGTGCTGTCCCAGTCATTCTCGAGCACATCCGTCTGCAGTGCCAGCACGGCTCGCTGGCGCAGGCAGCATGCTTGGATTGCTGGTTATCACTGTGTACCAGGTAGCAGATATGGACAACAAGGGAATGACTGAAAAAGACATTCCTTGAATATTCCAAAACTTGTTTACTGCCAAAGACAGAGAGAACGCTGCAAAGTTCAGACTGGGAAATAATTATGTGGCACAGAGGCATAAATGTTAGTATTTAGCAGCTCCTGAAAAAAACAAAACAAACCTGAAAAAGCCCAGAGACTTCTCTAAGAAAAATCACTGACGGGGGGAAAGATGATAAATGAAATGTGTGTGTGTATTTCTGGTCACGAAAGGGGATTTCTGTGTTAACTGGCTGCAGAAAAAGGCTGGTAGGATGGAGGAGTGGAAAGTGTGCTTTGGAAGATGGGAGTTCAGCTTCAATCTAGGAGAAAGGAAGCTGAGAAGGGGCTTTCTCTCTAAAAATTCATCAAATACATGTGAATAGTCATAGAGCAAACATTAAACAAACAACTAACCCTGAAAAAATCCAAGTGGGTGTCAAAAAACCCTTCAAAAATGATTAGAGGCTGGAAAATAAGCCTAATAATATCAAGTTTAAAGAGATTGCTATGGTTAGCTTTATCAAAAAGGAAGAGAGATTATTTACGCCGAGTGTATAAGTACCTCCCAGGAAAAATACATTTGATGTGTAAGAATCATAGGGTCATTAAGACTGGAAAAGATCTCTGAGATCATCAAGTCCACCCTTTGACCAATCACCACCTTGTCAACTAGACCATGGCATTGAGTGCCATGTCCAGTCATTTCATGAACACTTCCAGGGATGGTGACTCCATCACCTCCCTGGGCAGACCATTCCAACTCTTAATCCCCCTTTCTGTGAAGAATTCTTCCTGATGTCCAACATAAGCCTCATCTGGTGCAATTTGAGGCTGTGTTCTCTCGTCCTGTCACCAGTTGCCTGGGGGAAGAGACCAGCTCCCACCTGGCTACAACCTCCTTTCAGGCAGTGATAAGGTCCCCCTGAGTCTCCTCTTCTCCAGACTAAGCAACTCAGCAGCTCTTCATAAGACTTGTGCTCCAGACCATTCACCAGCTTTGTTACCCTTCTCCAGTCTTGCTCCAGCATCTCAATGTCTTTCTTTTGTAGTGCGGGGCTCAAAACTGAACATAGGATTTGAGGTGTGGTCTCACAGTGCCAAGTGCAGAGGGACAATCACTTCCTACTGGTCACACTGGTTCTGATACAAGCCAGGATTCCACTGGCCTTCTTGGCCACCTGGGCACACACAGGATCAGCACCCCCAGGTCCTTTTCTGCTGAGCAGGTTTCCAGTCACCCTGCCCCCAGCCTGTAGCACTGCATGGGATTGTTGTGAGAGAGCTCTCTCAAAAAGAACAGGAAGATGGTGAGCAACCATTGCCTTGAACAAAACTCTTTTCCTGTTTCAGAGAGGAGACAGAGCTCAGGTACTCCACATGAGGATAATCTCTTACAGCAAACTGTCAGAGAGAGTGCTTCAGCTCCTAATACTTACCTAGAAGACACAATTTTAACCAAAAGCAGTTATTGCTCCATGCAAATGTGTGTCAGGTGACGTTTCAAAGACTGAAAGAGGTAAGGCCTGTTGTGACTGGGGTCTAAGAATATATCTTATAACAGAACATGGAATATATAGCTCTGCAGGAGGAAAAACTCTGGTAAAAACCCAAAGATGTACAATCAAACACATGGACTTTCTCCCATTCTGAATAAGTTTGATTAATCAATTCTGGCTGTTTGCTTCACCTGCTCTCCTGTTCTGGATTAACTCACTGCCAGTCTCTTGCTCCTCTGCTTCTTACAGAATTGTTTATGCCCAGCCTCTTCCTTGCAGCCATTTGGTTCCATCCACCCGGTGGCACCGATGACATTTTACAGCTTTAAATCACCGCTGGTTCCTTCCCCACTTTGTGCTACCGGAGCTCATAATCCCTTTTCCTCCTCACCTGCATAAACCAGCCTTGTGATTAACCTGGCTGTGTTCACAATGGACAGACCTGCAGGCAGGTAGCTTTGATCTTGGATATCAGACATGCCAAACCTTACAGCTCACTGCATGCAAAGTCCTTCCAAATAGCAGGGGACATTCCAGTGTTAACATTTCATGTCTACTCTGGCTTTCTAGCCCCAAAGTCAATTACTAACAGCATTTCCTGATAACCTTTTAATTTCAGAAATATAACAACCAAGTATACACAAATGTATACAAAATATTTTACAGTAAACAGAAAAATAGACACTGGATCATTATAGCAGAACTTTGATGCAGCTGACTTGTTATTTGAAAACTGATCAACTTGATCCTCTTGCCAACTAATAACTGATAATTGTGACATGGCACAAGGGATATTTGCCAGATTGGTTTTCATGTGGAAAAAACATAATTAGGAGACAGTTTTGCTCAGAATTCATGTGCAGGTATTTCCTTGTACTATGTGGAAAAGAAAAACTGATGCTGACCTGTTATTCTGACTAAGATCAGAATCTGAGACATCGTTGTGGGGTGATGTCAGGTTTGCAGGGAACTCTGCTCATAAGCCCTGTGAGAAGAGGATGCAGCCAGCTAGCACGGCTTTAATTGACAAAAGGCATCTTAGTGGGCTCTGGCACTGATCCTGCCTGGGTTCCAATAGTTTGCTCCTAAGAAGGCTCTAATAAGCTCAGGGCAGGATGAGAACCATAACTGGTTCTATATATCATATTTCTTCCCACTCTTCCTAATTTTCCTGTGGCATGTAAACATTTACTTGTCAACTTCAGAAGCTGAAAATTGAGTGAGATCCCAGTAAATTCTCTCTGCAGCTTCGTGAAGCATAGCTGCAGAAATGGGCAGTTTTATTCCTTCATTATGAACCTACGTCCATGAGATCACCACAGGCTCTGATTCGCAATTTAATATCTCTTCGGCTAATAGTGAGATGAACTGAAGTAACTGCAAAGAAACTCAATTAGTATGTAGCTAATAAAAATTAGAGTTGTGATAGAAAAATGATTCATAATTGCAGAATGTGCTTCTGCATTTTTTTCATTACTTAGCCTGCACTAACTCTTGTAATAGAATATTTCCCTGCACTTTCTGAAACACACATCTTCCCACTGAGTAACATTTAAAATTTTTGTCTACTTCAGAGTGGTGTTTACTTCCTTTTGCCAGTATCATCTTCTCCAGCTAAGGCAGTAGTGTAAAACACGACCTGGTATTTTAGGCATTGCTATCTGCTTCCCACCATAAAAAAACTCCATAGAAGAGACCACATCATTGTCAAATAAAACTTGTGTACGGACATGCCTCCCTCACTGCTCACCTGGCAACAGCAGTGGTGAGCTTTTCAGTCATTAGACTCTCACAAACGTCTGGATGTCAGCTGTTGCATGTGTAGATTTGCCAGTGTTTTTCTAGTGTTTTATTTTGTAAAATAGGTTATAAACTATTTTAGTGCTAATGAGAGATGCTGAAATACATTAATGAGGGGATTTTTCACAGAAGCATTGATAGCATTCAGTGGCCATGGAGATTCCTGGAGAGGTTAGTGTGTAATTGCCACTTGTGACTCTGAAAAGCTGTTCCTCTCATGATGTCTTTTACAAATAATACTTTACTCTGGTGGTAATTATCTTTCACCTCTGATGGCAGAAAGAATCATTCTGTGTTTCAAATTGCTTTTCATATTTCTATTTCTGTAATTAAAAAGCCCAATTTATTATACAAGCTTAATAAAAGATAATTGGAAACAAACTCATTATTTTTAACTATAGAGATGGAAAGGAAAACAGGATGTGTAACATCAAAAAGACAGATCCTTTTTCACCTGAATTTTCCAGAAATTTTGTTACTGGATCTATGTTAAGTCCCACTGAGTTCAGTAATTTGAGAGCAAAAGTTTGGCCTTTCAGAGTGTGTTTTTATCTCAAAAAAATGTTTCCCCAATAATCATGGTAATGCTTTTACTGACACAAATTGGAGGTCTGATTATTTAAGAACAATAACCTAAGCCAGCATGAAAAGGTAACATTTGATGACACAAAATCTCTACTGTGAATATGTTCTATGTTGTAGAAGTGCATATACTTTCAGAATGGCAAAAAAGACAAGAACCTGAAAGTTGATTCTGTCCTGGCAGTAATGAGCTAGAACAATCACTGAATACTAGGATGCAACTTTGAAATAATTTAACAAGTTGCTTATGCATTTTGATTAGTAAAAAGTATACTGTAAAAAAACCTACTTGTGGTACAGTTCATCTCTGGACTAACTCCACTGATCAGAGCCCAGTGGGAGTGATTAAAAAGAAAAAAGACATCCATTGTTCTATTAATAATTTATATTCTTTCCTTTGTAAGTGACCTACTAAAAGGAAATATAAGAATCATCTGGAATTGTCTCAAATATAGAACTAGGTGCACAGTGTCTTTCTATATCTCACTCCCAAGATTTTCAGTTACTCAACAAGAGAAGATTTTTCTAGTTTTGGGGGGTACATGGCCAGACATTGGAGGAAAACAGAGACATAAGGCAGCAGCTGTAGAAACAGCATGATCTTTTCCTTAGTCCTGTGTGATAAATCTCAGCCCATCTGAAGAAAGTTACGACTATAGCGTGGAAATATGAAGACATTACTAAAAGGTACATATTTTTACTGATCACATGCATACCAGTAAAAAAAAAAAAAAACCCACCAAATTATAGTATCCATAGTCAAACTTCTCATTTTAATACAAACTGGAGATACTAACATAAATTTTAAAATTATGGGATTAAAAGACCATCTCCACACACACGTGAAAGAACTTGGGGGCACAAGGGGAGGCAGGTGGGGAGCTCCAGTAGCCCAGTCAGGCAAAGAGCCACCACTCTGGGATGGGCACTGGAGAGTCCTGAGAGCCTGAGAGCTGGCTACTGGAGAAACTGGAACATCTGGTGTAAATGGCCCCTGGAGCCCCACAGATTTCCAGTAGGCAGTGTGGACCTTCAGGTCCCTTTGGGATGGCCCTGGGAATAGGGAGCAGTGGCAGCCTCTCCCCTACTAGGCTACAGGATCTGGCAACACCTAACAAAGCTCAGCCTTTGTTCCTGGCACTAATGAAACCAAGGAGAAGGATAATATCAGCACATTCCCAGTCCATTAGAGAGGTCGGCGGTGCTAAAACTCCTCTCGTGGTGGGCAGTGCTCAGGAGAAGACAGAGCTGCTTTGTGATGGCAGGGGAGAAGCACCACAGCCACTGGAGAAGGCTGCCAAGTCTGAGAACCCTTGCTTAGGGTAAGACCAGATGGGCTGCCAGAGTCCAGGTCTGGGCTGTCCCAGCCCTGCAGCAGCATTGCCTGCACACAGGGGAAGGCCCATTGCATCCTCCTCTCCTGAGTTTCCAGAGGGGACAGCAAGGAGCTGAAGCTAACACAGTGTCCAAAGACATTGCAAATCCCAAAGTCTGCCTCCCTCCAGATGACCCCGGCTGTTTTCAAGTCCTGCTGCACTCTGAACTGAGGAATGAAAGTGGTTGTAAGGGAAGAAGGAATTTGTCATACAGGCTGGCTGGTCTGCATTTACATCATTGTTTCAACTAAGTTTTGTTTGCAAAGAAGCTTGACAAAATAATCCCTACACGGGTCTCTACTGTGGACAAATGAGTTCCCATTTTTGTTGCTGAAGTTGGGTGCTGAGAAAGGTACCTGGGGCCTGGGAGATGTGCCAGGCAGGTACTGTTTGTACACTGTGCCTTGCTGTGCTGTGGCTGCTGCCAGCCCTGGGAAACCTGGGGATGTGGGCAAGGGAATGCCCAGGGGAGACTGAGTGCCCTTCTCTTCACAGCTGGTCCCTGTGAGGCTGAACTGTCCCCTGAGGCACAGAGGAAGGCCTGGGGATGGCGCAGGGGAAGAAGAGCAGGGAAGCAGATCCCTCACATGCTGTGCTGTGCTGCTCTGGTGTGTCACCCCAAAGGTTCTCTTCCCTTGCCTTACAGCAAGCACTGCTCTGCTCCACAGTTGGCTTTATACAAACAGGTATTTTTACTGAGATTGAAGGCAGCACTTATTTGCAGAATAATCATTTTAGGCTGTGTTTGAAGTGTTCCCATTTTTCCTTACAATGATATTTTCTGTTTAGTTTTGCTGGAAGCATTTCTTAACAAGCTTCTTCAGCTTGCCTTGCAATCTCTGCAGCTGGGCAGGTGCTGGGCCACTGCTGCTGTTTGAACATCCATGGCTCTTTCCAAAGGATTGTTGCAGGCCCTGGGCCCATGAATGTCTCAGCATCTGTTTAGCTTTAAACTTCTGAGCCCTGCTCATACCACATGTGTTTGGAGGATGTCCAAAAGTCCACAAAAGAGATTTTCAGGTCCTTATCTCTCCTAACTCAGTTGTGAGCTCTGTGCCCAATCTCTCAGTTGAATTTTAAGAAACTTTTAAAGCAGCTTACAGCCACTCCTTCTGCTGCTTGGGACCTGTCCCTGGAGGGAGCCAATGCAGCCTCTCGCAATACAGAAGTTTCTCCTTGTTTTTCTGGAGTCAGATGCNCTGTGCTGTGCTGCTCTGGTGTGTCACCCCAAAGGTTCTCTTCCCTTGCCTTACAGCAAGCACTGCTCTGCTCCACAGTTGGCTTTATACAAACAGGTATTTTTACTGAGATTGAAGGCAGCACTTATTTGCAGAATAATCATTTTAGGCTGTGTTTGAAGTGTTCCCATTTTTCCTTACAATGATATTTTCTGTTTAGTTTTGCTGGAAGCATTTCTTAACAAGCTTCTTCAGCTTGCCTTGCAATCTCTGCAGCTGGGCAGGTGCTGGGCCACTGCTGCTGTTTGAACATCCATGGCTCTTTCCAAAGGATTGTTGCAGGCCCTGGGCCCATGAATGTCTCAGCATCTGTTTAGCTTTAAACTTCTGAGCCCTGCTCATACCACATGTGTTTGGAGGATGTCCAAAAGTCCACAAAAGAGATTTTCAGGTCCTTATCTCTCCTAACTCAGTTGTGAGCTCTGTGCCCAATCTCTCAGTTGAATTTTAAGAAACTTTTAAAGCAGCTTACAGCCACTCCTTCTGCTGCTTGGGACCTGTCCCTGGAGGGAGCCAATGCAGCCTCTCGCAATACAGAAGTTTCTCCTTGTTTTTCTGGAGTCAGATGCTCAATTTAAGCTTCTAACTTCCTGATGTACAAAATCTGCAGATGTTGGGTTACTTCACTGGTGGGAACCTGAGTAACTTCAGAAACTCCAGGGTAACACAGGGCAACTGTTGCTGGCTGTAGCAGTCACATCACTTGGGAGTTTCAGGCACCAGTGGCAGTAATCCAGTCCCCTTAGTCTATCTGTATCTTAGTTATTCAAATCTGCAAAACGTTTCACCTTCCATTCCTTTTAGAAATTTATAAAGGATTAAAAATAATGCTTGCCAAAACTTGCTCTTAAGCAATCAGTTTCCAGAATAATTTTTTTTAATCTAAATATTTTATTTGATTTCCAGTTGTTTTGGAAGTGCTATAAAACTGAACACACGCTTCTGAAGATTAGGTTTAGCATTTGGTACCTATTCTTTGCAAGACAGAGGACTTTTTAAAAGACAGAGAGAATAAGTGGGTTTAGAATTTGTATGGTTTGCTTTTTTGTTTTGCATTTTCAGTAGGGGAACATACTTTAGAAAGATTAAATTAATATCTTGACCCCAGAGTAAAAATATAAAGTCCTCATGAAATTTGCAGAAATAGTCTAGATAGGAAATGCAACTAGATGAGATAAATGTGCAAGAAAGCCTGGGTTAGGGATAACTTACTGAAACTCAATCACTCCTTGTCAAGTTTGCATGGCAAAAAGTTGATATTCAAGGGACACTAATCATCTGCTTTTGTAAGCAGAAAATGAGAGAGCTTTGTAGGAGAGACACAATTATTTTTTGTTAAAATTCTCTTAACCATTTAGCATGTGTAGCAGCACTGCTTTTGAGTTTGCTCAGATATTCACATCAGTAACTTTGATCCCTGCACTGTACTGTGCTTTTAATATCCTCTCTCCTACTAGTTTTCAATTTATTCCAATTTCTCTGGTATGCTTTTCATAACTGTAATATATTCCAATATCAGGTTTTATAATTACTTGGACTCTATTCATTTTCAAATTTATATTTCAGGCTGTATTTCCTCCTATGCTACAAGGAACAGACCATTGTACTGAAAAGCAATCTAGGATGTATGTTAAAGTTATTGCAACGGTAGTGTAGGAAACCTCGTTTAATTTGGGGAGTGTCTGGGTTGGTGGTTGAATAGCGTGGGGGAATTATTCAGAAGGGGACTGGTAAGGTGCCTTGATACATCTATAGACAGCTACTTTTTAGTAGATCGGCGGGTGGGTGTGTCTGCCAGCATTATATTTGGTGTTGTACTGAAATTAAGCGTCAGCACTGGAGGACACAGAAGGCACAGAGTCTCCACACACAGTATGACAAAAAATGTTGTGTTTCAGGTCTGACTCTGGAGAACTCAGTGCTGCATGGACACGGTTCTGCACTGAACAGCACTCCAGGAAGTCAGAGGAGAACATAAGGCTCAGCTCTGTGACTGAAGCCATGCACCTTGATCCATCTGATGGCTTTTGTACTTAAATTTAAATAAGTGGGCAGGTACTTACAGCTGGAGCAGGTTGCAAATGTGCTGAACAGTAAGTCAATGTGCTCCAGTGCAGTGTTATGCTTAGTATACTCAAAAGCTGAGCTCTAAGTGTCTCGGTACAATGGTACAAAAATGAGTTATGGGTCAGAAAGATGCCGAATCTACAGTCTGGAGAGTAAATACCTCACAAATATGAAGAAAATCACATGGGCATCTTTTATACAGGGAAAACTGTAAGTTGTGTTCAAAGATTAGTGGAGGGTGAATGTAACTACTTGCTGGATCACTTGTTTCTGCAGAGCAAAAAATTATTACTTTTATGAGTTGGAATGGCAGACATGAAATAAATTTCAGTGTACTAATATTCAGAAGGTGAAATATGTAGTTTGTCCAAAAATATGAAGGATTACAGCAACTGTGCTGTTTGTAACATGGGAACCTGTGTGAAATGAGCACTGAAGAGAAGAGAGGTAAGAAAAATACAACATAACTCTTCAGGGATCATACTGAGGGAAATGGAGATTGAAAATGTGGTGGGAGTTGACAAAAGATACTAGCACTGATAAAAGAGTTCTCAAAAGGCACTGAAGTAGTGATTTTTGAATCAAAAAAAGGCATATACTTTTGAAAAAAGGGGCTTAACAATGACTTTTGTAGAAGAAATGGAATAAGAGGTAGTACAATGAGCACTGGAAGTGGATCAAAAGAAAAAGTCATCTTTTTTCCCTAAGCAGAACAGTTATTCACTGAGTTCATAAACCAAATAGCATAAAGAGGAAGTGGCACAGGAAGGTGGGGAGGGGTGGCACAAGCCGAGCCAGAGGGAGGAAGGGAGTGCTGAGAGCAGAGTCCTGAGTTCAACATGTCACCAATGGCATCAAAGGGAAAGAAAGAAAGAAAAAAAGAAAAGAACGAAAAATGCAAATTTTTCTTAGCTACCATTCTGAAAAGAATAAAGTTTTGTAGGGAAATAGGTCACAAAACACGTGAAGAGGCGAGGAGAGAAGGCAGGACCTTTGTTTGCAAGTGCAGCATAAAAGTGGGGTTATTCAGGCAGAAACATTGTGATCAGAGAGGAGATTTCTGAGGCTAGAATGGACAGTCTGTAGCTTTTCAGTCTCATTGTACCTAAGATCAAAGGATGGCCAGAGCATTGTAGTATTGCTTACAGATAAAAGTCAGACAGGTTTTGAGACAGGCATTTTCATTATTACATGGGGGGTTAACAGCTGTATGAACATTCACAGTGATTACCATGCTTAGGAGTGGATGAAGATGATGTCTAATTGTTTGTTTGCTTTACACTGTTTTCCATTCCTGGGGTATCCAAGTGACTTCCATGTAAAACTGATAGCTGAAAACTGAAATCCAGAGGGCAGTAGCGGCTAGCCAGCCTTCCTGCCAAGACGTCCTGCTAGTTTGAGAGTACATAGGGAAATTTTATTTGGTGCCGTCCCTATGGCTCTTGCACTCATCTGACTTTGGCGACCAGAGCCTGATTTACACCCTGCTGTGTCCCCTGGTCCCTGGGTGGCTCAGCCCCAGTTACATGCAGCTGCAGGACGGTGCCTGTCCTTTCCATGCCCCACAGCTGGCCCAAGCAGGGACACCCAGCAGGAGCAGCAGTGTCCTCCTTTGGCACCTGGCTGGGCTGGCAGCCACTGCTTCTCCTTCCCAAGCCCTGGAAACATGAGGTGCCTGTGTATCCATCCCCATCCACGGACCAGGCTTTGCAAGAGCTGTGTCCTGCAGCCAAATACTCTTTGGACACGACAATGTCCATGCTGTGACACTGGCAGGCTTCAGGGGCACCTCATCATTGTGCCTGAGCTCTTCGCCACCACTCGGCTTCTGCTGGCCTTCTCTGAGAAGGATATGGAGATCTCAGGGGCTCCTCGCTGGCTCTGGGGACACGGACACATCTGCCTCCAGGAGGTACTGGATCAGGCTTCAGAGCTTGGACTAGATGCCCAGAAAGTCTGCCTGACTATGGCTTTCCTGCAGCAAGTAAGAGCTCTTCTAACTACAGTAAAATACAACTCTGAAAAAATATTTTCTGGACATTTTTTTCTAATTCTTGCTTGTCCCTCCATTTCTATAACAAATACCCTCCCTGCAACTGAGGTGCTGTGCACAGAAACAATTTGCATGGAGTAGTTTGGTCAGTAGGCTTGTTTATGAATTTATAATTAGGGTTACACTGATTTAAAAAAGGAGAAAATTTAATTACAAAGTCTTGCGGGTCCATGAAGTCAATATTTCCTACCTCTTAATTTGATAGTTGATGAAAGATCACCACCTTACTCTAAATAATTTCCCTACATTCACAGAAGAGTAAATGTACAAATAATTCAGCTGAATTTTAGGCATTTCATGTATGTGTATGTGGCATTAATTTACAATTCTGTCGTGTACAATATTTCACCTAAACATTAGCAATTCTATCCAAAAAGCTTTTCTTTCGTAGCCGAAAGTATTATTACTGAATCATCCTCTCTAGAAAGAAAACAATCATTAATCTGCTGAAAGTGAATCTATGAGAGTAAACAGAATCATTAAGAAGTTATATGGAATCAGAATATCTTTATCATCTGAGTAGTGCCCCACTTAGGCCAAGAGAGATTGTGGTTCCCATTGTACAGGAAAACAGAAAATAATTTCATAAAAGCTACTTTGTAAAGGCTTAGATTTTTCTCAGATGACGATCTGATTTCAATACCTTTACATACCAGTATACATGGAGCTTAATTTTCATGTGAGAAAATCACAGTCAGTGGCAGGAACATTTCTGTTTGGCTGCAGCTTCAAAAAGGGAATGAAAAATTTAGAAAGTAAGTTCATCTTAACAAGGAGACTTAAGGCTTAGAGCCATGCAGAACAGCTGGACAAGCTGTGACTTTCAAAATCATACTGGCTGAGAAATGATAAAGTTCAACTGAATGAAGCAGCTGTTTAAGCTAAAACAAAGAAATTCAAAAAGAAAATCACCTTGCTTCCCCCTTTCCCAAACAACTTGGAGGTAAAAATTTGGCTCAATCAACCTTCCATCCGCAGCTGTACAGGCCAGGTGTATCTGCAGAGCACACACCTTCCCATCCTAGTGCACCACGTATCTAGAAGCCTTTAAGGAGCACAGAGAAATGGCTTGGAAGCTGGCTGCACAAAGGGAAGAAGGCTCTGAAGAGGAGTTTTCCATTTCCTGAGTGTTTAAATCATCTGGTGAAAGTGTTGTAGAAAAGAGGAAATGGTTTTTAGTCCCCAGTGCCAGGCAGAGACTCATAACCATGAGTTCAGCTGAGGAACACCATGATGGTGGGGTACTGCAGCCCTTACCTTGTGAGGAGAGGCAGAGGGAGCTGGGGTTGTCTGGCCTGGAGCAGAGATAGCTTCTGGTGACCTAAAGAGCCACTCCAGGTGCCTGCAGGAAGTCACTGAGGAGGTGGACATGGAAGGAGGATGAGAGACAACAGGCATGAGATGAAACAGAGAGGTTCAGATAGGAAGGGAAGGGAAGAATAGAAAGAAAGGAAAACCTTTTTCTCCATAAGGACAAGGAAGCTGTGGACTCGGTTGCCCACAGTTTGTATAGTCTACATCCTTTTAGTTTTTCAAGACTCAGCTGGATAAAGCCCTGAATAACCTGGTGTCATCTAAGAGCTGATGCTGCTTTGAGGAGGAGGTTGGTCTAGAGACATCCTGAGGTCCCTTCCCACCTGAATTTATACTATTAAATACAAACACACAAACAAAACCCCCATAGGTGAAAGGTCTGTATAGCAACACTGATATGAGTACCTCACCCTAATAATTGTTTTCAGACCCCCTTTGTACAAAATATTTCAGCTGCAACAGTTCCAGACCAAGGTACTCATTTCCTTCTGTGTGCAGAAGTGGGAATCCATGTCTGGGGTATAAAATGTGGCAGTACTGAGTGAGGGAGTACACAAACACATTTGGGACTTGTTATGCACTATAAGCCAGATAATAAGCTAATAGCTACTGATTCATTTCCTTATATTCCAACTAGTTTGCAGACTTATCCTCTACTTTGGAAGCTGTACCATACCTACCAATTCCCCACAAACCACTGTCCTGTAGACTGATTTCTAATCCTGCAAATTAAATGAGCTTAATTCTTTTATGGTGGCAGATTCCACAAGTTAAAAATGGTTGTTCCCAGAGGAAGCTATAATGGCAGGCTCCAGATGGGGCAGTGACAAAGTATCAAACAATAATCCCTCTCACGGGCTGGAGGATCAAATCCTGTATTGCTCTGAAAGTCGTAAGTACAATTTGATGACTAAATCCCAAAGCATTTTGCTCAGCTGCTGCATAACCCTGTGTACTATAGAAACATGAAACTTCGCCTCTGTGCATGCTCACAGATGCCTTATATTTGACAATATCGAGCATTTTGGCATCTGTGTTACACCTGAGTGCTTTCACGTTTCACAAAGTGGATGCTGTGCCATCTGTCTCAGCACGGATATTTGGTGTATTACGCATGGTCTCAGCCTAGCTCCTGGATTGAAATTGGGATCCTCACTTGAAAGAGGGGAAAGGAAAATCCTGAGTTGCAGTTCTTTCAGAGGAATGTTGAAATATTCTGCAGAATCTGAGTTAAATGCCAACTAGGTCGTAAAATGCTTACACTGGTATCTGAAATGGAGGAGATCCCCTCCCCAGCATGTTCTCTTGTGGTGAAGGCAGCAATCCAGTTTTGCTGCTGGGAGCTTTGTGTTTTGGTTATTTTTGCAGGTTGTGTTCAACAGCTGGTGTTATGATTCGGTTAGTGAGAGATGCCTCTGCCCGAGTTAAGGTGCAAATGAGACCATATGCCAAAGTCCATAATACACATTGTATTTAACAGTAAATGTGAGGTAGAGAGATAGAAAGAAATAGAAAAGGGTGGTGGGGAGAGAGAGAGAGAGCGAGAGAGAGAGATGAAGCAGAAGATAGGCACCCGCCATGGATCCAGAGGCATCCTGTTGGTCCCTCTTCACCCTGGGCTTCTCAGTGGTTGCGGTCCCGGAGTTGTTCTTCTGAGGGTACCACCTTTATACAGTCCAGGTTCTGGGTATCCATGGGGTGGTTGCAGATGCTATTCCTATAACTTGGGGTGATATGTGTATGAGCAGTTGCTTCCTTTCCCACAGTTTGCCAGTGATTAATTTTTGTCTGGATACATTAACCAGGATGTGTTAACCAGATCTCGCCTTGCCAGACCTGGAATTAGCACCTTACTATTGCAAATTTCTCCCTTCTGTGCTTATTTCAAGTTCCTGCTGTTGTGGCTTATCTTATGGCAAGATTGTTCTGTGGCCTTGAGAGTGTTTTGAGAAGGCAGCTGTGCTCTGTAAGTCCTTACAGCCTGTCCTCAGCCTGGCCAGCAGTTTAGTCTCCTCTAGGGAGGTAGTTCTGAAATTGCAGTTTCAAAATATGCAGAGAGGAAGGGAATGAAGCAGCCTGCATTTTAGATGAGGTAAACATCATGCAACTGCAGGAAAGGACTGGATGAAGCCTGTTACTTTTAGAGAAGAAGGATTTACCCTTGGGCAGTATCTCAGACAGACTCCTCTAGATGGGAGGAGATGGAAAGGAAGTAGAACAGGGAAAATAAAAAAGGAAAAACCTGTTCTGTCTCCTCTGGGCTAGATAAGCGGCTTCCCCTTCAGCAGGTTTATTTTGTGATCCTTTCTTGAGGCATCTCTTCAGATAGGGAGCCAAGTTCCTAAAATGGGGCTGTGAGACTGAGCACCTTGTCTCTTTGTAATCTGGGCTGAGGTGTTTGTAATTCAGAAGCAGCATACAGCTCATTCCTCAGGAGTATTCCCCTTCACTTCAGGGTAGGCATAGATTACATACAGTGTTTGATCAGGTTTTATTTTAAATTGAGCCTCAGAGTCTCTGATGTTCTATAAAGGGCCAAGCACGTTGAAGTGTCTGTCTGAAGGACAGCCCTTATGCAAACACAAGTGCTGCCTGCAGCCAGATCCCTTAATAGCTTTCCACGCTGTTTTATTTTCCTCACTTTTACCTCTTGGGCACTTTAAAGCGATCTTTACTTTATCCCACACCTTTCTGTTACTCAGTCAATCAAGAATGGATGGACAAAAGGATGCTTACTCCTTTACACCTCTGCTAAGTGAGCTGCGCTCTCTCAAGTACCCATTCCTACCGTGACTTACTTTTACTAAGGGATTTAATCAGTGTAGTATGTATTATGGTTAATTCACAAAATATAGAATGGTAGCCTTATAGAAAGCAAAAGCTGAAAATAAGAGAATACTTAAAATTCGGAACAAAGATAGCTTTTTAATTGACTCTTTATAGTGAATAAACCACTGGGATGTGTTTCCAGGCAACAAGTTACCTAACTATATGTGACCAGCAAAGACATCTGCCATCTTTAACTGTGCTTAAAAGGATCCATGATGCCTGCAGTCATTTTTAATAAGCCTGAAAGGGTGAGTAACCTCCTCCTTTGCATGTTTAGCCAGAAGATTTGCTGGTACTAACTGTTCTAGTCCATCAAACTGGATCACTGACCTGACATAATAAAATCATCATGCAGGTTTTCTATTTCACTGAATATTTTTCCCTTTCCCTCCTAGAGAAACAAAAGCCTTTCTCCTTAGGTAATGCCCACTCCAAACCAGGCATGTCATGACCTGTCAGCTTTTGATGAATATTTCCTCCCACTCCTATTTTGTCTTATGGAAGAATGAGATGCTCTTTTCAGAACCCATATCCCTTAAAAAAAAAGTCAGGTAAAATAGAACATTTATTAAAATAGTAATTAGAAATCCTGCTTTGCCTCCTTAGACATACAATTCCCTAGCAGAGCTGTTGCTCTGATGTGCTGGAATGGGAGACAAATGTGGAATATTGCCCACAGAGAATTCACATGATGCCTTTTCTGAACAAATTGTAATTCAGGATGTATAATTACTTTCGATTTGGAAGCACAGGATACAACATACTCCATGCTTATACTGCACATAGCTTTTAGATTGGACCAAAGTTGTTTTATAATTTCACAATTATTCCTGCAGAAGAGCAAAAAAGAAGTTCCTAGGAGAGAGTTAACATGAATCTAATACCAAATAACAGACATTAATCTAATACCAAATAACTGGCATTTTGCTTAGACAGCTCTAAAGCAAGTAGACTCGTTTTCAGTGTGCAAATGAAAACTCTGGAGGATGTAAATTGCAGTTTTCCTGTAGTTTTAGGAGTATGTATAAATGCTTTAAGCAATGCTTGAGGCACACATTTACATGGTTAGGGCTATGTCTAGCCTGCTCCTCTCAGCATTTGAAGATTTCTCAGTGAAGGGAAGGAGAGGGGTCCTGAGGGTCACTTGGTGAGAGCAGCATAATCACACGCCGTAATTCCAGGAGCTGACACTGGTGCTCAGAGAACCAATCTTGCTGAACACCCTTCCCCAGCAGCTTCTGCCTGATCTTGCTAGTTCATTGCCTTCAACCTTGTGCTTAAATTTCTCATGCAGTAATGTAGTGAGCCTTTTGCCCCTCTCCCAGTCCCAGTTCAGATTGAGCTGGAATCAGCTCCCTGTCCCAGTCTGCCACTCAGCTGCAAGGAGATTTGTGGAGAAATGCAAGAGCAGGCAGAAGAAGTGAAGTAACTCAGTAGAAGTGGAGGAAGCCAGAAGGGCAATTTTCTTAGGGGCAACACTGGCAAATGCCAGTTTAAAGCACTGGTGAACCTGTGGCCTGAAGCAGGTCATTAAAAATAATGCCTTGGAATTCAGCAATAATACACACTTTTGTGGCAGAAGGACAGGTCATGAACAAAGCTTTTCTCCATGCTTAAAGATGGTATCTTACATAATTAAAAAGTAAGGTACTAGCTGCTGCTTCTTGATAGATACTTAGGACTTAATGGAGTAACTCAATTTATTATATCTTTATTCCATTCTCCAGCTGCAGAGGTCTTGGGTTCAAAGTATGGTGTTTCTGCAGTAAAGGATAGAGACTGTTCTTCAGCCAACAACTCTGACTGGATTGACCCAAACTCCATTTGAGAAAACACATTTCTTTAATTTTACCTTGAAATCTTCTCACGGGTTGGATGCAGCTTTCAAGAGGGAAAAATTATTATTATAAATAGAAAAGCACGGCTTCAGGCTGTACCATTTGTCACTTCAATCTCAGTTAGGCCCATAATAATATTTGTGCTCAGAAAATCCTCAAGAGCATGAGAGTGAATTTGTATGGCCTGTTAGGCACAAAATTGCCTGTTTTATTGGTGCAATACAGGTGCACCTTTTAAAAATTTTACTCCCCGTGTTTATAACTGATCAACTAAAAAAATCACAAGGCAGACATGACACACTGCCTGTTGATATGGAGACCATGTCTGCTACACCTAATTTAATACGTCTCTTTTCTTAAAACACTAATCTGCTGCATTTCTTCAGCCTATTTATCAGAATTCTTTCCTAAACAACATCCACACCAAAACAGATCTGGAGGCATCGAAGCAATGGTATTGCATGATGATCTCATTAAATAAACAGCAGCTTTCCTTCCGTAAATTGTTTTGTTACTGAACAGGTTGAACTCTGCTACAAGGATATAGGTTAAGAATTATCTGCACTGTGTTTCAGTACACAAAACAACCTCTAGTTTTTTCACCTATATGGTTGGCTAAATCACACCACGGTATTTCAGCCTCCAGTGTTTTTGCTCACCTCAGTACCAGTTATCAGCTTAACGTAGGCATCCGTGTTGAGATCACAAGCTCATGAGTGTGTAAGTTGGCTTTTGAGAAAGTGCATGACTTCCTTGTGCTCCCACAAATGCAGTTCAGGTTTCATAGTTCAGTCTATAATAATGCAACCACATCATGATTCAGCCATGCACCCTTTGCATTTGACTGGCAGGAATTCTCACAGACAAGGTGTCTTCCACTGCAGCAGGTCCATAGCCCAGGATGTGCATGCTGGCAGTAGCTCTCATTGGGATAAGGAATTCACCCTTTTTTCATCTCTTTCTGCTAAAGAGAATGGAATCCTCAGATAACTTGCAGCTCAGAGCCAAGCTCAGGTCTTATGCAGGAGCTTGAGGAAACCAGAAGGTCTTTGGATTTTCAGAATGGAAAGGACACAAGGTCTGGGTAAGCTCATGATAGACCCTGTTTTCCCCCTGCTTTCACTGCTGGCAGTGTTGTGTGCCAGCAGGAATCATCACTTCCAACTGGCAGAAGCAACAAATTTACAGTCATTCTGTTTCCAGTTCTCCCTTCCCCTTCTTAAAATTTAACCCGGTCTCTGAGGCATTTTATTTTCCCATACATTCCTATTTTGCATATATCTACACTAGCACTAATATTGTATTATACCACACCTGAAAACTAGGATATTTTTGTTAATAAAAGAGCTTTTGCAGCAGTATCAAATGAGAGAAACCGGGCAAATTCTCAAAGGACACACAAAGGTAGTTTCTTACTACTCATCTGCATGTATACGATTTCCAGAATTAAGCAAAGGTTTATTGTCATACACTGACTATATATCATCTATATATCAGAAACTTGGAACTGAAGCAGAAACAAGAAGAATGTTCTGCAAAGTCCCCTAAAAAGTCTCTCCTGGGACTAGAAACTGAGCTGAAAATGTCCTCACCCTGTGAAAGTGGTGATGAAAATCTACCAGAAAGAAGCCACTGTCTGCCTCTGTTTCTTAAAACAGCTGCTGCAAAGCCTATCAGAGTACACTGAACTTCTAACACTACTTTTTATTAGAACAGATTAGGACAGTAAGTATTTTTTTGAAGTGAAAAACTCATAAAGAGCTGAAAACAAAAGACTGCAAATCTTCATCTCCTGTACTGGGCTACTCAGGATTTTCTTTCGAGCCCTGTTTTTAGTCTAGAACATTTCAGTATCCTGCTACTTTGGATCAACTTCCATCATCCCACCAGGTACCACAGAAAATTCCCTTTTCCTAAGCTCTGGACTACATGTTTATTTTCTGCTCCCCTCCACCTGTTTCTCCACCTTAGCAGTTCCCTGCCTGCCAGATCTGTCCCTTCCCAGATGTCCAGCTCTGCTCTCCTTTGCCTTTTTCCTGCTAAGTTCAGTTGCTGTCAGAAAAGAACTGCCCTGTCTGTAAAATGTTCGTCTTTTGCCAAAGCCCAATGGCAAAGTTGTCAAGGCAAGGCAGACAAGCAGTCTTCCTACCTGCTACCAGCAACTGGTTTTTAAAAGGAACATAAAAAACACTAACTGCAAACCAGAAAATTAAACAGATGTATTCATCACAGTCCCACCGCAACACCTGGACTGCAACACCATCCTCTTGCTACCTGAGCTCTTCTCTCTCTACAACTTCTTCCTCTACACCCATCTCTTACTGTCAGACCAAATCCTTTCATATTTTCTGTAATCTGTATCAAAAGTATTTGATTTTTATTGAACTTTTCCTCTCTTGTTCCAAAGGCTTGATGTTCTGCAGATCATCTTTTTTTTCTTCTCCTCACTTGCAAATTGCTTTTCATTCAAGAAGACTTTCTTTTCTTTGCTTACCTGAAACCTGATATGCTGTTTCTGATTATTTTTCTCCATTCTGAATCTACTCATCTCAGTCTTTCATTTCCTGACAAACTCTGTGCCCTTGGCTTGCATGTATTTTTGAATACCAATTGTGGTGTATCCAGACCAGATCTTTGCAGGGAGCATGCCCTGTAGGTGGGCTGACATACATTTTGATTTATTTGCAATTATGCCAGCTCAGAATTTGATTCCTCTTTCTTTTTTCCTTTCATTTAAATTTGGTCTAGTTAAAAAAAATCCAAACTGTTATTGTATACCTTACCATTCTTGGTTTAGTTTGCTACCACGTAACAGTGCCTACTTCTCCCCTCTTTTCTTCTATTGCAGATGAATAACTGACTGCTGTGCCTTTCCAGGACTGAAGCTGTCTATTTCTGCTTGTGTTCCTACTATGCTCACTAATGTCTATTCTCAAACTCCTTATTTACTTTTTTCCCCTTTATACCCCAGAAATTTTATCTGATCTGTCAAGCTTCCTTTATAATTGTGTTCATATTCTTGACCTTGTCATATGCTATTTTCTTTCTAAGAATATGGGAATTGCCAAATCAGAAAACAAACAATGATTCATCAAGCCTACTAGCTTGTCAAAGAGGGTAGGAAAGGCTCACAGGATATCTAGACAGGAATAAAATATTATATAAGGGGATATAAATCCTCTTTGGCTTCCAGCATTGATCAGTTTGAGCCCTCAGGCTTTAGTTTATATAGTTTACTGTTCTTATTTCAGCTAGTATGAACTACCTATGACTGTTTTTTTGCAGGTGTATTTTATGCTGGTAAAATTTTACCATTTTAATATTTTGGCTAAAAAATACTGTGTATGTTATTTGCATTTTATATGACAAGCCTTTTTCAATGCTGAGGAAACATCTGCTTACAAAGTTTGATCAAGACTGGTCTACCTACATATAAAAAAAATAACTGAAAAAAGGTATTTCCCTTTATGCACCTTCTCTGAAACAGGATCCTTCCTCTCTTGGTTTTTGTATTTATACATGACCCTTAAATTTTTCTTAAGAACATAAATGATTTGAGTCTCACACCCACTCTGTCTGGACTTGTGGTCCACGATAGAAGAAGAAAAAGAACAGCTTCCCAGATGGAAAGGAAAGCTATTACAGCAGGAGAACACACAGGGTTGCAGGGTTAGTTCTGGTAAAGCTCAATGGTGGGGCAGGGCACTGAGACAGCCACTTTAGAAAGATAGACTTGGTTTAGATAGAAAGTTTTCGAGAGCCTTTGGCTAGACAAAAATTTTGTTTCCTTAAAATCTCTGCCTTTGGGATAAGAGAATCACCAAGATGCCACTTGTCAAAGAACTTCTCTTACATGAATACCATGGATACAGTGCCACTTAAATTTTTTTAAGGTACTTTACAGTTTTTACAACTTTCTCTTTCCCTCAATTATGAAAAATTGCTTGAGAATGGGATATGTAGGTGCCTTTTGTGGGTAAAACACATGAACTGTTCTTTTCAAACAGATGAATAAAACTCCAGCAGGACATCAGCTGTATGCTGCTGTGCTGCTCCAGCTGGGAGGTTGTTGTCCTATTTGGAGCCAGTGCTCTGATGCTGTCTTCCATTCCACTTTGAAACTTCCCTCATGAGTTGGAACTGAGCATTATCTGCCTCAGCTATACAGAGAAGGCTGCCCAGCACCAGCATCTCCAGCCACCAGAGCCATCACCTTCCACCACACAGGGATGGCCCACTTGGCACAGCAGGATACCACAAACCCAGCTATCACAGCATGCCATGAGCCAGCTGGAAAACTTCGGAGAGTTCATCTCATCATCCCTTGAAATACTCTTCCCCAAATGCAGGATGGACCACAGTCAGTTCAAGACTGTTACCAAGGTGAGCTTTCAGCAGTTCATGGATCACTATCAGTTAAATCAGTTGAGTCATTACGCTCTCATTACTTGTAAGATCAGCATAGAAAAGCTCAGGGTAATGTAAATAAAAAACAGCTGGGATGGAAATCACAGAGTAGAAATTAGGTTTTTCCCTCTTTCACTTACAGGTGGAGGTAGAGATCTCTTATTTTATCTCCACTTACTGTGACGGCTGACAGCTGGTTTGCAATCCTCACAGAACTCGAGGACAAAGTCAGCGTCTATTCGTAAGAAAGACGGCCCTGAGAAAAGTGAGATTTAGCCATGGAAATGTTCTGTCAACAGAGCTAAGAAATCCAAAACAAGGGGAGAAATATACCACATTCAAGCACCTGATGTTTTTCTCAAATGCATAAGAGCTGATGTTATATGCAACAGACAATAATGGCACAGTTAATAACAGCCAATGGGTACAGTGTAGCAGTTAGATGACCAATAACCTTGTAGCACAAATGATAAGATATAAAAATGTATAAATGGAGACTGATTATTAAATGTTGGCATTTGCCTAGAACCTTTGCACTGTACACTTCGTTATGTCACGTCCGCATCAACAGCAACAACCTGCTAGTACCAAGACTCAAAGAATGTAACTAGGTTGTCATGTAAATGAACTTTACCAGACCTTGTAAAATTTTCCAGTCATTTCAGTTCCCTCTGGTATTTTCAGCCCAAATAGTTGATGAATGTAGTATTTTTAAGATTTAGTGTCACAGGATGCTCTGTGATCGTCCTTTAAGCCTCCCGAATTTTTTCCCTCTTTTCCACTGAAAAGACAGCCCAGCAGTTTCTCTTTCTGTGATTTATTTATATGATCTTTGACAACTTTTATGTAAAAAAGATGATGTTTAAACATTGCCCACCATTTCCTCTTGTTTCCTACCAATAACAGCTCTGGTGGAGGTTTGAGTATTTCAGTTTCATTGATTGCAAATGAGCAGGAACTTCAGTTGCCATGTGTTGTTTTCTAACACCCCCTTGTTAATCAGAGAGGCACCTAGAGAGACCAGCTGCATGCAACTGAGCCTCAGCCATCTAGCTGAGCTGTAGCTGCAGTATTCCAGCTTGCCTGTGTTCCTTTTCAGGCCCTGCTCTCTCCCTGCAGGAATTCAGGATGGGCAGTACTTGTTCTCCCCAGTTAGCGAGGAGGAGAGTGCCAATGTGCATGTCCACACTCCAGCTTCCCAGATCAGAAGGGTAAACTCTTTACCTGAAGCATGTTTTCTACCTGAAAAAGCATTTGGTCATCATTTGGTATCATTACACTCTTGATCTATAAGTATTTAAAAATGAAAGGAGAGCTGGATCTTAAGTGGAACAATAACACATTTGGTCTGAAGGATAGCTCCTACCGACTTCTAATGGTTATGAGGCTGAAGAAACCATTTGCTCTTGAATGCTTAGCAGCTGATTCAACACAGGCTGATTAGATAAAGAAAAGAGAGTGGAAGGATAATAAATAAAAAGAGTGCTGTGATGAGAGTTCTAAGGAAATGAAAAACACTTTATTGATAATCAATCTGTGGTAGATTTTGATAATGAACTCCTGTATAATAAGCAGCCCACGTGCTCACCCTGCCACTGGAATTCTAATGAGGAAGATAATAGATCCAAATTAGAAGTTTGCCAGTGAACCTATTATTAAAACAATTAAACATTTTAAAAGTAAGTAAACAGAAGTTGGAATCCATATTTTGCCATTAGGTTATATGCTATTTTCCTTTGGTTTCCTTACTAATAAATGGGCAAAGTTATCCTTTGGATATATACCTTTAAGAGTTTTATGATTACCTTCCTAAGGCAGGTGAGACTGTTGCTAATGAGATGGGGTTAGACACCAACATCATGTAATTATGTTGTATGGGGCAGGTAAAAATAAGTTTTCATGTCAAAACACAGAAATATGGGTATGAAAGTCCTTCTGCCCTTAAAGGTTGAAAGCTCTATTGAAATATGTTCTATTGAAAGGCAGTGGGTGTGTACATGGCACAGTAGTTATAAAACATAAGTCTATCCACCCAGGGGTTAATCAGATTTCTTCTTGCATCCAGACAGCTCTGATCAACCCCTTGCTGAGCTCTGCTGGAATGAGCATTGACCAGAGCCATTCCCACACTAGAACAGCAATGTTTTCCCAGCTCAAGTCCACCTTCTGACAATGCTTCCATGCTTAATTACTTGCTATAATTCTGCCTCAGTGGCCATAATATTCTCTATCAACTGCTTCTCACCAGCTTGTTGAGACTCTGTCTTTCCACCTTATTTAGCTACTGTTTAGTTCATCCCTTGTTATTCTCATTTTCTTTTTCCAGTGAACTTACTGCACGATTGATTCTTGTTAATTCTGCCAGACGGTCACTAACTGTTGCCAAACAGGCTTGTCACATCACTTCAGCAATTTATACTTTGCTCTTCCTCTCCTCTTGTTCCCACTGCTGCCAGCACAGAAACCAGGGCCCAAGAGGTTGCCTGAACACTGAAATGGGTCTCTCTCCATGAACCATTTTGACTCTCAGCACTGGCTCCTCTTCCCTTTTGCAAACGCAGGCTAAGCAGTTGAGCAATTGACCTGGAGGTGAAAGTGGGTTTAATCTTTCCTGTTTCTTTGAATAATTCAAAGTGAATTTAATATTTCAGCTTCTGCCACACTTGGCAGAATACTCCATATTTGAGAGGTGTGTGTTGGGAGGAAAACAAGAGGAAGGATATGAGAAAGGAAAAGAGAAGGACCAAAACTTTTAACAGAATGCCTTAGATAGCTTCATGACTTTCAGTTTTCCCAGGGAGTGACCCTTTAGAGTGAAAGATGACTCAAATACACAGAACAAGTTTCACATGCACTCTTGAGGTAGATTATATGCTACTCCTGAGTGGAGAAAAGCCTTTGAAATTATTAGTATTGGATCCTCAAGAAATCCCTGACCTCACCTCAGACTGTACCTGAACCACCTACCCAGGGCTCCAGAGTCTCAGCTCAGCCCAGGACTGAACCCTTGGTCCTCACTACTTCCTACATTTACCCAGAAGGATATCTTAATATATATATATATAAAAATTGCATCTCAGAAGACTGCAGCATGACCACAGCATATGAACAGTTCCGTTTCCTCTGAAATTATGAAAAATATCTGTGCAGCTGATAAGTGAAATGTTCACAAATCTTGATCAAGGGAAAAGATTTAACAGCTTTTAGTGTAGAAGAGATTTAAGTATTGAACTAAAATATAAAACAGTAGCTGTTTTGGTCTTTTTTATATGCATCAGTCTTCCATTTTACTGCTCCTCTTTTTGACATGGACTCTTAAATTCATCTTGCAAGTTCTGTTGCTCAGAGGAGACAGCTCACTTTTAAAGGGCATGAAAGGTCTAAAGATGTGTGGTTGAATTACTAGTAATTCAAACTCAGACAGAGATTTCTGTGTCGTGATAAAGTTGCTTAATAAGACTTTTACTTACATAGGAAAAAAGAGAAAAAACTCACCTTACCCAAAACAAGTCAAGTTGCACAAGGCCTTAGAGACAGATTGATTTAATACCATACTAACAACAGGTTGACACTTTGGAGATCATCTAATTTTTCCTTTCAAGAGAATTTGGGGCTGAGAGGGAGCAGAGTTTTTCAGATTTCTTATTAATTGTGATTTACAACACGTGTGGCTGCTCTACAGGTTAGGCATGTGAATAATACAGATCTGTGCTAGCTTCACCCAGAACACCATATATATTAAATCTTACCCAAGGGGATTTTGAGGAAGTATGATACTTGTGGTGAAGTGGGAATCTCTGAGTACTCTGCAAAAGCAGAGACATTCCACGACGCTAATTTCTTAGGAAATATTTACATTTTTTTCCCTCCATACAAAAACTAGAAATTTTGAAGGGTGTTTGTACTTTTTTTCTCTTTTAAAGAAGTATCCCGAAAAGAGAACCTTAAACTGCAGTCCAGGTACATCACAGGTTCTTGTTCTGAAGGGGTTTCACAGCTTCTCCTTCATACATTCTCTTGTGCATGCACCTCATTTTTGAAAACAGCATCAATTTCCATTACTCTAAGCACCTTTACAAACAATGGTGCTCTGCTTCATGTCATTAATCCTATATAGAAGAAGTTCCCAAAGTTAGGTTATTTATCCATGGTCCTTTCCTCATGTCTTTTGTACATTCAACACATTCTTTGATGTTAATAGTCTAATATATTAACCATGGGATTTTTTCCAACCTTCTTTCTCCATTCTTTCTCACTCATTTTGTTTCAATTAAGCTGTTTCCATGGGGGCCTCTATATATCAATATCTCCAGTATTTAACACAATAAGTGCTTAATAAGGTAAGACAAGGTTAAGGAGAAGGGAAAATTCTAGGTGTTATCATAATAATATAATTGGCAATGCAAATTAAAATCTGTCTTCTTTAAAGTCTATTTTTCTGTGCAAGGAGGGCTGAAAAATGCTTTATATTCAGTCTTCTACACTCTGACTTACATTTCAATATACCTAAGGTAAATCTCAGAGATAGAGCATTTCCCTTCTTGGGTCACTGCACTAAGATACTCTGCCATCAGGAAGGATACTGTTAATGGCATTCATGTAGGATGGTTTTCCATTTAAGTGAACTATCATGACCAGTCTGTCTTTTTTTCCCAACTCATATAGTTGACCTTCATCAAAACAATTTGCTTTCTACAGGAAGATGAAACCAACAAGTGACACTTGCATCATGAAATGAAAAAATAGTGATAAATCATACATGACAAATGAAATTCTAGGAAAGTTTAGGGTGTTATTCACCACTGTTCCCAAGTAGATTCAATTTACTGTTCCCCCAGGAACAGATACTGTAGGTCATGCAGTAAGGTATTGATTTTCCCAATTACTGAGGATAATATTATATATTTCTGGGTTGTTGCATTATTCTTGAAACTTGTTTCTTGGTTACTAAACAAAAGTGTGTTTTTCATACATATGCTGTTCAGACCTGTCAGTTTCAAAACCAAATGTGTTTTATATAATTCTCTAAAAATAGAAACATGATTACTGCATAAAATTCTTTCTGCTTGTTATGAGTAGAATTTAGGTTCTATTCATATATGTGTTTTTAAGGACTTCTTTCAGAACTGCATTGTAACTAACTGGTCCCTAATAATTGTCTAAGTTAATAGTTTGACTACAAGGAACTGACCACTTATTTTTCTTGAGTTGAAATAACAAGTTCAGAAGGGGTTGTTTACTCCTTAATTGAAGATACTTCTTAAAATAGCATTAAAGAAGAAAGAATTACTGTCTACTGGAAAATCAGAGGAGGAAGACCGTATTAAGAAGGAATTATTTATTCCCACATGATAAGATTAATTTACGGTTATTCCCAGCCAGAATATGGCTGATTCTCAGAGACAGTCTGAGCTAGACCATTATAGGGAACCTAAGCCATTCATAACATTGCAGCACCACTTTTATGCATTTTGCCTAAATATTTCTAACTGAAGGAAACAGTTGTGACTTAGAGTATGTCTTCTGCAGATGGCCTAAGTACCATATGGCAACCTTGCACCCAAGCTTATGGTTAAGCAGTATGGACATATGGGTCAAGTCATGAGTTTGGACTGCTTTTCTCTCCAAATCATCTTTTCCAGAATTTCATTGAAACGTCCTTAAGAAAGAAATCTTGAAAAGAGTTCATGAGCAAATTTTTAATTTTTCAGTAGAGTTGATCACAATTAGAGTCAGACTTTGAGAAAATGCTGAGCTTCTAGTAGACAGCTTGTGGACTCTCTTCCTATTAAAACCTGGTCCCTTCCTTCAGTGTCTTAGTGAGATCTGATTTTTTTTTTTAATCTTTAGTCCCAGCTATTGAGGTTTAGTTATTCTGAAAATTGTAGCATGAATTGCTGTCTTGATACTCTCCCTGAATAGCAAACAGGTATATTTTGTCACTTGAATATTTTTATAGTCGCCTATAACTTGCAATGTTCTGTCGTTGCAGAGTTTGCCTCCTAAACTTTCAGAGGAAGTTGGACTTGCTTGTACCAAATCTATATGTGAATTTCTGACACACAGAGAAGTGCAGCAGTAAAAAAGATTTATACTCAGAGTTTATTACTGATGAATTGAATCATACTGGAGTGAGGCTTGAAAATACATGTTTACTGATAGTAATTCTTCTGTTTAAAGTGGCAAGTCTCAAGTTTGATGGGATATGTGATGTGTAAGCAGAAGACAAAATTTTACTGAGGTGATGAAGTGAGTATAATTTTCAGAAGGATTTTCAAAGGAATGCAGGAGAGTTAGTCATTTACCTCCAGCTGATGTTCAGCAAAAACTCAGTGCCAAAGTTCCTTAAGCTCTCTTATACATTTTGTGCAGCACTTCTACTGGAATTTTCTTAGACTTATTTATCACCACAAGGAGAGGCTCAGCCTTTTTTCTTCCACTTTCCTTTATGCTAGATGGGAAAATTTGTCAGCTTTCTTTCCTACAGAGGATGGGTGTTGTTCATGTTTATGAGATGCAGTTATCTGCTTTGTTTTGTTCACATTACAGAAATGAAAATGTCCCTGTTCTTTTGTCTGTGGGCTCCTTAGTGAAAGTGTGTAGGGTCAGGATAGTTTTCAACATGGCAGTAGATTATTTGCTTGGAGATCATCCCAGTGTCATGAACACAATTTATAGGTAGTTTGGGAACTATAATTTTTTTTTTCTCAATTTCAGAATGTTTTTTACTTTAAGATTTGCAGATCGAGTTGACTTGTCTCCCCCTTCAAGCTCTAACTCCATGAAGGTGTGTCCGCAGCCATTACATCTGCAAGCACTTCTGGGCTCTCTTAGGATGCAGACTGGGTTGGTTCAGTGGTGCAGGGGGAAGGTGGGAGAGGAGCTGTGCAATATGGCTTTGCATGTTTTACATGTTCCTACTGGAAGATGCAGGGCCTTGGTAGTGTTGTCGGAGGAATGGCCCCTAAAGTAGTGCTCCAGTAAAATTATCAAACTGTGTATCCTGGAGTTTCTTCAGGGCTCTGGTGGTGTCGACCTGCTAGAGTTCTTGGGGAGCATCCTGTCAGTCTACTAGTGCCCAAGTGGACCCCAGGCCTGATTTACCTGCACGATGTCTGGCCCTGGCTCTCTGTGCAGTCACTGGCTGCCCCATCAGATCCTACCATGAGTTAAGGAGTGTACACTTGCAGACCAGAGACAGTAATATTGCTTTGCCTTTCAAGACCCAAGACAGCTCTGGGGCTATCCATACTGCGCTGATGGGGAGTTGTAGGGAACCTGAGCACCGGCTGAATGCTGGTTGCCTTAAAGGAAAAATCTGGATATCGTATGCCGTATTCCAAGAATGCTCAGGGCTCCATGGTGTGCAGTGTCCAGCTGACACTACAACTTCCTTGGCCAGCATGCACATGCGTGTGCACGGCTATGTGCACGTCTTCATAGAAACTAAGGTCCCTGGGCCAAAGCACCATGAAAATCTGGGAAGCAGCCTCAGCTAGACTGTGCAATAGCAGAGCACTCTTTGGTTAGGTGCCCACTGTACCGTAGTGGAGCAGATACATGGGTGTTGCTCTTGTTAGGGAAGATCCCATTTCTGTCCTTGCAAAACTTCATCCTGTACACAAGTTCAGATTTGATTCTCTCTGCAGTTCTTAATGAAATACTCCCTTTACAGTCTTTTTTTTTTTTTCATTCCCATCAAGCTCTTCTAAGGTTCACTGGACATGTTTAAAGTAATTTCAGCATATGTTAAACTAGAAACTTAAGAGCAGGGCAGGAAATCAGTCTATTATGGAGGATTTTAGTTGATTTTTCAAATTAATGTTTCAGATCACCATGAAGCAGTAGATATAATTAAGTGCCAGAGAGATAGAGTGCTAAATGCATGAATAAAACGTCTTATTGTATTATTACACTTTTATAATAAGATTTACTTGTCAACTTATAATGTAATAATGTAACTAACAAGATAATTTATTTCTCAATGTAATGAAGATGTACAGAAGGCAGAGGCAGGACCTTCTGAGATGCCAGCCTCACTCTGAGGCTGAGCCCGCCGTGTAGCATGCACACATAATGAAGGAAAAACCCTACTGAACTGAAGGAGGGAGCGTAGGATGGATAGCGGATGAGGAAGGAGCAGGAGTAGACATGAAGTTTGCATTTGGTAGAGGAGTGAAAGTTGAGAGAAAAACTGTGATAACAGAAGGCATGAGTCTGCTGGGGCAGACGATACTGTATGTATTTCTCCAATTGATAGAGCAAGACATTTCCATAATGTAAACTTTCGTAGAAAGAAGGTTAAAATAGCTAATTGCCTTGGTGTGGGCTGAGAAGATATGTATGGAAAGCTACCCCAGACTGGATGACACATGCTAACGTGTCTGGCTGTGTAAGTTTAATGATGCCTTCCTTAGAGAAAAAGAGGTCTGCTGGATTTCAACCAGGAAGGCAGAAATTTTCGTGAGTTTTTCCCCAGTTTAACTACATCTAATAGAGGCTGTGATTTATAAAAATGTGAGAGCTGCTGAAAGAGGTTGTGAGGAATAATTTGCTATCATCTTGTTTCTAAGACTATGATGGGGCCAAGTCCTGGAAAGGTCCTGCTTGTTGCCGTTTATAGACCATGAGTAATGCCCCTTACTTGCCATCACTAAATTTCTGTCAGTGGAACTCTATAAAGGCAGGCATGTATTTGCAAAGAAACAGGGGATTCTCCTGCCTTTCTTGCTGTCTTCAAAAATAACCCAGGGAGCTCCATGAGACCCTGCATGAGCTACTACGAAGTCTCTGGTTGCTTCCTTCCTGGCTCATTCCCCCAGACACTGGTGCTTCCAGTGACCACTATAATCAGGCAAGGCAAACAGAGAAACATGTCTCCCCATGTCTGAATGGGGAAAAATGTAGGTGCAGGTATGCTGGGGCTACATCCAGCATCACTAAAGCAGGTGAATGAATGCAGGATTGTCTCAGAGAGAGAATGGCACATCCTAAACTAATCTGTTGATTCTTATTAGAGCCAGGTTTTGACCAAGTGCGGAGGGAACTGGCTCTCTTGATGTCTGTTCTTGATGCAGTTCTGCAGGGATCCAGTGGGAACAGGTGCAGGACAGGCTGCAGTCTGTGAGAGGGCTGGAGCAGGCTATGAGGTGGTGACACGCTCCCTGTACCAGCATGGTGGAAGAAGGAGTTGCTGTGATTATCACCCATGGTACACTTCCAGCCATGCAAGGATGTGTTGTGGAAAGTATGTAATTTCTGCATAATCTACTCTCTCTCTCTCTCATATATCCCATGTAATCTACACAGCCAGGCAACACACGGAATAGTAATGGCACACAAGGTAAGTGCATTCCTGAGCTATGCAGCATAAATATGAATGAGAGGGAACATACTGCACTTTAAATTTTTTGCACATTGTGCTGTGTATAATGACAATTAGTACACTGTGGTACATTATTCAAAATGTGAGAAGTACAGTAACCTGCAAATGATGTTTTGTTTTTCCCTTCATAGCTGCCAGATGGTGTGGAACCATTTACACAATATCTGAGTGTTAGTGCATTTTAAGCAGGGAAATAAGGATCCTGCTCAGTGTTTTGTTTCTCTCTTTTGGATTTTTTTTTTTTTAATTCTTAACTACCTATCCAGCATATTTGAAAATTCTTTTTTTTTTTTCTGAACCAAAAAACCGGCATACCTAGTGTTTCCTTATTCTGTATTTTCAAGTCATATCAGGAACTTTGGTTTGAGCAGAGAAAGAACAGTTTCTCAGTGTTTCTTTTATGACAGTGGAAAAACAGTGGAAACTTTATTTACCATGATTATTTTGTTTCTTCATAGAAGTCTAATATGATATGATAGTGCTTGGAGATCCAACCAGACCATGTCTTTCAGGACTCCTTTAAGGTATCTCCTAGACATGAATGAACATAGTACCTAATGGCATCAGGCAACATTATATTGTCCTTCTGTTCAAAACAGAGGACTTACAAAAGAGATCTTCCACTTGTATGCAATTTGGTAAGCTATTCCTAAACCAAGACTGTAGGTCATTAGTCTTAGCTTGTTTATTTTTTTTTCGGCTGAGATAGTGCCACAAAGCAGGTCATGACTGTGAGGTCAATATACACAGTCTGGCTCCAAGTTAGATCTTCAAAGAGACCAGAAAGTTTTCAAAATCAGTAATGTTCTGTTTTATTTGAACGGAACTTCACTTTTAAAAACAAAGATCTAAGCAAATAGGGATCACAGACTGGAAGTTAAAATAAGGAAAAATAATAATTTTATATACAGCTCTTACATTTCTCACTGTGTCCCAGCCAATGAGTTCTTGCTTCTAGGCTTTACTGCAGTTAACACTGTAATGCTAAGTTAGAAAAAACTGCTGAGTCCCCTTTGGTCTTAGCATATTCCTTTCTGTTGCCTCTGAGGTGTCTCTGTGTTGTGACTCTTTCATGCATCATAGCATACAATGTCTTGGGCCTTTTCTTACTGAAGGAAATGTGAAATCTCATCTTCTTCCAGAAGTTCTGCCAGATCTAGTCCAAAAACATTTCAAGTCAAATATACCCCCAAACACACCAAGGATATTATGAAAATGGAGACTTGAATTTTGCCTTCTGCAGTGAAGGTCGAGGTCACAACTGTACTGTGGCATGTTTAGAGAAACCACAGCTACCTTAAAATTGCCTTTCTGGGATTCTGCTGGCAGTATTGCCATGATAGCACAATCTTGGTGTGGGCTCCAGGGAAGCTGAAAAAAACTTCAAATACAAAGATCCACTAATACAGCTGTTCCACTGGTGCTGACCTACATAAAACTAGCAAAAGTATCTATATGTGGGCTACAGATTTTGCTGTTTAAGTTTAACCCTAATGCACAGTAAATGTTTTATGTTGCTGAAGTCATATATTTGATTCACTGACTGGCATTTTTCCAGTTGCCCTTTTCTAGGTTTGAGTTTGTTTTCTTTCTGCTACGAGTTCCAGTCATGTCAATATATTGGGTTCTGTGTATAAATCCTGATATGTTCAATCCCATCAATGTATCTCATTACCTTTACCTCTTAAATGAAAAGAATCAATTCACATTGATTATCAACCTAGAGAAATTACCATTTTTCTTACTTTTTGTGGAAAAATGATAAAAAGGAAAAAGTTTTGGCAGATTTCTGGAGCTTGCACAGTGTTTTCCTTTGAAAGTGTGGGTTAAAGTAGTGACCTTTGCTGCATGTACAAGGGAGAAGGGAAGGAGAACTGTTGCTCACCTTCAGTTTCCAGCATTCTCCCACCTGTTCACGCTGTAGGAAGTCGCTAACATTCAAAGTCAAATTCCTAAAGTATTTGAGCATTTGAAGTCCCCATTATAATATTGGCCAGTGTAAGTAACTTCTACCCTTGTCTTCTACCTAGTCTTGAAGAAAGGGAGGATGAGAGGAAGGGAGAAGGTATTGTATTACATTGCCAGTTGATTAGGGTCATTCAACCTTACAGAATACATGCATTTTGATATAAACTGATATAGTACATCTTGAAGAAATACAATTTTCACAGTGGGTAGAAGCTTGTGGGCAGGTAGTAAAATCCCTGCACTGACCAGAAACTGTTGTGAACATCTGTTCCCTGACTACTTAAATTATACTTGGACAGTTTGATGCATCTCTGGCATCCATCCCGTGTGGTAGCAGAATGAAAGTAGAAGAGAAGAAGAATGTAAACTCAGGAATCCTGTGGGGTTGTAATCTTTCTTTGTGCTTTTTGTATTTCCTTCTCCATCCAGCAAATGTCACATCTTTGTTTAGCAACATAAGACGTCCTTTCTTTCCCTCTGTTATATTTGCAGCTGCCTGCTTACTTATTTTGTGTACATTAATATGAAACATGCAAGGCTCAGGACTTAATTCAAAGTCATGAGAAGAGAAAGAGAGACATTTCTACAGAAATATATTCTTGTGGAATGTTTTATTGAGTTAAATTCACCTTACCAAACTATAATTTCTGAAATAAATGATTCTTCTGTGAATCTCATACTCCAGTACCATCTTCACTTGAATTCTGCTGGGCTTGCATCATGCTAAGGGGTCTTAATGCAGCCTTGGAAAAGAGGCTAGGAGATGGATGATTAGTTTGGTTGAAAATTTTATGGTGGCACACAGAAATGTGAGTTTTCTTCAGCTTCCCCAGATATTACAGCAAAAGAACAATTAGTTTTCATTGCCATGTTAAAGGTACACTTGCCCATTGTTTAGGCTGTATTTTTGAACCTGAAGTGTTAAGGCAATGTGACAGATTTTCCATACTGCCAAAAACAGTGCTTGATTTAACAAAAAGTAAAAATCAAAATCACTGCAGAAATTTTAAACCCTATTTAAAAAGAGCAATAATCATTGATTAAGTCAAAATTATTAGTGTTTTTAAGGGCTTTTTTATTGCAGTTTGGCTCAAGGATATAATCTCATTTTGGCATGCTTGCATGAAAATGAGTTGGTGCCTGGGGGTTGGCTTTCCACAACAGTAATTTGGAATATGACTCATCTATCATTAGTTTAAGCACATGCAAAAATATAGACCTTGTGTTTTACAGCAGTGGAGAAAGACTCTAACATGTAATAACAGGTGTACCTCAACTGTGTGGCCTTAGGAGATGCTCCAGATGATGTTCTTCGCTGCCAATGGCAGAGAAAGCCTGCTCTGTATACGCGGGTATAAATCTGCTCCACACACAAAAAGGAACACATTGTGATTTCAGTAATCGTACCAGGCACAAAACACAACTACTAGCTCGTATTCAAATAAAATTCTGTAATCCTTTCCACAAGCTCAGAGCTGCGTTCAGCTGGGAACTCTGAGAATAGATTATGTGCCTTATGAGAAATAGAGTACAGGGAAAGACAGAAGTATGTGCCTCATTCAACAAATGTGTTAATACTGGAGATTTTTTTCCCCCTGTGGATAAAGGAGGAGACAACTGGCAAAAGTCCTGGCCACAAAAGGCAGCTGAAGTTTCTGTGCTGAGATACACGTGCTAATTCTGTCAGATGGGTGTGCTATCTGTCTTTTCAAGCATTTAGGGCTTGCCAAATCCTTTTTGCCATTCCTCTCCCTGCTTCCTCTGAATCATTTCTGTGCAATTCTTTGGTCTAATTTGTCATCAACTCGTATGTTGCTACAGGTAACAAAATCTAGTTTAAATGCAAAATTCTTTCACATTAATTCTCTCTCCATGTGAAATCCTTCACAAAGTCATTAATTTGCAAAGCCAAATCTTGCTTCAATAAAAGGAAAAAGTTGCAATACATATAAAAGACTTAAATACTGTATTAAAAACCTAGAATCCTCTTTCCACCTCTTCTAGCTTGTTTTTTTCTCCTTCTTCTCTCATATATCTGAGTGCCACATCTCCATAAATTAAGCACATCATATACTTAAAAGTGGAAATAATAGCAAAACTCATACTTTTTCTTTCCTCAGTTTTAAAGACCAATAACTAGGACCAATTAATGTAGGAAGATGTGTGTGAAGGTATTTTTCTTAGAAAAACTAAAGTCAAGCAGTTATATTTTGTATTTAATCTCTTCTGGATGAAAAAAGACAGCTCCTTGCCTCTTCTGGCATGAGTTCTGTACCTGAGAACTGCAAAACAGGTTCCTCTTACAGATCAGTACACTCCAGTGGAAGCTAATGATCCTGGACTAAAAAGGAAAACAAAGGCACAAATAAGGAAAAAAAATACATAAGAGAAATCAAAGTAAAAGAGCAAAGCTAAAAGCAAAGGATAAGTGACTTGTCTATGTTGCTGTGAAAATCAAAATCAGTATGTGTTCCTTTTTCTGTCCATGGAAAATGTAGAGGTATATACTAAAAAAGAATTCAGAACAACATTAACAGGGTATATAATATGAGGAACATTTAAAAAAAAAAATCCCCCTAACCCCTCAGAAAAAAACCAAAACCAAAAACAGAAGTAGGGAATGATTTCTAGATAAACAAGAAAAGTAACCTAGCACTTTTGACCTTGGAAGAGTAACACCTGAGAAGGAATATAGTAAATACTTTTATGTGTAGTTTATTAGACTGGCAGTGGTCATTAGAAAGTTGTGTAAAGTTAGTCACATCTCTGGCCACCTCTAATCATTTTGGTTCCCTGGGGGATTGGGACAGAAGTCAAGTGTCTGTTCATCTACATACACATTCCCCGTTAGGTAACAGACACTCATTTCTGCTCAAAAGGCACTTTCTGTGCATGCACAACTGATATGAAAGAGAGAAGGACTTAACAAGGGGGAAGGGCTAGGTGGGGTTAGGAAGGTTGGTAGGTAGGTTTGTTGTCTGGCACTTAGCAAGATTTAAGATGCCCAGTAGGACTGAGGCAGGCTGCAGAGCACCCTGTGTTTATGTACAAAACAGTGATGTACAATCTCCTACCTGCAGGATGGATAGACATTTTTACAGCTGTTACTTGTCACACAGTCCATGTGTGATGAATAACTTTTCTGGGGGCAGATGCCCTTCACATTTGGTACTGCTATGAAGCAGGTGACTCCTTCAGTGTATTTTCCCAGTTCTTTTGATTTCTGCAGCTTTGTTCAGGCACTGTGTACAGGCTGCTGCTAGGAGAGGTGATTGAAAGAGCTGCTCATGGTTCTCACTCTCACCTGCATAGTGCTATAAATTCTGTGTGCATTATCCTATCATCTCTCCCTAAAACTTCTGTAGGTACAGAGTAAAATGCAGAAAGCAGCAGAGCTGATGTGGAAAACAGGTCATTGTAATCAGCCTTTGAATTCAGCTGGAGAGGAGAAACTTGAGACACCTCAGGGTGTTTTCATTCAATGTGTTTTTAAGTTGCTCCTGAGAGTTTACACATGAAATATATTTTTAAAATGTGCTGTAAAAAATGTTCTTCAATGTTTTAATAACTTAATCAAGTATTAATATCCAATTTACTTTATATCTCAAACTTCAAATTCTAAGTTTTTGCTCACTACAATTTATTAGGAAGAGTATTGTAATAATTATTTGTTATGCATGTTAAATATTAAATAACTATGCATAATTTAAAATGTAAGTAATTTTACCCAGAATAACAATCAAAGATAAGATTGGTGCATATGCAAGTTATGATCCTCTCTCCAGGAAGAATCCACAAACTTCCCATTATATATGTCAGGCGCACATGAAATATAAAATCCTGCAGTGGATCTTCACAGCTGCACTTGGGGTACCTGTGCATTGTAATGTGTGTAGTTATAGGCCAAATGCAGTCTGAAAGCCTCTGTTAGCTTTGGTGCAGGTACTTGGTACAGGTCTCATGCCTTTATACCAGGTATGGCAGCAGAGGATGCAAAACATGTTTTTTAAATGCTAAGGTGATTATTCTGCAATTAGTTGCTTGTTACTGCTGCTACACAGCTAATGTTGCCCATGGTAGTTTGCTTAGAAACAGCTCAAGTAATTCCACGAGCTGAAATCACCATTGAAAACAGTTTATAGATTAATAGAAATAAGAATGTGATATTGCTGTTATTTTGCTGAATGGAATAAAAAGGAACACTGGACTTACAACAGCTAGGGAGAAACTAGAAGGCTGATGGACTGCACATAGAATGGTAACTCAATGGGTTCTAGTGCATCCTTGCATGATGATTGTGTCACTTAACTCCTCTGAATCTGAGTTTTCACGTTCTAAGATGGAAGTAATTATATGGAGCTACCACATAATATCCACAGAGAGCTGTGCAGTTGAAAAGTGTAACTGAATCTATCAACAGGAAAAATGGGAGGTACTTAATAAATTTTAAGACCAGAATGGAACATCATGATCATTTAACCTGTCCTACTGTGTTATGGAGGACATAAAATTTCCTCTGTGCCATTTTTGAATTACTTCTCAAACTTGTCGTTTCAGAAAGGCATTCAGACATTTTCTACTCTTGATGCGAGTACTTTTAGAATCTGTACCAGTAAGTTTTCTAAAGGCAATAAATAGAAGCATATATTTAGTATCCTAGGGAATACTGTGCTTCTAAACAGGAGGAAAAACCCATTTAAAACAGTGTGAAGATATTCTTTAAAGCAAAAATCCACAGTTTGTTTGAGTCAGTTGAAATATCTTCCTTGAATAAAATGGAAAATGTTAATTCTGTTTCCTCATCCTGCTTGCCTCTCTGCCTGAGCAGCACGGAGGTCTGCGGGTGGAAATGGATGTATGTACAGTGTGGATCTCTCCAGCAGCTGGGCTGTACAGCCAGTAACTGTCCCTGTGTTCAGTCTCCCCTGTCTCTGGCACTCGGACATATGAGCCCCCAAGGCTGTATCTTCATTCCAGCAGCTGGTACAGACCCGCTTACACACACCTGCACTGACACACACACAACACATGCACTGAGCCTCCCTCCTGGAACTGGGTTTAGCCACACAGTTCATTCAGAAGATGCTCTGGATTAACACTTTCCCCTCCCTCCCACCTCACTCCCAAAGACACATACACCAATGCTCACCCCCCACCGAGAGTCCATCACCCAGGAACAGAGTTAGGGAGATGTTTATCAAGAGGACAGAGTTCAGTAATTAGGTGCAGGGTACAACCAGACGAGTGTACGGACCAACCCCTGTTTGTACATGACTGATCCTTTAATCCCCTTGCTCTTCTATCTTTCTGTGTGTGTTCCTTCCCAAATCACCTTGATCCTTCCCTTTCCTCACCTCTGGTTCCTGCCCTAAACATCCCATAATCAGTCCTATGCAATCCTGAAATGCTCTTCCTCTGCATCCCACAGTGTGTCCCCTGCCCTAGGCAGTGGTCCCCTCAGTGGGATGGGCAACCTGGAGAGCAGCTCCTGCTGCCTCATGGGCAGAGGTGTCCCCAGCCCATGATGCTGAGGCACTCCTGTGGCAGTCCTGGAGCAGCTGGGCAGAGGCTATTTTTCTGACTCAGTTATTGGGGTTTCTCCACTGCCTTGAGCGCCTGTGCTTCTTCATGGTTGTGGAGATGGGCCTTTGATGGGCTGACGGCTGGGCTGTGACTGGCATGAGGTGGGGCATGGAATAATTTGAACTTCCCCTCCTGCCTTTGTGCCTCTGTGTTCCTCTATATGTGTCCAGTCAAGCTTTTTATTCCATTACTTAACCATTGTATTATTGGAATGCATCACAAAATCACTTTTTTTCCTCCTCATGTTTCTTTTCAAACAAGAGGTTTTCAAATTACTTAAGTGACGGTGAAACATTTCCTCTTGGGGAAATCCATATTAAAATATTAAGTGGGAATGTTTCCAGCTGGCCTCTCTTAATAGTTTTTGTGGTGAAGATTTGTACCTTATGAAAATACTTAAACAGCATATAAATCCTCCTACCTCCCACCTGTGCTCCTAATAGGGAAAATCAGCTCACTCTGCACTAGTCATCTTTGCCAATTATTTTAGGATGGGAGAATCTTTTCTGGAGTTTCTTCAGTCTTTCTGTTGGTTATAGGGTGAATCTATACCTTAAGTAAAGTAAATGCCTAAATTTGAGATGGCTAAAATCAGATGAGATGGATGCCATTCTGCATATTATTTTGGAGAGAAAAGGTCAACATTTTCTCCTACAAGCACTGCTATGTGAAATTGTAAAATGCTTACCCACATAATTTCCAGAAGTGTTTAGGCTAAAAATGTCTGATCAAGCAGCTGCATTTCAGGAGGTTCCATAGCCCGGAAAAATAATCAGTGAAAAATAATGCACCCATTTTTGTACTTTTTTTGATTTACAACTGTAAAGGTGTATCCAAACCCTTTATCCTGAAAGGTATTTACCAAGAAGCAGGCCTTGACCCCGCTACGAATTCTACTGCAAATATGGCATAGGAGACACAAAATCCTGGTAAACCCCACACCACATGTTTAAAGTTTCTGGATAATTCTGGTTTTTGTCAACTATTGAGTCTGAGCACAGCTGATTGGGACCAAAAGTGCTTCTACTCCAGGCAACGTCCTTGCATAGTTCTGCTTCTCCAAGTAAACTCCACAGACAGCTGTTGAGTTGAGTGCCTGTGCTATGGGGATACATTTTATTATGTGGACTGGTAGATGGGAAACGGTGTAGTGAGGGTAACTGAAGACTCTTCTATCAGTCATAACTAACATTTTCTTTCTTAGATGCCTCACCCCATTCCTTATACTTGCCACCTTGACTAGGTTCAGAATGATCAGGCAAAGAAAAACTTTCTTAGTTCTCTGTGAAACTTTCTGTTCAAGATTGACATATATAATAACATCAAATAAAAGTAGAGTGGGGGAGAAACACTGTTGTAAAGTTTAACTGTGGTTTAAAGCCAGCTGACTAAATAGCAGTGAAGAGAATTTTGCCAATTATCTCAGTCCCTAGCTGATTGAAAGATTTAATGGAAGTATCATCTTTGCTATAAATACAGCATTACTCTTCTGACATATAGAGAGAAGTTGCAGGAAGTATACTGTATTTTTAGCAAGTTTAATTTAATGTTGAAAAATGTTACTTCTTGAAGTATTAGGGATTTTATATACAGTTGTATAATTGAGGACCATGTTTATCACAGCAGCCATAATCTGATTATGAAGGTCCTTTTTTATCTATTATAGATACAAATCTAATGTATGCCTTTTAGAACCTGTGTCAAAATGAGCATGGCAATATGAGGCACTCAACTTCTGGCAGAAAAAAAGCATCTTGTGGGTACCAAGAGAAGTGATATAGGTAACAGGATCTGTGCCCTGTAGAAAATCACAACCTCTTCTTGCTGCAGTACTTCCTCTGGCTTGTATAAAGCATGGTCCTGGCACACCCTGCCTGTTCCCCTGCCAGAATTTGGGGTGGCTGGAGTCCACCACAGCTGCCAGATGAGTGCACTGCACTGAGACAGGGAAGGCATTGCCTCCACCAGCTCTGCTTTCTGCCAGCACAATGCAGAGGAAGACATGAGTCACTCTGCACAGACTTCCTGTATGAGTTTGATTAGCTAAGAATTTTTTTATGTAATTACATTTTTAGAGAAGATGTATAATGGCCTGCATTTTCCAGAGTAATAGGTTACTTTGCCTATTCTCAGCTTCTCTGCTGAAGTTAGTAAAACTGAGTGTTCAGATCCGTTCTGAAAATGGACCCTCTAAAGATGAAGTCAGGCACATGCCTTGGTTTTAAAAATGCTGGTGGTTCTGTCTTTTGAAGGGTGTGAGCAGTGTGCATACATTTATAGCAACCCTCCCTTTTATAGTCTTGATTTTACTGTTTTTTCTAATTTAGAAATTATGATCTACTCAGAATATTTCCCAAATTCATTCCATCTCAGCATTGCTGTTAAAATCAGCACACACTTCTTCTAAAATATCCCCTATTTTTAAAATCTGCATTCTGGATGGTTGAAATTCCTCTTGCCCTGCAAAATAGCAAATGATCTTATGGGACTCAAAGCAGTGCAGACTGGAGGCAGCCCAGTCCCTTCAGAGTAATTACTGTGGGCTGATTGTGTTTGGCCCTGCATGTGCTGTGTCCTGGTCTTTCAGCATAATGTGTACAAATGATAGGGGGGTTTTAGTGGGTTTTTGGTTATTTTTTTTTCTTTAGAACATTTTTATGTTTTCTGGGTAGGATTACTATATAGCTCTGGAAACTGGCTGTTGCACAGGTCATATAGCTATTTTGATATACATTTAAATTGCAAATTCTACCCATTTTAGAAATATTTCAAGTACATATACTGCCATGTAATTAAGCCATGATGGTTCCAGTGGAAGTGTTATGCTCCATCAAGCTCATAATAACAGTTGAAAAGAATTTTTTAAAAGAAGATGTGCACAACACAGTGTGGAGAATAATACATTGTTTCACAATTTATTGAACTTCATTTACATAATTCAATTTTTTGAAATCCATAAAAACTTATTTATTTGCAAATGCTTGACATTGTGATGTGACTGTATCAGTTCTCATATACCCTAATGAGAAGTAAAGAAATTAAAAATCAGAGCACTAACACAAGAAAAGTCAAAAGAATCCTATAAAAATAGCTAAGAAAATATGACACAAGAAATGAAAATCAGACACATTTAAAATGAAATCTGACCTGCTCTTCTCAGTCCACCCCACTGTGTCTAGGAACTGTTGAACAGTGGGTGTTTTGTGATTGTTTTTCCAGAGTGAATCTCATTCTCAGGAAAGGTCCTGGGCTGATACAACTAGCATGCAAAAGGTATATGTTCTTTTATAAAATGTTCCACACGTGAACTGTAGAAAAATCAAGACAGATTTGAGCTGCTGGGAATCCTTATTTCCTGGGAACTGAGTGGAGGGAAGGTCATTCAGCATTGCACAGGATGGACTTTCTCTTTGTTTCCTTTTAATTCACTTTTAGCTTTTTGTCATTGGAGCAAATTCTAGATAAGAAAGTGATGAGGTTTCCTTGCCTCTCTTGCCCATAGTTGTTGGGTTTGTGGGAATTTCTGCGCTTCACAGGTCCAACACAGGAACAGAAAGAGTTCTTAACACTAAATCTCTCAATTAAGCAGGCTTTTTGTGGGGTGAAGTATTAATTTTCTAGAAAACATCTTGTTACAGGCCAAGGATTATCTCACAAACTTGGTGTACTGTCCTCTCTTGTAAAAAATTGCAGGGAAGTCAATGTCCTGGAAATGCATTTAGGAAGTTTTGAATCCTAGTCCAAAGAGAGCCAGGTCTCTAAAATAAAGGAGCAGAAAATTTAGTTAACTTCCCTCTGAATGAGGTTTTTGTTTTTGCCACAAGCACGTTTTTGCACTGATCTCTTTGCAAGACCAGAGCCTACTACTGAGTGCATTCTGATCAAAGTCAATATTCAAACCTTTGCATGCTGGGGTTTGTGAAGGAGTTGAAGAAATAAAAATCTATTTTCATAGTAGAGACAATGGAAAGCATGAAAAACAGACCAAAATGAGACTGTGGCGTTTCTAATTTGAAATTTAACAGAAAAAAAAAAAATTCAGATTACTGTAACCTTAACTGCACAATGTAGATGCTTGAGATATGAAGGCAGTATTTTCTTCTAGTTGAATTTGGAGTCTCTTTCCAAAAAGCCTTTATCCTTTGCAGTAGACTGAACGCAACAGTGTGAGCAGAAGTATCTCATTGCATTCTACAGCTGGAACAAGCAAACAAAAAGCCTCTCTGTAATTGGATGCATACATTAATGCAATGGAAGGAGACCCTCTTGGCAGTGTCTCTGTGGCACTGAAACAATATTACAGCCGGGAGCAGCTCCCTTCTTGTCTGTTTCCCTCCATCTTATTGAGACAAGGCTTGAAAATCAAGCTGTATATGAAGCAGATGCATCAATTTAAGTTGCAAGTATCATTTAAAATACTCAATTAGTTGTATATTTTACATATTGCTATACTGTAATTATGCAGCTATATCATGCTTCTCGTGCAGAAATTCCTGGAAACCTGAAATTGTTTGTTCCTTGTTACGGCCACAGGCTGTTGAAATTCAAATGAGATTTTTGCTCAGCCACAATTGTATTAAGTCTGTAGGACAGTCTGCGATGCCCAGATTGGAGACAACTCTTGTTAGTGAATGTGTGTTTGAGTGTATTGGTACAATGATGTGAAAGTCAGAGGAAGGCTCTTTAAGGGAGCAATGCTTTGCCAGGAGAATAGGAACAAGTCTGGGCCACATCCTTATAAGTAATGAATTCTCATTTCTTTTCAATCTAGCAAATGCCCTCTTTAAAGGTTAATTCTTAAATAGTCACTTAGGAACAGACATCTCCTTCAGTCTGAACTCTGTGAGTCAAGCAGACTCCTAAGAAACTGCAGTTTGTCTCTTTCGTTGCCTGACGCCCCTTGGTTTCAGATTAAAACTGCTGATAAAGATGATTTCAGCTGCCTCATCTCCTGCATATTTTGTTATTGCTGAATAAAGGAATGGGCTGAAGTAATTAAACAATAACAAACTGATAACCAGGCAAGTTACACTGCATTTCCCAAATCCCTGATAGTTATGTGAAGTAGTGAGGCAAAAGGGAACACTTTTTTCTGTATTATTCAGGTGGCACAAAGACTCTGATGAGACAATTGCCTTGGCTGAGCAAAGGACCATAAAGGCTGTTGGGATGATACAGTAAATTATCATTTTCTCTTATTCAGTGTGATCTGGCTGAAGGCTGAGTAGCAACTAAAGTATGTCTGCGAGACTCAGAAAGGATGCTGTCCTTGTTCCATGGCCCTCATGGACCTAGATAATCACCCCCACCTCCCATCCGCAGCTCTGAAATTCTTGCAAAGATAAAACAGAATGAAATTGTTTTGACACTGTTCATCCATCTGTATGAGCACGGAACAGGAAGGTTTGACAGGAAAATACGTCAGAGACATATGATAAACTAATACTATCCAGATGAATGCAAGTGCTGCCTGGAATATAGAGATGGTGGGTAAATTGCTTGAAATGAGCCTTATTGATTCCACTCTGTGTTGATGGGGCATATCTGAAGGAGGAAGTTTCATTTAAACACTTGGGCACTGCAGTAATTAATTGAACCCTGGGACAGTTTATGTAATGGACTGGCTCTGATTCTTTAGGAGCTGGTGACTATCTCTCTTAAATATGAAGCATGTTAATAGCAAAACAGCTAATTTATTATAACGAAATGGAAAAATACCATAGCACCCTTGTGGCCCAGATAATGTAGCAGCAGGTTACTGCTCTGATGAAAAGGGACATTGCTCAGCAGATGTAGCGCTTTCTAGTCTTAGAAGAGGATAGATCAATTTCTTCTTTATGAAGAAGAATGATTCCTTTGCAGAGCTGTTGAGAGATGCGGACATTTACACCTTTGAGTTAATCACCCCCAGAACAATCCAACCACTACAGGTATGCTTAGCTGTTATTTTTCTTGCTATATAAATAAGAAATTAATCTGTAAAACAGGAAATACAAGCAAAATTCGATTTCTGTTTCTATACTTTGTGATATTTCTGTAGGCTTCTACTGCTCACATTGTACTTAAGGAAGACCAGAGGTGGGAAAGGCATCTCCCATGGGCAGGGAAGGCGGTAGATGAGAACATGAGGGGCTTCTAGGCTGAGCGAGTTGTGTGGGGATGGGCATCCCAGAGAGAGGTTGGGGTTCAGTAGATGGCAGTCTTCCCTCAGAGTCTGCTTCATCCCTGCCTAGGTTGAGCTGGTGTGGAGCTGCTAAGGGGACGTAAACTCAGCACCCTCCACATTGTTGCAAACCCCGTTTGCAAACACTTTACACACCTCTGGGAGTTGGTGGTTATAGACTCAGTGCTCTGTCAGCATTGTTTAGAGGTGCTGGTTATAACCCCCTTTTTTTTTGGTATTCTGGTTCCACAGCTCCCCGTTTGTCTTTACTTGATTGTTAGAGGTGACTTGTGTCTGAACACAAAGAGCAGAGGATCGGAGCACACACAGCTGAACCAGCTCCGGTAGCAACTGCCTTCCAGTTTTTCTCTCAACCAATATCTGAGATTTCTTATAGTCAGATTTCATAGTAGACAAACAAATGACATAGTGACAGTGTTGATGAATGCCCTGCACAACTTTTTCCCAGCCATCACCAAGGAACAGCATTATAATAGTGTTACTGAATGAGTGACATTTAGGATGATACATTATGCTTTGCATAAAGATGGCTCCTAACATAAAAATCAATGTCTGGAATTTATTATGTCGTTTAACTTAACTCTTGATTTTCATTAATTTGGGAAACGTTGCACTCCCAGCAGATACTTGAAAAGGAAAAGGCAGCTTTGTCCTATATTGCAAGCACACAAATAGCAAATCTCCCCGTGCCAAGATTCAGGTCTATTTGCAGAGAGTTCCCTGCTGTTCTCACTGCCCCTACTTTTGGTGTGGTAATAAGATTTCATGATTTAAGAATGTTTTAATAATTTTCTGTAACAATCTCTTCTTGTGGTCCCTCCTGATTTCACTTCCCTGCTCAGCCTGTGTCTTACTTGAGAGCTCACCCAAGGCTTTCTTCAGCCGAAACAAAGCTGAAGTAGCACCCTATTGCCTCTCCTTACATTTGCAGACATGCACTGAGGTAGTTCTGCACATTTATCATGAAGAAAAAACACAGAGCTAGAAATGAGGATGACCATTCTACAGTAAATTTGATTACCCCTTAGTGTAAACTGAAATTAGCATCTGACTATGATCCTGCTTGTGAAAAACATCCTGGAAAATTGTTTAGGAAATGAAAAAATGACTTTTTAAGATATATAAAACATATGTGTCTTGTTTCAATAAGGATAAAATGCTTTGATGACATTTTTTTCTAAAACTTTTTCAAAATGATTCTGTAAATTTATGTTAGATATCAGGAATAACTTTTTGACTGGTAAGCAGGATGAAACTAATGAAAAAAAGCCTTGTGAGGCTAGATTAGACAAAGCTCTGCCAGGGACGCTCTATTTAAGCTGATTGTACCTAAAAAGCAAAGGAATGGACAGTCAGTTGCTGTCTTCAGGCAACTCCAGCCTGTCAGTTCTGAGATACTCTGCAATAAAATACATTATCACTAGCAGTGAAAGAAAATGCTCTGAATTTCTCAAAATGAAATGTTTCAGCTACATTGAAAAGGAATGAGTAGACTATTTTTGTAAAATCTACAGATAGAAACATTGCTGCAAAAGTGCTTTGATTTAAGTAGGACAGAATTTTCCATCAGGAATTTTTTTAAACCAGTTTTGCTCTTAGTCTCTTTGGGGAGTGCTTTGTTACACAACTGTAACTTTCAGAAGAAGTTCTTCCAACAACCTGTTCCTCGGGTGTTTGCTAGAGAAGTGGTTTCCCAGTTCACGCGTTTCCCGGTCCAATGTGTTTGGGTTGCAGCTCTGCAGGAACTCTTGGCAGTCTGGCTTGTCTGGCTCACACCAGCGTGCAGCACACTGAGGGGAGAGGCCCTCGCAGCAGCACATGCGTAGCTAGAGGGATGGAGGTCGTGCTGTTGGGCTTCAGGTCATCGACAGAATCTGACCCCGCAAAGGCTACGTCTGTACTTGCAAAACATTGCTTGTGTCCTGAAAACTTCAGCCAAGAAACTGTCTGTGTGGATCTAATTGCAGGTCAAATTGACAAACAACAGTATGTGCTTGACTCTTTACCATTAATCTAGTTTTATATTGTCTGTAACCAGAAGCCACGTCCCTTTATCAGAGGGTTTTACAGGCTATGTTTATAATAGTAAATAAAACAGGCAGGGGCAGGTCTCCAGTCTCACAGTTGGTGCTGTGTGGTGTATGTCCAGTCAGAAGGAACTCTGTCCCCTTCTCCCCTAAATCAGGACTGCCATGGCCTGGCTGCCACTGCCAAAAGGTCTCTGGCCTTGCTACCCCTGAGCCCTTCCTAGCCAATGTTTGAGACAGCAAAGCCACAACCAGTATTAGGGGCTGTGGTAACAGCTTAATTGAAAGGAGACTTGCAAACTAACATTTGGTCTGTGCCTTGACCGTGTTTAGCTTATTTCTATAGAAGTACCCATATGTGAAGCTGCACCCACTCTCCATATTTTCTGCTCTCAGCATTTTTCTAAGGTAAGGAAAGGCTCTATTGACTCTGTCTACCCTCACAGACAACACATTAAGAGATGGTGTGGCTTGTACAGGTTTATGCAAAAATTTTGTAGAGAAACTGGAATGCATATTCCAGGCTCTATGTCATACCAGACCACTAGTGCTTAAAAATGTGCACTGACAGAACTGTGTTTTATGCAAGGATCTCTTTTGTCCATTGTGGCAATGGGTAGGGACTTCAAAGTATGTGTACTTTGAAGTATTCTAAATTATATTTATAAAACCAAAAGGAACCTCAGAATAAATGAGAAACAATGAATTTTTAAACACTTTTCTCCCCTTAAAATTTTGATAAGATACAGTGTTATTTTTGCCTCCTGTTTGTTTAGAGTCGAAAATTTATTTCAATTAGAGTGGCAGCTCCTCACCCCCAAAATGTTCCATAATTATCATCTAAAAGTGCAGAATCAACAGAAAAATCTGTTTTATTAATTGCTCACAAACATAAATCATTCAGACAATACAACTCTACTTCCTGCTTGGGCACATATCCAGGTAGAGCTCCAGCTGAGATTTATTTTCTTTTCTTTAATTTTAATTGAATGTGCTGCTACAGATCCTGTGCACAAGCAAGAAGCACTGTAACTGACTTAATTACGTATTTTTTCCTGGCAAAGCATGACTTTACACATCCCCTTAATACAACCGCAGTTCCTGTGTGATCTCGCTGTTTCTCACGTTGGGTTTTGACAGACGGGCGGTGTCAAGACGGAGCAGGCGCCATCCGCGGTGTTACCGCTCTCGGCTGCCCTGTGCCCCGTGCTGCTGGAGCTGCTGCTCCGGAGCGGGGTGCCAGGAGCCGCCGTGCCGGGCTCGTCGCTGCCGCAGCCGGGTGTCTCTGCGGCTGGGAACGCCGGGGAGCCGAGCGCGGCGCCCGTGCTGAGTGAGCAGCAGGCGCCTTCGTCTCTGCCGCCTGTGCCGCGGGAAGGCTGGCTTTGGAGAGGAAAAGGGGGTGGGCAGATGGGGTGATAATGCCCTCAGCCACACTTACTGGGCTGTCAGAGCCCCCGGCTTCCTCTAAGAGCATCCCAGCACTGCCTCCACACTTACAAATTTTCTGTTTCAGTAATATCAGCACAAATTTCCCTGTGGCAAACTCCAAGCGGCCACCATGTTGTCTACCATGTGCAAACCCAAATGTTCAGAAATCTGAGTTGGGCTCCCCAAGTCATGCTATGGTAAAACATTTGAAAATTGAATTCTGCAGTTTTGCCTGATGATATTCAAACTGTACAAGAGTAAAAGATGGCAAGTTAAATCTTTTTTGTGCATTGATTGGGTTTTTTTTGTTATCATAATGCTGACTTTTTACATATCTGCATGAATTTTCAGGGACAAAATGAACTCCACCTTCCAGGACTTTTCTGAGAGTTTGGGGTAGCCCAAGGCACTGTCAGAGCACTGCATGTTCCAAGTCGTGGTTCCACATCAGTGCCAGTGCCAGGCTCTGCATGGGGGACAAGGAGAGGGTTTACCACCCGCCCTCCCCGTCACTAGCTGAAGGGCCTGTGATTGCCCCCTGGAGCAGAGTGACATCACTTCTTTCCTGCTAGAAAGAGAGACCAAAGAAGAGCAGTTTGGGGCTGGGGGAGAAGGAAGTTGCAGTCAGGGAATTGTGTGGTCTCTGAGGGTGAGGGAATTTGTCATCCTGCTCCGTGTTAGCCCAGTCCTGTGGAACAGTGACGGCCGCTGTCATCTCAAGGGACTGACCTGCCCAGAAATTCTGTTCTTTGGCACAGTCAGCATCTCCTCTTCATATATCAGACCCTATATGACTTGCTGCCTCTTCAGAGTTGCAGCTCAGTGTCTTGGTTTTGATCATTAGAGTCTCTCACTGTCTTTGTGCATTACTCCGTTCAGCTGGGAATTGTTTTCAGTGAGAGTTGTCTGCTCTGGAGCTGATCCCAATCTCAGCCACAGATAACATCAGTGAAATGGATGGTCTGGCCAGAGAACCATGATCAAGAAATAATGATTTATTGAACTCTTTGACAGATCAGTATATGTAAAAATGTGTAAGAGTATTTTAATGTGACTTCAATAGACAGATTTGCTGAATGTTAATGGCAAATAATATTTTGGTTTTTGTAAGGATTTATCTTTATAATGTGCATTGTATTTAGTTGTGCAATAAGTGTTAACAAACTAGCAGATATATTTATTTCATTGTACAGCATGTATCGAAGAGCTATTTATTCACAGTACAGTGATCATAAATTTGGTTTCCTTAGTGATTTCCCCTGTGTGCATGAACTCTGGTTTATGTTCAAATTCTTTTCCCTGTTAGATCAAATTATTTGTCTTTGGGGAAGATGGGTGGACTGAAGTGACACAGTAATATTTGTGATGGAAATCTGAAAAACAAGTCCTTTTGTGATTATTTACAAGGCAGATATTGGAGAACTGTGTGTTCATTATGTTGTGCTAAAAATATAGACTAAAAAAATCTGGCTTTTATCCATACAGAGGGAATGGAGCATGTATTAATTCCAGAACTTGCAATTACATATCAAGAAGATTGATGGAAGAAGAAATTCTCAAAAAACCCTGCAAAACATAACTTTCTTCCTAAGATTTCCCTTCTTCATATGGATTTTCTGCTCGATAGCCTTGTGTCTCTGGAGACATGCCTTAGATCACCTCATTGTAATATCTTGTGTTGAACTGAGTAATGTTCATGTGAGCAAACTTGAGAGTAGAACCAACCCCTTGGGGTTTCAGTATCTGGTGTCAGATTGTTTCAGCAGAAAAATCATCTGTTCTAACACACTTTATTCCCTCACATCCTTCATTTCTATCCCAAAAAAGGATTTCTGAGAGTATAGTAAGTGTTTGGGATTTTCAGACTAAGAAATGTGGAAATGGGGAAGAAAATTTTAGTCCTTTGTTTCCCTTTAAGCATTAAAATCTCTCCTTGCTTTTTAAGAAAAAAGAAACTTGAGTCACAGAGATGCAGATTTATATATATATAAACTTGCAACCATATTTGAGGCTGTACAACTAGGATCTGCATTATTTTGTTAAAGATTTTAGCAAATCCACAGTCCCAGTAATGTGCAATGCTCCTTGCTCTGCAACCTGTTGGGAGCTGCGCGGTGCTCTGAGTCCCTTTGAGATGGGCTGGCTGACAGTACTGTGTTTTCTCTTTGTCTGTAACTCTGTTGTTATTTTTTTTTTAGCACTGGAGTACAAATGTGAGATAAATTACAGTATTGTCTTGGCTATGTGTGCTTCCTGGGAGGCAGATCTTGGTCCATGGATGTGTTATGTTTGCTGTTATAATGGTGTCTGGGGGCTGTGATCAGGATCTGCTCAGCTGTTCTAGATGCTATCACACTTGCAGTGTTCATAGTAGTTGCAGAAGTCTTGAGGAGGAACCTGCAGGTTTGAAGCTAAAGCTTTGCTCCTTACTGAGCAATGAAGAAAGGGTGAAAAGCCTCTGGAGGTAAAGTGGAGCATTAAGTAGCCTGCAGAAACAGCAGTGACAGTGCGCGACATGGGTAAGGGGACTTGAGGTTAGAAACAGAAGATACTCTTGTTCCTTTCCACACTTCTAGCAAAATGATGGCATTCAGTTACCAAGAGTGTGACTGACTTATAAAATTCAGCAACTAAAAGAGCAAAGCAGCATTTTCTACCTTTTCACCTTCATTTTGTTGCTGTTCTCTGCATTCATCCTTCGGTTGCTCATACACCAAGTGACTGCAAAAAACCAACCAAACAAGTCGTATCACATTTAGTAATTTTTTTTGCTTGCTTGCTTGCTTTTTTAAAATCCTGCTTAACTAGGATAAAAAACAAAAGTCATACAACAGAGGAACATGACAGCTCAGGAGAGGAAAAGAAAAAGTTTTCATGTGAAACAGCTCATTTTGGATTGACACAGGAATTGATTGTTTTAACGACTGGGAAAGTAAAGGATGGTTAAAGGCAGATTATGTAATTTTTGATACATTTAATTTCTTCAACTCATGTCTTGTAGAAGTGTTGGGATCTGATTCTATGGGAAAACTCAAGATAAGACAGTGAAGTTCATCTCAAATTTTCAAAGCTATATTGGTTGTTTTGCTCTAGTACATTGTGACAACACAGAGGCAATCATTTTGGCAGCCATGTAGCCCCTAGACTTTTCTAAAGCGGTCTAAGTGGTCGGCAGTTTATTAATGTTCCCATAATAGTGCCATTATGCTACTTGTTTCTGTGCAGATTTCCTAAGTAGGACACAGCAACTTTTGTGGTGGCAGCTCTTGTGGCAAAGGCTGAGTGAAGTGTGTCACACCATGTGAGTTAATTTGGTCTAACAGCAGTTCATTCCCCAGACAAATAAGAAAAGGCATTGGTGTATGTGAAAAAGAGTCTTGAGCTATGTTCCTTTAATGTTGTTATAACAGTGTGGTAGTGTTTTAAAAAGAAGGGGAAAGAAATTAAAATTCATAAACTTAAGACTTGCATGCAAGCCTGGAATAAGAATTTTGGATGTTGTCTAAAGCACTTGTTTTAAAATTATTAAGGAAACTTTTAGGACACTAGCTATTAGAAAATGATTTACTCAAGGTGTCTCAAGAAGGGTGGTGATGATAGCTTTTGCCTTAGCTACTTCCTAATGACCAGCAAGATCTGTGTTTTCTTATTTAAAGTTTCTCTGAACAGTTCATCATAATATCAAGTAATTGTTGCTGAAGGGTAGTTAATGACCCAAGCTATAGCTGTTGTAGCAAAATGATGTCCTTTAAGGAAGCAGTCTTTAGAAGAATAATTAACCAATTCTCATGGAGCTCTAGCTGGTGGAAATGCAGCTCCTTAGCATGCCATTTATTTAACCACATTTTTGGAGCAATTTAAGTCAGACATTTGTTTTTCTCTAATGGACACTGGAAGTTCTCCGCCACTGAACAAACAGATATTCACAGTTCTAGCTGTTGTATTCCTGAGCAGTGTTTCTCTTGAAAGGGTTTCCTACCAGCTGTGGACTTACAATTTATTATGTGATGCTGAAGGTCTAATGCCTTGGTTAACAGGCTGTTAATTATGTTAATGGTGCTTAGGAAAAGATTATCATGAAATTTAGTTAATAGTCCTTAACAGTGCAAAAACGTTGTCTTAATATAAAGATATGAAGATATCACCATGGTGTCTCTTAGTGAATGGGAAGCTAAAGAGATGAAAAAGATACAGTGCTTACTGCTGAAAACTTACAAAAAGAAAAAGTGAAAATTAAAAAAAAATCATTTCACTGGAGACATGATACAGGTCTTGCTAGAGCCCGTTCTGCCTCTGGTACTGTTTTGTTCCCATTGTCACTGACAGTCTTTCAGACCATGCTGGTATTCAAGGTGTAAAAACTGGTGACGTATAGAAGTAATGAGAATGAAAATCCCTGAGGTAAAGCCATGTCATGACATATTCCACTAGAAGAAATAACATAAGCAGTATTTCCATGATTAATAATATGCTATTAAAGTAGTGTGTTTGTAAAACTAGATTGAATGGACCAAATTAGAGAGGGTTAAATAAGAGATAGAATATTATTATGGAGCTTAATTCTGCTTATTTGCAAGTCCTTGGTAAATTTGCACTTGGGATACTTGGTACATAATGGCAATTGTAGAATCACTTCAAAGCAGTGAAAAACCCAGGTGAAGATGTCCATGAGAATAAAGAAGATGGTTTCACAAGATAAAAACAAACAGTATTTGTTGAAGTCTTATATATGCAATGCGTACACTCTCTGTCAATTAGAAAAATGCAGTGTTATTAAAAAATTACTTTAATAAAATTCTTTTTAAACTAATAGTTTCAGGATTTTCAAGAATGGCAAGCTAGTTTTCCCATCTTGCTACCCTCAAACCCTCCACCACACCTTCAGCTTGCAAACAACAAATCAATATTTATTAGGAGTCAGTAAGTTAGTGGGTATTAGACTTAGCGTGCTATAAACTAGAAATTTACAGGATGGACTCTGGATATACAATCATAGAGTGGTTTGGATTGGAAGGGGTCTTAAAGATCATCTAGTTCCAACCCCTTGTCATGGGCAGGGACACCTTCTCAGGGACCAGGTTGCTCAAAGCTCCATCCAACCTGTCCTTGAAAATTTCCAGGGATGAGGCATCCACACCTTCTTTGGACAACCTGTTCCAGTTCCTTACCACCCTCACAGTGAAGAATTTCTTCCCAATAGCTAATCTAAACCTACCCTCTTTCAGATTAAAACCATTCCCTATTGTCCTGCCACCACATGCCTCATCTCTCTTAACCTGTCTTCACAGGAGAGGTGCTCCAGCCCTCTGATCATTTTTGTGGCACGCCCCTGTGCTTACAGCAGGATCAGCTACAGGTTTCTCAGAGCCATGTCCAGATGTCTCTTGAATATCTCCAAATGGGGACACATCAAAACATCGCTGGGCAACCTGTTCTAATGTTTGACCAACCTCATAACAAGTCTCTTATGTTTAGATGGAATTTTCTATATTTTTGTGGACATCTGCTCTGGTCCTGTCACTGGACACAACTCACAACAATGTTGGTTTGTCTTCTTTAGACCCCCTTGTCAGGTTTTTATGTATATTGATAAGATTCCTTTGTTGCTTCTCTTCTCCAGGCTGAACAGCCCTCATTCTCTGAGCCTTGTCTTGTGTGAGGGACAGTCCAACCCCTTAATCACCTTTGTGCCCCTTTGCTGAATGCACTTCAGTGCATCCATGTCTGTCTCGTACTGCGAGCACAGCAGTGGACACAATGCCTGGCTGTGTCTCACCAGGGCCGAGCAGAGGGCAAGGATCCCCTCCCCTGACCTGCTGACAACATTTCTGGAGCAGCCCAGGAGGCTGCTGGCCTGACTCACTGCAAGGGCACGTCGTTGGTCCGTGTTCAACCTGGTGGCCACAGGGACCTGACTGCCCCTTTGTAGCAAGCTGCTTCCCATCCACTTAGCCCCATGCTGATGCATTAGATTATACTTATACATTAAAATAAAATTAATTTAAAAATAAAGCTAAAAACAAGTATTTCAGCCTTTCTCTTCAAAACAACATTTCTGTTTTTTTTTTTCTTTTCCTCCATAAAATCGTCAGAACAGTAGCTGAGCTTCAGCAATATGGTAAAACACCTCTGAGAACACCGGATTGTGTGGAACATTAGATATGCCATAAGGAAGCTTGGAATTAAAATACATAGAAATATAGAAGGATTGTGATTAGAAGCTGAATCTTCTAATGAGAAAAAAAGACATGGATGATTACATACTGTAGCCAGTTTAGTGATATCTTTCTTTTATGTGAAGTTTTTGTTGTTGGTTTTGGGTTTTTTTAAGCATTACTCAAGTGGCACAGCATAAGTTGCTCAGTTTTCAGTATCAGACATTGTCTTTCAGGTTCAGGTGAAGAAATGCAAAGGAATCGGTGATATAGTCCTAGCGCCAGTTCTGGCATATTTGGAAGCAAAGATGGAGCTGCTCCTAAGCATTTTTTGAGGGCCAAAAGTGCAGTTGACAAATTGGAAATGCATTAACTGCAGCCATTGTAATTGAGATTGTGAACAAGTGAAGGAGGTATAATTTTTTTGTTTGAATTTGCCACTAACTTTGTTATGAGGAAACTTGCACAACTAAAAGTACAACAATGCAACAGACATTTCACATTTTGTTGACACACTGTCAGAATCCAAAAGGCTGTCTAGCATCTCAAGCAAGATAACATTAATTATGAAAAACAATCTGATGAGAATCCATCATATCCCTGCTCAAACATTCCATTACAATGCAAAAGATTGTAAGAGCTGAATTAATTCGTACACACTGCCAATGGCATGTGCCAATGAGGATATCTAGTAGGAAACTGAAGCCACGAACTGGTAAAGCAGAAGGTGCACTGATTGCTTGTGCGAGAGGGAGATTTGGTCAGTAAAAATCTACCATTGAAAGACCAAACTGCAAACCTTCAACTGAACAGTTATTTCAGTTTTTCTATATGATGTGAAAGCTGAAGTGTTTGCTATAAAGGCAGAGTCAGTTCCTGCCAAAGTAGGTGTGTTTCTGGTAACTTGGAACAGTACGGTAGAGAGTGTAAAGAATAGTTATATTGAACAAAAACGTCTTGGAAATAGCAAGACAAAAGGAAGCAAAACAAGAATTAACATAGAGGATGGACTAGAGGCTCTTTTATTTGGTTAGGTTTTGCTCCTAAAAGATTTGATGTCAAGGCAAGGATGTATAATCAGAATAATTATTTTTGTCCTGTGTGCCTTACTGTGATTTGAAGATGTGTAGTGTAGAGTGTATATCTGCATCCAGGGTGTAGACAGTTTGTTTTATGATGCCTTTTCTCTCTCAGCCTCAGAAGCAAAGAGTATTTCCATTGTGCATTTTCAGAACTTGATGAGTTTTTAAAGCATTCTCCCCATGTGAGAGCATCACGTGAAGAAAGGAATTATCAAGCTACAACAAAAAAAGATTTTGTTTGCCAGATAAAACAAAAGGAATATTAGCCTCTTCAATGACGTACTTAAGAGTTTAATTTATATTCAACATAATTGATCTGAATCATAACAAAACAGAATAAATACCATGGAGATTTCAAAGAAAATGTTAGTATTATTACTAGACTCGAATAACAAGTGATGGCAATAAAAAAAAAATTATTTTCACAACATGTTGCAAACATGACAGCTTGATAATATTCTGGATGATTATAGCTGACATTTTCTTTGAAAAATAATAAACAATATGGTCTCCTGGAGCAATTACACAAATGATTATTGGGAATGTGCCCCAAGATATTCATAGAGAGTAGCTCTCAGAGTGGGGCCTGAGAGCTCCTCCAGGGCTGGTGTTGTGGGTTGAAAAATGCTCCCCATTTGTCATCTAGCAAGCAAGAACCCGAGCCTGAGAAGTTAGAAAAGAAGTACTTTCAGAAAGGACATAATAATTATGGAAAAAAGTTGAGAATTACTGTGCTTCAAGTAAAACACAGGAAGCCACAATGCTATTTTATGTTCAAATAAAGCTGATCCATTATGTTATACAGGACTCACATAAATGTATTAAACACTTAAGGATTCCACAGGATAAAGACCTATACTGCACATCTCATCAGTTAAATATTTATTTCTCAGGATAGCTAAGGAGAGTACTTTTATGTGCAGAAATGATAATGCTGTAAAGGCAGACAAGTGATGGTAAAATCCCTGTAGGATGGTAAAGCTTCAAGTACAACAGTGTTTCACAAGAAATCTTGGAAATCTTGAACGCTTCGTGGCTTGAGCAATGAGGGGAAGTCAGTATAGACCATTTTTAACATACCATACAATGCCTTGCACGTTACCAAATGTGGATGAATGAATGTCTATGCACAGCATCTATAATACATTGCACAAATCTCAGGGCTGTGAGCTGATTGTTTGTTTGTTTGTGTGTAACAAACAAAGCCATGAGTAACTAAGCCACTATGTAGCATTTCTAAAGTTCAGAACACTTACTGTTACGGGAGTAGGATTTAACAGCCTATTCTCAAAGCTTTTGTGAACATTCGTTGAGTAATTTTTATTAATTCATAGAATGCTTTTCCATCTGAATAAATTAATACAGATTTTTAATAAATAGTCTCTTTATAAATAGTTTCACTTATGAACAAAACCTGATTATTAAACCCACAAATTTATGTTTGTGAAGTTGCAGTTTGATGTTTAATAGCTGAAAATATCATGTTGCAGTAGAGTAGTGATAATGGTTAGGACTGTATATAAACTACTTTGCTGGAAGTACAGTACTGTATGGGCAATCCCTATGCTGAAATGCTTGTTATGCACTCCTTCTCTATTATAGAAGAGAAACTATGGAATGCATAAGTTGAAAACTCAGATGATGCCAGAGCAATTTCCTTACCATTATGATGTTATGCACCTAACTGTTTCACCACTTGGAGTATGATATTGATATGTTCTTTGCTGAAGGGTCACATGTGTTAAAGGACTACTATTTTGTCCTTTATTTTAAATGCTTCCTGCACACGTTTTTTTCCCCTCCATGACTGTTTTCTGGCACTAAAAGGTGGCAAGGTGCAGTTCTGTGTGTGGTTTATGGTCTACTGATAGTTCTGCATGGGAAGAAATTGCCTGCTAGACACAATGAAAATAACTCCATAGATCCCCAAGAGCATGTGGTCAGCAGCACTGTGTGTTGTGCAGTGTCGTGTTCAGCCTCACATGTGTAGCTTGGAGAAACACCCGTATGGAGAACGTCAGCACCTGCACATGGAGAAGAGCATGCCTTCCACCAGCAGTCAGAAGTGTCACAAGTGTCTCTTCCTCACACTTGCTACAGATCACAAGGCTGCAGAGAGGATGCTTTGAGCCAAGTTGATGACAGGACAGGAAACAATGATCACAAACTGACAGACAGACAGGAAACATTTTTTAATGTAAGGGTGACTAAGAACATTGTGGAATCTCCATCCTTGAAGATGTGAAAAAGCTGTCTGGGTTTGGCCCTGGACAACCTGCGTTAGGTGGTCCTGCTTGAGCAGGGGATTGGACTTGATGACTGACAGTGGTCCTTTCCAACCTCAATCACACTGTGACTGTGAAGACATCCTAGAGGTCATGTATGTTGATGAATGAATTTTGTCATCTTAATATACATGTCCTTCCGCTCTCAGTACCAGGAAGAATATTACAGTCAAAGGCTATGATGTGGTCAGAATATCTTGGCAATGCATATTTCTGTTTCCACTCCAGACCAAATATTGGCATTAAGGACATGATATTTGTAAGAAAATCTTAATCTTTTTCATCAGTCTGTGCTCTCATAAAATCCACGTTTTCTAATCTTCTGAGTCAGAGGAGCAGATTTTTACACCAGACTGTTTTACTGGTATTATTCATATACACTATTATAGGCAAACGTGACAATACTCATATATAAAAAAGCACAGGTCAGACACACATGATACACTGAACAGGCTGTACAGGTGATGCAAAATATTTCAGTGTAGGAGTAGTAACCACAGGAAAGCCTAAAGTCAGTAGTTTGCTGCCGAGTACTTAGTCTACTGAAAATATTAATAGCATTGACAGATTTGGGCAGACTTATTAATTGCACAGTCCAGATTTCAGTTTCTCTCCTGACTAGGTGCCAAATGTGTGTACCTTTAAGTAACTAATTTGTACAGACAACTGTGATAATTATTATCTGAAAGAGAGGTTGCAGAAATAACTGATCAGTTACATAAGCCACTGAACTTCCTGAAGATTTATTGTCCCATCTTTTATTTGCAGACACAAATAAGTAAATGATTCTCTAAAAATCTAGGCTTAATATTAAAGCTTCTTCATTTGTGAAACTGCACTATGTAGAATGAGGAGGAAAGACAAAAAAAATTTAAATGAGTCCAGATAGATTTGCATAATGTGGGAATATCACTACATTTTAATATCTGTTATAATGTTTCTGATACTTAATAAAATCAGGTTAGCGCCAGACTTTAGTAAAGGTCATCACAGAGCATTTTCATTTTATAGCTACAACATTTCCCCATTTATTAAGATTATTTTAAACTGAATGGGTTAAATGAATGAATGACATACTACAGAGGTAAATATTAAGGAAGGAGAATTATTATCTAAGTTAAAGGATGGTACTGGCAAAAGATCAAATGTCTGTAAATTGGCCATGAATAAATTTAGAGGGGAAATTGAAAGAAGGCTTCTTATCCATCCAAGAAGTATGTTTCTGGAACTGTCTGACAAAGAGGGAGGGGACTGAGTAATTTAAACTATTTTATACGTTATGTAGTATGCTTCGGAAAGGGGTCACATAACTAAATAGGAGATTCCATGGAGTGAGATTTGTCATAGTATCCTGGGAAGTAATTTTGTCCTCAGGCACAAGTTTACAGTGACAGTTTTCAGATCTGTGGTGTGTCAGTATTCTCAAAGAGGTCCCTTAAAAATGCTATTGCCAGAAAAATCATATAATCATGTCCATATTGCTAAATTTCTTTACAGCACTGGTTAGAAATAAGCCATCAGTTTCCTATCTTGATCTGTATTTGGCTTTCTTTGGGTGTGAAGTCTTTTACTGTCCTCTGAAGCTTTGGAGGTGAGCAAGTGGATGTGGATGGGGTGAAATTGTGCCTTTAAGAGCTTTACATCCTCAGGTATCTGGTGTCTGTGCCCTGATCACACAGTCGGTGTTAAACTGGCAGCTGCCAGGTATGAGCTTAAGAGAAAATTCTTTCCTGAATTTAAATTAGCAGCAGTCTTGCAGTTTCTATCTTAGGACTCTGAGTTTTATTTAGCAACTAAAGCACAGGGACCTATGGTATTAGCAAGATTCTCTCTGCTCTTACCTAGCACATGGTTAAGGCTTGGCTTTCTCATGCAGTGTTGGGAAGATTTTTTTTATCCTTTCCTGCATGGTAGAGATGTTTTCAGACTCCTTTCAAACCAGAGAGCTGTGTCATGGCTGCCTGAAATTTGAGAAACTGGACTCTGTGACATGGCTAATTTCTCCTGTCCTTTGTTCTCAAATAAGGTAATCATCTTACTTATTTTCAATAGAAAGTTTTAATTCCATTTCTTAACAAGTAATATGCATTCCTTAATTTTATAATTCTGTAGCCTTTTTCTTACAGATTTCTTGCTTATTGATCATCTTTTGTCACATTGGCACTCCCCACCTCACTATATGATTGCATAGATGAAAGGAGACACCTGAAGAGGAAGCTTTGCCTTTGATTCTGAAGCAAGAGGGAAGAAAAGGGAACACAACGTAATCAGTATTTCTCAGTGGTTACATCTTTGCTTCTAAGAACAAGGATCCTATGGAGACCAGCTTAATTGTGAAGTGTAATGGCAAGACTGAAAAGACAAAGTCACACAGTATTTCCTTATGACACCTGCCTTTAGCACTGTTTTGAGCTTCAAATCTAAAAATCCAACAAAATGCCTTCCTGAAAAAGTCAGTTCTCACCCTTTTGTGAAATACGGCAGGCAGTGTGTTATGTACCACTCACTGTCTGTTCATCTGAGGTCCACAGCTCACCAGCAACACTGGCAATAGTTACACCTTATTTTCCAGTTCTCATCTCTGTGTGTTATGCATTGTGAGTGTGCTGATATCATGATGAAATTATGATTCATGGTATTCCTGTTGTTTTTAATAATGTTCACTCATTAAATACCATGAAGTTGTGAATGCAATATGAAATAATTCTGGCCATTTTTTTTCAGATTTGTCAAAGGGCTCCAACTTGACAGGCAAAGACTATCAATTTATGTATAGTCTTGACTAACAGACTTTGCTATGATGAACTCTGCTTTGCACCCCTCCAGATTTTCTCAAATCTGATCTTCACTGTTCTGGCTTAAGACTTTCTTCTTCAGGGTGAGGGAAAACAAATTCTCCTATTCCCTGTTGCAGAAATGAACTTTACAGTGCAAAGGCTGTCTAAACCCACATTCCAGCTGTCACTAAAAATTTTAGCATATTACAGCAAATAAACCAGTCTGCTGCTGAAAAATAAATTAGAATTAGAACTGGTCAGAAATGTTTTTCCCTGCTCAGCTTGCTTGTGACATATGTGATGAATTTCAGTAAAAGAGGTTTTGATCACAATTTCCATCAAAAGCTTCACTTTTCAACAACAACATTTGAGTAGTTTGCCAAACCTATATAGCTTCTTGATTGGGAGAAAATCTAATTTGGACAGAGGATCAAGATATGTAGTTCTTTTAATGTGTTTTCAAGGACATGAACTATATTGTAAGGGGTATATGGGAGAAAAGTAAAAAAAGGCCTAAGGGCTCCAATACAGTGAAAAGAGTTTCAGATGGCAGAAATGAGAATTAAAGCATGCAGGAGAAAATAAACTGGAAAACATATATTAAGTGGGATGGAAAGGACAGTAAAGCTAAAAGAGACCTTAGGGAAGAGAGGGCAGCAAATCAGACATGAATTTGTAATCTGATATTGAAGCAAAACAAGGCAATGAAATTTGAGCTATTTATACAAAAGAAGTTCATAGTAAAAATATTCCAAGTAAATGAAGTAAACATTTTTGCATCTAACTTTCCCTGTACTGGGTTTGTAACCCGATTTTGTAACTAAATGTGCAAATACAAAGTGCAAAAATGATGAAGGGCTGGATGTGGTGAAATATAGGCCATGTGAGTAGTATCCATCTTGCCTGATTTTACATGTCTAGAAGTTAATTGACATCAAAAGAACTGCCTGTCTTAAGAGGAGACATATCACCCTTTGGATCTGTCTGTTTCTACAGAGTGACTCAGGGGTGACCAGTTTAGACAGCTGAGCTTTTGCATAGCTAAATTTTAAAGAGGTGAATCATGCTTTTTTGTTACTGGAGGCCTGGAGAGAAATGAGACGAGAATGTCATGAGAGGTCTAGAGAGTGTAGAGAGGCTTGCAAGGTTTGAAGAACGACTGAGAAAAGACTGAAGACCTCATAGAAGTTAATAAGTATAGAAAAAAAAGTTTTGAGGAATGTGAAAAAATATTTGAGGTATAAATGTGCATAACCAGGAAAAGGGGATTGAGGGGGATTTAGTAGTTCGCAGCTTGTACACGAAACACACAATCCATTTCAGGTGAAGGAAATGAAGAAGCTGCAGGGAGAAAGTTTGAACCTTCAGTAAGATAGTTCTTTTATTTCCAACTTATCACATCTATGACTTACTATTGCAGCACTGTCAAAGCATTTACATCAGTTTAACTGCAAAATGGAAGGATATCCAAGTTCCAGCTCAGAGAGTCATTTAATAGGTACCTTCCTTAAAATGACTCCCTATCTGAGCATGTGGCATCTGCATGCCACGGTCAAATTTATGTGAGCAGCAACTCTTTGCACACAACACCAAGTGTCTCAGAAAAACACTGCTTTTCTGGGTAACTATTTTCTATGCCAAAACTGTTGTTTTCCTGCTGTTTTGCCTTCTATTTCTTGCAGGTGCAAAGAAGATCTGCTAACCCTCAGAGTTTCATGATAGCTTACATTTCAGAGAAAAATCTGTGTGTTTTTGTGTAAATTGTTAGTTTATTTGTGACAAAATTAGAAATCTCTTCTTGTCATGGTAGGTTTTGACAAGAGTAGGTGCTTTGTTTTGTTTACTTTAGTTTTTTTCTTGAAGTGTACATTTCCTAATGCAAATGATTTTACTGCTATCAATTTCATTTAGCTAGCTTTTTTAAAGCAATTAATTGCTTTTGCGTACTGAAAGATCAGTTTTGTCAACTTTAAACATCTTGACTTACACTTATGATGATGGAACTCAAATTAAGACTGACATAATTAAACTCTGAGTATGTTACCCTCTTGCCCTTCCATAACCCTGTGAAGTTGAACCATCCTGTCTTGTAACATGCAGCCTTTTATACTGAATGAACAAAGCTGAGGTTGACATAAATATATCCTGGAGTCAGACTTGCAAAGCTCTTAAAATTACTCACCCAGACTCAAAATCTAATTATCTTTCAGCTTTCTTCCTTTTACCATGAGAATGGTCAATAAAGTGGGGGGAAAGCCAACTCACAAATGACATTTTAGATGCTAATGTGAGGAGAGGGGAAGGAGAAATAATTTTCCAAACCTGACTATAAGCCTTGTCTCCAAAAATCACAGGTAAGCTTAGGCACCGTCAAGTTTAAATGCAGTATGGTACAGTTCATGTTATACTGTTTATTATGCACTGAGTGCACAGAAAGAAGAGCATGAGAGAAAATAAATGGACTCAGAACAAAATAAATGGATAACATAAGGCTTTTGAGACTAAGACAACATTTCACTGCCTCTTACTGTTTATTTTATTTTAGGTTGAAGTACTTTATCCTTTATATTTCCAAGTTTCTATATTTATCTGTGGAGCAGCTGGTGCTATTTGTTCTGGGTGATTTAATTTATTTATTGCTATGTATTCTAAAGACATGTAGCTATATCTTCTAATAGTTTTACTGTGTACTCTTTAAATTGAAACAGTTGATCAGGGTTCTTCTTGCTACACTGTCTCTTGGATTCTTTAAAAGAACAATTATATTTCAGTGCATTTTTCTTAAGAAAGGAATTTAATAAAAGTGAAAGATACATTTGAATAATGCTGTATATACTCATTAAACATGAACATCAGGATACTTGGGATTGCATCATGTAGATTTTGTTCTTTAGTTAAGAAGTTCACAAAGTCTGCAAATATAGTTGCAAAGTGATGTATAATCTAGCAAGATCCCAAATAAAGCTACATTTCAACTGAATGTATTTGCTTTCAACAGTTTTCCAAGTCTTAATAATAGATAGCATTTCCTTTTTGTTCATGTTCTATTGTGAGATGCAAACAAGTATGTAGGAATCTTGTAAAAATAAATTTTTTTGCATTGCTAGTATAAATGTGCCTGTTCAGCAGTATTTTTATTTTTAAAAGGAGAATATCAGTAAACATAACTTCTACTGATACCCATTCTGATCAGATAGGACTGAAAACACAGATCTGTTGATTGGGGAAAAATAGTTTGGTAACCATGGTAGAAGGAAGATTTTACACTATAAAACAATTCAAGAAAGAAGTGAATGCTAGATCTATAATCCTTTTTCTTTCTTTGTCCGTGCTGCTGCAGGAATGAACAGAAAACACAAGCAAGTTGTTATTGCTTGCAGACTCTATCTTTGATGACCCTTGAGAAATATATCAGCAGTTGTTCTTATGCAAGACTTCAAATAGCAGGAGCATTGCCACAGCTGACTCACACTGCACTGCTGATGCTATTGTTTAGCTCCTTGCCAGTGCCTAAACAATCACCAGAGGATACCATTTACATTTACTACAGGGCAGATGAAAGAAACTGCCAGCTGAAAAGAAAATCATGTGAGGGTCTAAAGAAATAAAGATGTATGAGCACTCAGTTGGAGACTGAATGTGTTTCAGACATTCAATTTGAAATTTTTTAGACACTCATTTTTAATTCATAGGGGGATTTTTAATGTCCAAGCCTAGGCATTTTTTCATGGGGTTTTTTTTTCTAGTTTTGGTGATTTTTTTTTTTCCTACCTGAAATTTTTAAAATGCATGATAATTAGGAGCAGAATTATGCTTTAGAAAAGTCACAAATTAAAAAATCTCTCTATCCTAGTATAATTAGGGAGTGCATTTGAGAGAAATTTTACAGGTGCTTAATGCACCATTTCTGCAGTAGTGCAGAATTTTCTTTTTTTTTTTTTTTTTTAAGGAAAAGCAATTTGCAGTTGACCGTTGACTTTTCCTTTTTATAAAAAAGAGTAGGGGTTTAAAATCAATTTATCATCCACATCCAGGGCTGGTCTTTCAAAGCAGATCAGTTTGCTAAATAAGTCATCTGAAAATTTGACTGTAAGTATCACATCAGGAGCAACTGTGCACTCTAATCACTTGTGAGAAATCCGGCCTTCGTGTGCATCCTGGAGAGCACCACACGTCTGATGCCTCTTAAACCAATGCTCTGAGAGCAAATGTAGTCTTGCGTAGCCATTGTCTGAAACCAGAAGCTGTTCTTTACAATTTATTTTGAACTACTCTATGCCTTGTGCATGTCGATGCATTGACAGATATCACTCCAGCTGTGTTACAGATATTTTATGTTATTGAACAGAAGTTGTCAGTGAGTAGCAATTCTCTGTTGAACAAACACAGAAAAATCTGAAGAAGCACAAAGTATTGTGCTTTGAACTGTCATATCTGTAGGCAGAACAATAGAGTAAATGATTCTCTCTGCTGTGTCAGAGCGTCAACCCCTTTGAGGCATCAAATATGGCTAGAGCAAATGTCTAATATTTGTTAGAGTGTAGGGAAGGATGCCTGGCTTTCAGTCCTGGCTCTGGAGTTGATGATCTGAACTCCAAACTGGCCTGTAGAGAGGGAAAAATAGCTACACAAGCAGAAAAGTTTTGCTTCTCTTCCAGCTGCTGTATGAAGTTTTCCTTGTTAGTGCCTGCTAATCATTTTACAGTCCTTAGAAAAAAATCACCCCGTAGAAATTAAAAGTATAAACTGCCATATTAAAAAGAGTAACAGAGAAGCACAAGTGCGCATATATCTGTAAAAGCCAATAACAGCATATTTTCAAGAGTCCACAAAAAAATTCCTTAAGATCCAGCCCTTGAAGGACATGCTCCTGCCTTTCTTACACACTGCCTTTGAGGAGCAGTGCAGCAGAGAGCAGGATGAGTCCAACTGGCCAGCTTAGAAGAGGAACAGTTTCTGTCAGAAGTGCACCACGCTTCTGTGGTCTGGCTCCCACTGATGGGTGAAAACAGCCCAATTGTTGGTCAGAGGCTGCTCTTACCAGCAGCAGCACTGTATCAGTGTACTCAGCCTGCTCAAAATATGCTGCTCTGAGTCAATGCCGTTCGCTTTTTATTACTGCACTAGGGACATGAGTCCCTAGAGGAAAGGGAGTTTAGGAGTCCCTCATGAGATTTGTTTCTGATGGCCTTTTGATAGCTCTAGGGCTCCTATCACTTTGATCCCTTCAATTCAAATAGAACAGGATGTGTTTTCCACTGCTCTAGGCCTGCCTATATTCTAGTTGAATAAATATATCCTTATTAACGTTCATTTGTGCATAGACTTGCATTTCTCTTTGTGGCTGGACCTTGACTGGCAGCCCACTGGTGTAAATTCAGCTCCACTCCAAGCTCCAGCCAGACAAGCTTGCTCACTGCCAGTATCTAAAGGCATCATGTCTTTAGGGGGAGGACATAGTTCATAATCCATTACTATTTAATTGTATCCTCTCTTGATACTGCTGCTGAGGGCACCAATTAGTTTCAATTGTGCAGGTGGTTTTAGCAAAGCAGACAGTTAGGCTAATGGGAAACGGACTGTGATCATCTACCTCATTTCACAGAGCTGAGGAACAACAATCTAATTTGAACTGAGTTCAATTATTCTTGACTGGAACTTGCTTTAAACAAGCAACTTTGGTGCAGAAAGGCTATCGGGGCCATTCAGCCTCTTGATTTCTATTTTGCATGCATAGGTCTCTTCATCAAAAGTACTTGATAGTAACTGGCTTTGAAGCAGCCAGTGAAACATTCCTGTTTGGCAACATCTAATGGGTGGCTCCTTCCCTACACAGCCATTTTGACATTTAATTCTTGAGAACTGTAGGGAAAACTCTTCCTTTAAAAAAGCACAGAGATAAATCATTTAATAAGAGCAATAGCACTAGAAAAAATATCAAATGACCTCTTACAGGATTTTATTCAGTTTACAGATTTATGTTTTGTTGTGTGGCCCTAATCCTGTGTGTGCAATTAAGATGTTTAGCACTGTTTTCTGTCTCCTATTCCGGTTCTGAAAACTTGAGGATGACAAAAGACAGAGGGAGTAAAAACAGAATAGAAGGTAGACAATTAAGGTGTGAATGTAAAATGTAACTACACAGATATGCTCACTGATAGCTGGTCATTTCCCCAGGAAAAAACAGAGAGCTTGTGAGGGCACTCGAGAAGTCAATGCCTTTTTGGTCTTAGGAGGCACAAATACTTGGCTTAAAGGTCATGTAACTGCCAGTCTATCTAATTTTCTCTTTCTGTAGCCTTTTGAAATAATGCTGGCTCATCCTCACTGTCATGTTGTTTTTCTTTCTATTTCTCTGCAGGGCTCTGATCCTGGATGTCCACACCACAGACGTGTTAGTTTGATCTCCGTTTATTCTTGAACAATTCAAGTAGATCTGATGTCAGGAAATTGTGGTTGTGACACAGAGAATAACTCCTTCCACAGGGTGCACCACATCTCACTCTTCCTACCTGAGAATGTCCTCCAGCAATAATACATCAGTAGGCCATGAAGAGGAGCCCAGGACACCTCCCTAAAGGACAGACATCATGGAAGGGAGCAGCCTTTAATGAACAGGAGATAAGCACTGCAAGAGCACAGTACTAAGAGGTTGAGACAACCTTTGGAGCCACATCAACCCAATTCCACGACAGCTCACCGCCTGTGTGCAAGGGACTGTCACACTCTGCTCAGCAAAAGCCCTTCTGTCCCAGGTCACCTCCCTGGTGACTGAGTGTGGGCTGCATCGTTAGTGCAGCCTCTGGATCCCGAGTTACACTCGGCGATACAGTGCTGTTCTCCTGGCAGTCCTGAACCCAGTGGGGCTCACTTATGTGGGAACTGCTCCTCTGGTCCTCAGGAAGAAGGAAAGGGGAACTACTCAGAGCTGTGGTCATGACCAAAAGCATGGGAAGATGGGAAATATCCCCAGGAAAGATGTTCTCCATTTTCTGCTGGTGATGCAGAATTTATTTCTCCAGCATTTAACAGTTTCTGTATGAGAATGAACTAAATGGACGTAGACTCTTCTTGATGGGAAAGAGATGAGTGAGGAAGAGTAGTTAGGAGGCTGTATGATGAAGAGAACCACCTGAGGGGGTGGTTCCTCACAGGTCAAAATCTCATTTGATACAGAGCCTTGGGGTAATGAAATGAAGTTGGAAAATAGTAGGCCCAAAGTAAATAAAAGTCAGGCATTCTTAAATAGCTGATAATTAGTCTGCAGAATGCCTTGCTACAGCATCTTGTGAACGTTAATGTCTTTCAATAGTATCTGGACACACTGGCAAAAACCCATCAAAAATTATTAGATATAATCACCTTTGTCTTATGATGTGCCCTTTGTTGGAGGTGAGGAAAACATTTTTTTGGGAAGTGCTACTAGCTTTTAATTTCTCACGTTCTTTGGTCATATCTAGTTGTGGCCATTGTTGGAGTCAGCACCCTGGAGTTTTGTTGCATGCTGACGAGGGGCCTTTCTGATTTATTTGCACCCATTTCTGAGAGATGAGCCACATCATGACAAGGATTTCTGAACATCAGATACTGTAAAATGGCAGCAGGCAATATGATTATATGATACATTATATAAATTGCCAGTGATATATGATAAAAATTGCTCATAGACGTGCATGAGAGTGTGGTGTCTCACATGGGTGATGTTAAACTGATGAGAAGATATGGTCTGTATCAGAGGGGTTTGTTTGTTAAGGTATTAAGGATTCTGGGCTAACTAATTCTGTGCAACTGTGTGTGCCACCTGATGCACATCAGGGACATGGATGGTTCATGCCAGCAGACTAGTATGTAGTCTGTACAATGTGAATCTAAGCTGGTCCCTACCAACTGAGCATGGATAGATATTTGTTCCCTTAAACTGATTTCAAATCTGCATGAACAAAATCAAGAAAGAAAGTGACCAGAATAGTTTTCTTATGGTATTTTTTGAGGATTGTTTCTTCCTATATTAATAGAAATGTTATGCAAGAAGGAAAAAAAAAATCATTATTTTAAATTAATTGTGTTTCTGTTTTGAGTTCAAAAGTATACAAGGCATTGAGAAAAGCAAGGGGAAATAACTACAGTTGTTATTAAAAACAATACTTTCGAGCCTGTGGCTAGGCTGAAGGGAGTAATAAACATTTCAAAAATCAAGGACTGATTTACAGGTGCTAAGCAACTGTGGTAAAAATTTCAAAGGAACTCATGTCCTATTCAAACTATGATTAATCTGTCTTTTGTTCTTAAATTTAAATGTTATCAATTTTACTTTTAGGAAATGTTACTATGGAGAGAAGTACAGCCATGACATTATTATTTTCCCTGCACAATATCCCTTCGTGGGGTCAGGTTTGGCACAGGGGAACGGTGATTATGCTTTGTTTATCTAATATAGAATTTTAGGAAAATGCAAACACAGATCTTTTAAATATTCAGTAATTTCTATTCTGAATAGAAAAATATAAGTATCCTATGTGATTTATTAAAGATGTCAACAAAGCAATCATAATCTGACAATTTAAAGGTTTTGCTAATGGTTAGCATTTGTTTCAGTCTCTCCTTAATCCCAAATCATAGTTGAATCTAACTAACTTTTATCTGACATCATGAAGATTGAGCCTGTCCTAAGCATGTTCACTCCATCATTGAGAGAAAGGGATATCCTGAGCTCTGAAGTCCACTGTGAAGAGACATAATCTTGAACCATGGCATTTGGTAAACAGTATTTGTATCATCCACCCAAAATAAATGGATTTGGAGATTAAGTGATGATTGCTGGAACAAACTCGCTTAGAGGTTTTTCTTTAAGCGTGGTTATTATCTCAAGCCATCTGTATTCAAGGTGTCTAAGAATAGCGAGATAACCTGGGATAAAATTATCTTTTTGATAGCGAAAAGAATTTGTTTATACATGGCATGTTCCTTAATTGTATGAAACAATCAGGGGAATATTAATTGTTTTCTTGATGAAGAGACGAGCAGTTCAGTTACTTTAAGAAAATTGTAAAAAGCAGCTTCCTGATTCAGCACAGAATTCATTCAAGCCTATGAAAATTTGTATTAATTCAATATATCATTGTTACAAAAACTGCACTGTACATAGTTAGCTTAAGCAATAAAATGTAATTTAGCACTTTTATTTTCAAAGTATGCTTGTGTGTGAATTTATTTTCACATTGTAGTGCCTTCCATTTTTTTTTAATGGTCACAATTAGCATAAAACAATGTTTTTCTCTTCAATGAAAACATCATTTAATATTACGGATATGTCTGAAACTGGATAATTGTGAAAAATAGTTCTGCTGCTTTCTGGAGAGCTCTTGAACCATGCAGATCCCAAACGGAGTGCTTTTGGTGAATCTGTCCTTTCCCTGGAGAAGTCATCACATGGACAAGTTAGTAGAGATAGACCTGAGTCCCAAGCGTCCACCCCAAAGCAGCAACACTTACAGGACCCAGGAGGGACTGAGACCTCAGGTCAGTGAGACAAAATGAATACGGGCCGTGTGCCTGTGCCTCTGCCTGTGCAGTCAGTGAGCTGCAAAACTTCATTAATCTGCGTTAATCGTGCCTTAATGCGCAGGGAATCAAAACCCTAAATTCTCTCTAACTTGGCTTTTTCAGATTGCTGGAAAGGCATGGAGCTCCTCCTTCACGTGCTGTCACACACTAATAAAACATGCAGAGTAATGAAGACAGCAATTTTCCAGCAGGGGCACTGAACTGGGCAGAGCTGTGTAGAGGATCCACTTAGAGGTTTCCTTCTAGTGAGTTCTCAAACAAAAGCCTTTAAGCCACTAAAGCTTGGTAATATTAGGAATACAAGCTTAAGTTGCTTTTTAAGTAGCACAATCTCAAAGTGACTAGCAATAAAAATCTCTCATAAACAATTTTCTTTGTGTGCTGCAAGTCTTTGCATTCACACTTACATTCAGTCAACCCAGAAACTTTCTGAGTTGCAGCAAACTCTGATCTGTCCTTTCTTGTCCTGATGAGGAGTCTTGCCACTGCCTCTGAGGGCTGGTGACTGGCTTCTCCCTGTGTTCTCCATCTGAACACGTGCACTGCACCTCAGAAAAAGAGCTAGCTCCCCTCCCTTTAAGAAATGTCATTTGACATTCAGTTTTTTTGAAGAACATAACATGCAGCTGAGGACAAGCAAATCAAACATATGTAATCTGGTAGGGGTTTGAAATTATGCACAGGTCAATGCTCAGTACATGCTAGAATTGCAGGGGGGTTTGCCCTCTGATATTGTAACACAGAGTGCTCTATGCGTACCCAAAAGATATTCCTCCCACCTTAAGTCACTGGAGGGCTTTGTGGATGAAAAGGATGTTTTCATGTATCAAAAATTATCAAGGCTGTGAGCAGTTCTTCAGCTTGCCCACGGAGGCCAGGCTGAAGATTTCAACTCTTTTATGTTCTCACTAGCCCAAAATTCATCTACATCTTTAAAATAGCAAGTGATAGAAACATTATTCAGTATTTTATTTACATTTTGTTTGTATTTCTGGGCAGTCCAAAAGAGATTTTGCTTTCATGTTTATATTTTAATGGGATGGTTCTTTCCCATAACTTTCAAGAAGATGTGGTTCCCCATGCATCATAAATGAGACAAGACATAATTGAGTATAGATATAGATAGATATAGATGATATAGATGATATAGATATGACAGTAGAGCAAACATATTCCATGCACTGGAACATATTTTAACTTAGTTTGTGGACTGAAGGTCAAACTTATCTCTGAAAGATGCCTACAGATTTCCACTGAAGATACTTGGAGTTACAGGTGTTTGAGTTCAAAATACAGCCCTAAAATATTAACAGCCTTTCTCAAGAAGCTGAGAATGATAAAAGTCTTGGACAATTTAAAGTAGTAAGTCAAAAGTCAGTGTGAATTCTCTGTTGCTGAAGCAGTGAGGGGAAAATAGAAATATGTTCCGCAATAATTTATAGGTTTGGAAGATTAATGGAGAAAAAGGTGCAGACATACAACAGAGTTAAAAAGCAGTATTATCCAGGCCAACCCACACACAGAGATCAAAGTTAATTTGAAGACATAAGTGTTTTAAGAAAAAGCAAAGAACAGCTAAAGTAAAGTGAGGGTAACACTGAGGAAAAGAAAAAACACATTAAAAGAGATACTAGCAATTGCAGAAAAGAACAAGAACAGAAAAGTAAAAAGGAGAAAATGTATCTCTCCGGAAGTTGCTAGTATCATTAAAAAGTATCGTGATGTGAGAGATATTTCAGAAAAATAGAGTATTTCTTTGAATGAAATTATGCACCAGTAGAAGGGGAAGAAAATTACTAGTGGAAGCGTTAAATGTGATGCAGTTGCATGAAAGTGTGGAAAAGGGAATGTTCCAAGTAATCCAGAGGCAGAAAGTATATGAGCATCAGGGATGAACACTAGCCCCTCTTTATCACAACACTGAGTTACAACCTTACATTAAAAAAGCTCCTGCCATTTTCCAAATTGCAAGCACTTAGGATACTTTTCCAAATGTTTTAGAGAGATTATAGGGTTTGAAAAGAAAGGCTGAGAAATAGGGAATAGGAGGAGATTAGCACACTGTGTCAGAAAAAGCAACACATGCCAGTTTCTCCTACTCTTGACCTTATGTCTCCCCAAACAACCTTCTGTAAAAATGCTGCTTTCTCTTAAAATGAATTCTCAGGATGCTGCAGTTGTTAAAAATGCTTACGGCCTTTTGATTACTAAGCAGGGAAACATCTTGTAGAGACATAAGAAGGTGTTATTCCTACCTTTCTGGCATTAATGAAACCCACAAAACACTGAAACCCTTCAAAGGGAAGTTGAGATCTTGGACAGAATTAGGAAAGAGCTGTAAGAGCAGTATCGGTCCAAAAAAGCCTGCTCTCAAGAAGAGCTTAAATGAATTTGATTTTGTCTTTGCCAAGGTCAAGAAGTACTTATACGAAGAAAAGAACTCAGAAGCAAATTTTTCTTAGATCCATTTAAAAAAAACATAGTAGAACGCCATAGCTAATCAGAAAGAGGAGAAGAAGTATAAATAATACTAATTATCAGGAATTTTCTTCCTGATGTTTTTAAATCTAGTCTGAAGTCTCTCAGAAAGCTACACTGTGTGCTGGGAAGTTGTGGACTTGATGACTGGATAAAGTTTGGTGGTATTTGGTGTATGAGAAGTCAGATTAGATGATCATAACAATGCATCTGATTTTATAACGTACATATTTTTTCTTAAAAATTTACTATTATTGCAAAGCTCTTTCTCTGTTACATTTTATTAAGTCCAACATATTTTCTTCTTTGATAAGGTAGATTATTACCTCTGAATACATATAGGTTCATGTGTTATTTAATGGACTTTCTCTGGAAGAAGAGAAGCACTGTGAACATATTCAATTAGCACAAGTTTGCAAGGGTATTTATGCTTTCAGAGCTTTGTAGTTTGGTCATGATGACACAGTAAGAGACATTTAACCAACTGCCCAGAAGCTTTTTGCTACTTAGAATTTAATCTACATCCAGTCAGGCTCATATTTTCACCATGCTGAAAGGAAAGAGGCTCTCTTCCAGCTTGTGTTCCTGTGCATGGACACACACACACACACACACACACACTTATTTTATAAAGTTGCCATGCCAACAACATATTTACATACATGTAACTCTTCTAAGAACCATATTTGTGTCCGTGACTGCTGAATCTGGTCATGCAAAAGTTTCTTTTTCACTGAGGTGGGTAGAAAGAAATTCCACAGAATCATGGAACATTCTGAGTTGGAAGGGACCCACAAGGATCATCGAGTCCAACTCCTGCACAGCACAGCCCCAAGATTCACACCATGTGTCTTCTTGAACTCAGTCAGGCTTGGTGCTGTGACAACTTCCCTGTACTCTGCTTCACATGAAGTCATTAGGCAAACTGTAGGAATCCAAGAGACTTTCTTGCACTTTGGAGATATTTCTCTGTGTTATTGATTTTAATGCTTCTTCTGTGGCTGTGAATTTTTGTGCTCAGTGTGATGAAGTCTACAACTTTTGTAACAAGTATTAAGCAATCCAATGTTTACACTGAACAGCAAGCAACAGTCCCTAAAATAGCCTATTCTTCTTCTATATATTCAGAGTATTGCCAGGGTCTTCCTTTAGCTCACTGTTTTCCATATGTTTATTCTCTCACTTACAGATATAATTTGTTGAACATCATAAAAGTTTGGACATTAAATATTTGCAGATGACTTGTATATCTTTAGTATTTCATTTAATTGCATTTTTTGCAGAGGTTTAAGGGAGAAATGTATTTCTTTAGTCCTTCAATCAGATGAGCTGTTAAATATGCAGTGAACTCTCAGGCATTTCTGGAAATAGTTTACAGTCTTTACATGTATTTTAACCCAGCCTGATTGACAACCTTAACTGTAAATGTAGGTCACTTAGCCATATTTAGCTTGTCTTTCAGACTTACAGTTATCTGATTGCAGGAACACATCTTCCTAGCTCCCACTTGAAACTTCAGCCCACCCAGGTGTTTTTTGTTACACTGATCTGTGAAAGCTTCAAAGCTTCATGCTGTTTTTAGCAATATAACTCATACAGCTGTGTACTGCAGGTTTTTTTATTGTAGAGTAAAATCACCCCCTTTTTATACACTGTCATTCTCCTGAATGGCCCTGAACTGATGTCAGAAACACTCATCCTACCTCAGTATGTTTCTCCTGAGAATTTTTTTTTTCTTTTCCCAGGAGATGCTCATATGTTGCCCATGAAATAATTTCAGGAAGTGTTGCACTCTGAAGGTCCTGGATTCTGGACTACAGTCTGTCAGTGCTGGGGACACAATCTATGTTTAGAAGCTGGTAACATACTTTTATTTTTGTGAATACCAATTCATGACATTTTGAGTTGACTAGGAAAACCTGATGGTTATTGAAAGTGGTACTTTTCTCCTTGTGGGATTTATTGACTTTCTGATCCAAAGCCTTTAATCTCTCACAGATGTTTATTCTTTCATTTGAACTATCTCATGAGGAACTGAGAAGAGTACACAGAGTCACCTAGACCTTGCTCTCTGGAGGAAATGGCCTGATTTGTTCCAAGGCCATATGAATTAGGATGCTCCAGTTGCTGATTTTTAGCTCTGGATTGGCAATGAAGCTATGCAGGAAGAAATTTTCCCGAGGCTGAATGGCAGAATAGCAATTTTTTGGATTATATGTAGCTTTGGGACCACATGGTCCCACTTTGGGACCACTTTATGTGATTTGGTATGATAACTTGTATTGCAGTCTCCTTAATCTTAAGAGACTCTCAAATTGCTCCATCTCCTGTGTTTGCTGGTGTTTCTTGTTTTCTCCTGCTAAATCTGTTCAGTTTCATGGGAATAGTACTCATTAGGGAAGAGTCATTAGATCTGGAACTAGGCACTTTTCCATGAAGACGCAAGGTTGAGTTTTAGGTTTTATTCAGCCCTTTGATGTGCTGGGATATTTGATGCCATGTCTTGAGCCAATGGCTTCCTTATCAGGCTCTGGGGCATCCTCTGCCTGTTGTGCTGCAGGGGGATCTGAAAGAAAACAAAGAGACTGATTTTAACCTAATGGTTAAGGCACTAAACTGGGATAGGTCTTACTTTACAGCACACACCTTCAGATTTCTATTCTTCAGTGAATTATCAACCATCTCTCTTAGGTATTGGCATGAAGTGTCCAAGTAGGAACTGTGTTATGACTGACCCCCAGCAAAGCTTAGCAGTATGGTCAGCACACAGCACAAGGTGCAGTCTGCTACACCAACCAGATTTCATGACTTACAGAGGCTCAAGCTCTTTCACCATTTGCACTTTCAAAGGATTTCGGCCTTTGACACACATTGCTAAATGGTCAGTCCTTACTGCTATTTTTATTACAGTACTGAAGGGGTCCACAGACCCGTATGGATTTTGCCAGGGGGTATTGTGAACGTTTTTGACAATATAAGCAGAAATCCAACAAATAAATGCAACTCACGGACTACTTTGCAGAGAGGAGTGATGAGAGGGGCCAGCAGGGTATTCTCTCTTGTGTGTTTCTGAGTCTTGATCTGCTTTTCTGAGTGTCGTGGTTTAGCCCCAGTCAGCAACTCAACCTCACACAGCCACTCACTCACTCCCCCCTAGTGGGATGGGGGAGAAAATCTGAAAGGTAAAAATGAGAAAACTCGTGGGTTGAGATGGAGTTTAATAGGGAAAGCAAAAGCTGTGCACACAAACAAAGCAAAACAAGGAATTCATTCACCACTTCCCATGGGCAGGCAGGTGTTCAGCTATCCCCAGGAAAGCAGGGTTTAATTGCATGTAATGGTGACATGGGAAGGTGAACACCATCACTGCGAACATCCCGTCCTTCCTCCTGCTTTCCGCAGCTTTATATGCCGAGAGTGATGTCATATGGTCTGGGATATCCCTTGGGTCAGTTGGGATCAGCTGTCTCAGCTGTGTCCCCTTCCAACTCCTTGTCCAAAGGACAGCCTACTACTAATAACCATGAAGAACATTAATTCTACCTCAGCCAAAACCTACACTCTCGGTCCTAGGACTTGATTACACAAGGGGTTTGTACAGCAGCTGTACTGCTGCTCAGAGGAGGTAAAGAGAAAACACTGACTCTGTCTTTGAAGTTAAAAACAGCTGTAAGAGCGTGCATAAGGTGTAGCAATAGATCATGGGCCACATCATCTCCTTTTTCCTCATGTTTCTACTGTGTGCTTCATACAGATATGTTTGTGATACAAATCTGCCTGTACGGAGAACTTGTTAAATTATATATTTGCAGTAATTTATCTAAAACTGTGATACACTCTGCACCACAAATGTTAAAAGCTGTTACTGAGAAGATAGCACAATATAAATAAGACTCCAGTGATTTTCAAGCATTCAGGCTTAGTGATGTCGAATTCAGTCCCATATTCAGAGTAAAAAAATCTTAGCGGCTGTATTTTAGAAGCCCCAATAACAAAGAATACGATGAAAAGAAAGAAAAGCAGTGAATAAGAAAAGTCAGCAACTTGGAAGACAATTTGTAGATATGAGGGTGAGTCAGAAAGATGCATGTCTGTCCTACAAAAAAGGTTTCCTCCTTCAGGCAGGAAAGCAGCATCACTCCCTTTTTTCCCTCCTTCACCTCTGCTTCCTTTGATACTATACTGCCGGACTGCACCCATTATTACCATTTTTCTGTTTTCCCACCTCCTTTATTGAATTTCTTACAAAACAGTTGATAATGAGAATATCTATCTTCCTGGAGGAAACTTTATCCCTCTTCACTATACTCGACCTACAGTGGACCTAAAATCTGAAACACTTTCTGAATCATTTCCTGCTGCCATTCAGGCTTTTAAATTTTTTTTGTTTGGTTTTTTTTCAGACCAGGCAAAATACAGAGCACACGTAAGTGAAATAAATTACTTTTGATGTCCTGAGCTAATAAGTCCTCTAGCATTGTGGAACGATATAAAATGCTATGCATAGACTGTGAAGCATGAATTTAATATGTCCTTTTAGTTATTTTCCTGATGGCAACCTGCAGTATTTGAAACACCCTGACAACTCCCCTGCCCCAAATGAAGCTGTCAGAATACATTAGCACTGTTCCAGTTGTTTCCACAAGTCCTGCGCCCTGCAATGTATGTCCAATCCACTGTGTAGCATATGTATTATGCTTGTCATCAATTATAACTGGATCATGTGAGCACATTTTCACAGATACTTTGGGATCAGCATGGAATGCAGTTGTTGAGAGGACAAATAAAGCCACGATATCAAGGGTACAGCTTCCAGCACCAGAGACCCATATTCTGCATAGATCCTGTATTTTCTAGCCCCATAAGGCTTGCACCCCACAGGGGCATTTGCTTCATCCTGATTTGCAGCAGCTTAACTGAGATGGGATTTGAGGACCAGGAAATGAAGCAAGTGTTTGGTAACCAACTGGGAATACAATCTCTTTGAACAAATATGTCTACACTTTAGGCACTTTCTGTTACATATATTGGCATTTCTAATCTACTAACAGAGAACATTTTAATTGTACTTGTGTTATCAAAACTGCATAAAACAGAAAATCTGCTGAGTTCTTCAAGATGTTCCTTTGTTTTAAGCACTGAGACATTTATTGCAGTCTTTCCAGCTTTATTAATAAGGTTATTAATATTCTTTTTGCACAGAGCAGTAGTGGAAAAATGCCTGGTACTCGTGGGTGTTTCATTATTTAAAATGTAAATAAGAAAGGCTGCAAGAAGTTAACCATCTCAGCAGGAAAAAAGGAACAAACCTTTAGTCTGACAGATATGGGCTTATCACTGTTTTCCTCATTAGAGCATATGAAATACTTTATATTCCGATCTTTGTAACATCAACAAGAATATTTTACTTTGTTCATACACAGAATTATCTACCTGCCTGGTTCTTTAGAAAAGGAATCTAGATGAAAATTTCTGAATAGCCTGTAAATTGATTTTATTTTCACAGAGTTGTAAAGAAAAACTTTCCTTGATCCATCCCTTACTTGCTCCTGGATTGTGCTGACTGGGTAGGGTAAAGAAAAGGCAAAGGTAGGCGTATTTCACCTGTCACCATTGAGGCCTTAGGGAGCTCTGCACGTGGAGCTCTCTCTGGCGTATGTAGAAATGAGGGACATGAGCTCTCCTTTGGGCCTGTACACCTCAGAAGTTTTGTGCTCTTGGTGGATAGGTCTGTGTCAGACTGAGCTGAGAAGGATTTGAACTGTCTGGGATCTGGCAGCTTTAATATCCCAGTTGCAAACCTGCACTCAATGTGAATATCAAGTTGATAATTGGTATCCACATTACAGAAGATCTTTCTCTACAGATTTTTCAATTGATTAGCACTATCCTCCCACTAGTCCATGTATTTTTTTTCAAATATTCAGAAATCACAGGAAAAGTGGTCTGAGAGCAGGTCTGAGTGACATGGGTCACCCTTCCCTGCTGGAAGGTTTTGGACATTAAATACCAGCACACCACACACAGCAAACACAGCTTCTTTCCTGAGGTTCTGTGGTTCTTGTCACTGGTACCTGCCCCAGGGCGGGTGAGGACTAGGTAGAAGGTGGCTGTGCACCTCCCAAATCTGGCAGCTGGTGGTTTTGTACAGCAATAATGAACTTGGCCTAGTTACATCTGTTGCAACTGCTTGAGATTTGAAAGTCACATCACACCCAGATGGTGTTTCATACAATCATATAATTTTTTAGATTGGAAAAGACTGGTAAGATGCAGCACTACCAAGTCCACCACTAAACCATGTCCCTAATAGCCACATCTACATGTCATTTAAATACCTTTAGGAATGGTGAATCCACCATTTCCCTGAACACACTATTCCAGAGTTTAACAGCCCTTTTAATGAAGAAATGTTTCCTAACATCCAATCTGAATCTCCACTGGTGCAACCTGAGGCCATTTCCTCTTGTCCTATTACTTGTTACTTGGTAGAAAACACCATTCCCTCTTGGCTACAACCTGCTCTCAGGCAGTTGCAGAGAGTGATAAGGTCTCCCCTGAGACTCCTTTTCTCCAGGCTGAACAACCCCACATTCCTCAGCTGCTCCTCATTGGACTTGTGTTCCAGACCCTTCACCAGCTTTATTGCCCTTCTCTCTGGCATCTCACTGTCTTTCTTCTCATAAGAGGCCCAAAACTGAACACAGGATTTGAGGTGTGGCCTCACCAGTGCCAAGTACAGAGGGACAATCCCTGCCCTGGTCCACCAGCCACACTATTTCTGATCCAAGCCAGGATACCACTGGCCTTCTTGGCCACCTGGGCACACGCTGGCTCATGTTCAGGCACTGGTGAACAGCACCCCCAGCTCCTTTCTGTTGAGTCACTTTCCAGCCACTCTGCTCCAGCCTGTAGCACAGCATGGGGTTGTAGTGACAGAAGTGCAGGACCTGACATTTGGCCTCGTTGAACCTCAGAGTGTTGGCTTCGGCCCATTGATTCAGCCTATCCAGATCCCTCTGCAGAGCCTTCCTACCCTCCCGCAGATCAACACTCCCACCCAGCTTGTTGTTGTCTTCAAACTGACTGAGGGTGCACTCAATCCCCTTACCCACATCATTGCTCGTTCAGTGGATGTTCATCATGATTGAAAAGTGAAAATTAAAGCAAGGCAGGTTATGTGCAGTTACTGCAGATTTCAGTGATGAGCTGTATTTCTTCATCCCTTAACAGAGACTAAGGCAGGAAGCCTTTGGAAGCCGTGTACCCAGTCAGGGCTCCAAAACCCACAAAGTGAATAGTTTTGGGCAGTGTTTGGATTTTGCTGAGACTCTTTGCCTACTTCTCAAGCATTTAACAGCCATAGAAGATGCATCTTAAGAGTTGCATAAAAAAATTAATGCAGCACAGAAACCTGAGTAGTTTTTTAGTCAAAAGTGTGACACCAGAGGAGAAATCATTTATATTCACTCTTGAACTTCAGTTTGAATAATCCCAGTCTTGAGGAATATATATGTATGGAATGATGGTGGATTTTGGAGTCTTGTGTATGAGGTTAGAACAAAATAATGAAATTATTACTGTGGCAGGTTTCAACACATGGAAAAAAGTTTGAATTGAAAGGTTATTTTACAATAGGTAACTACAGAAGAACACTTGTCTGATTTTATGTTTGCTCTTAAAGGTTCAGCACCTTTGCCTGTAAAATAATGTGCAAAAAATGTTTGCCCTCTATTCACATCACCTGCATTCATTTACTGGTTTCCTCCACATGTTATGGAACACCATAGACTGACCTCATGAAAGACTTACATATTTTTTCAGCTGTGGAAACTGCAGAAGTCATTCTCATCCTTTTATACTTCTTTTATTCTCTTTTTATAACTGCCTTCAAAGACACTTTCCAACTGTCATATAAAATTCTGACTAAAAAGGTAAATTTTGGCTCATAGTTTTTGGAATTTCTGGAGCTTCAGCTAGTGTTGGAACTGTGAAGGAATGACTGCTTTACTAGTACCAACTTTGAATGTTTTCCTTCTCAGCCTTTTTACTCCCTGAATTGAGAGTGGTCATATTATTCTTTTTAGCATTCATTGGTGCCAAGTGCTCAGAATCAATGGTAAGGTGGGGTGGGGGTGGGGGGAGAGAAACAAAGAAAACAAAAGCTGTTAAACTGGCATTATGGTGGAAGCATGTACTTTATATGAAAGTAAAATAGTACGAATACCAGTTCTGAAGGTTAGAAAATACAAAGATAAAGTCACCTCTTCAGAAACTTCCCCAAAATATTTGATAGCCTCACATAATGAACTAGATTTTGCTGACACATCATTTTCCATCTTAAAATTTATCTGCTATATTGTCTATAAGGTATGCTATCATTCATCCAATTTATTGTCCAACACATGTAGTTAACTAATAATGAAAGGACAAAACTGTATGGATTATTAAACAAATGATATATGGAGCTGTCTACTTAAGTGCATGATAGCTGAAAGGTAGATTAATATCATATATGTCAATATATGCTAATCACTTGAATTATGCCACCACAGCAAAAAGATCTAAATGATTCAACTTGAGTACCTAAGGTTAAGGGCCTAAATCTGTACTTGGTCAACTGCTTTTCAGAGCTGTCAGGTATTAAACATGCAGCTCACACTCTTCACTGAGCTCAGCTCTGTGGTTGCTATACCCTCCTTAAAATAAGATCATCTGAATTTTGTTAGGCTGCTCTGCCTGACGCTTGGCTTCAGTTTGAAAACTTTGGCCAGAGGTATCTGAGGAAGTAAGGGTTAAACAACCCTTCTGTCAGCTTGACTGAGATTTATTGTGCAATGCACTTCTTCCAAAGAAAGATGTTTAATGCTATTGATTGCAAGGTTGCCTACTTAAAATAGCATAATGTGACAAATGATGGATACCACATAGAGAAAAATTGTAGGGTAATTCAAGATATGAGCACGTATTGTGTGTATATCAGAGTAGCAGCTTCATTCTTCATGAGGGTGAGTTAGAAGGTCATCTATTTCACTTAAAGGCATTGAACATTTTTGTTAGTTTGACAGCCATTATGGTCTTGATCCTGTTATTCAAGGCAGTGATTAAACTGCCATTGACATAAAGTGGGTAGGAGTGGGGCCAAGCTTTAGAATATGCAAAGCATCTTCATATGAGATGAAAAAACCCTGATGGATAATATTGCAGAGTGAAAAAAGCATAATGGTGGCTGTCATATATAAACAATAATAATCCTAAGAATTGTCTGAAAACTTCAAATGTTTTGTACCACAGTACTACTTCTGTTAAACATTTTACTGCTAAACTTAGGATTTTCTGAGTCTTCCAAGAAATTTATGCAACTCTACACTCTTGCTTTGTTGCATCATAGAGCAGATGAAATGCATACGCTTTATAATGCAGTGCTTATTCTTAGATATGCTTGTATGATGGTCTGTAAGACTTATAAAAATGCGTGGTGTTAATGACATTTAGATTAATTCTTAAAACTGTAGTAGGAAAACCATGTAGGAAGAAGACAAAGAAAGCAGTTTCTAGAAGCAAATATGTTTACTAATGAATAAGTCAGTGAAAGAGATAAATTTAGGAGAAAAAGAATATTTCTATCCTTGCAATGCATTTCATGCTCCAGCACAAAACCAAACCCACGTTTTTTCATTGTCCCTTTTTTCAATGTGTCATGTGTCATTGATCTCTTTCCCTCTTTTTTGTAGCTTCCTATGAAACTTAGGAGTATTTGCTGCACATGCTTTGGAGCACACAGAAAGAAGTCTGGGACTGGTCTGAGGTACAAATGTGCTTCTGCACACTTGCTGATGCACATTTCAGCCTGATATGTTCACCCAGGTAGTTCTCATCTGCCAAGACGTACTTGGGGAAGATCCAAGTGCAGGGCTAGACCAAGGGACCACTCCTTGGGGGCAGCCAGTCTGTTATCCTGCTAGTTCCTAGTCCCTGAGTTATGGAAGTGCCTCAGTTGTAGCAATGTTTTCCATGGCTATCTTTTGGGAATAAGGATGTGAGGAGGGAGAGAACACAGCATTGCTTCACTGAATGAACCTGCAGAGCCATTTGGGTAGCTCAGCAACACCTCTGACTGCACAGGGAGAGTAACCTGAGGTTTTACACAGGACATGGAGAGTCATCCCCATCTTTCACACTGAGCCATTTTAGTTAATACCATTTAATACCAACCCCTTAATGTCTTGTTTTCAGGAATAAAAGCATGTTAATTTTTAAAAATTACACTCAGATATAACTCAGCTTTAGTATTTCAGACTTTTCCCAATAAAAAATAATAACCTCTTGATCTGAGGTAATGAAATAAAATAGTAAGTCAAGTTTAAATCCAATCTTATGTTGCTTGAAATATGCTAGAGTTTAAACTTAGAATAAGTTTTATAAAGAAGTTACTATGGTTTAAGCTCTGTTACAGTTTTAATTCGAAATGGGGTGAAATGAGTAAATTATTTTTATAAGACAGCAGATGAAATGCAGAAACTCAGAGAATGTTTGCTTGGGTTTTTGCTCATTCAAGCTCAGAAACACAGAGAAGACTGCAAACACACCTGTTATAAATTGTAGATATATTTCAAAAATATCCTGCAAAGTAAACTCTTTCAGTTTTACAAATTGAATATGGTATATGTTTTACATCATTAATTTGAAAGGTTATTTGCAATGCAGCCTTACTTTAAAAAATTATTTTAAATGAAAGGAGATTTTGAAAATAAAAAGAAGTAAAATTTAAAAAATGCAGTTTCAAGTGAATAAGTTCAAACAATGCAAATATAGCACTCTAAGGAGTTTCTTTCCTCCAACTTTATTTGCAAGAATTTTAACCTTTTAACTCTCCCAGAAGAGTCCAGTGAATTTAGCAAATGGTATCAGATTTTCTGTAATCCTTTGACGAAGGCTTTGCTTGACTGTAGTTTCCTGTTAAGCAAAGACCAATTAATTAATGAATTAATTAAATCTCATGTTGCTAAGAAGTTGCTTTGACATTTCCAAACATAGAACGAAAGGAGGAGGTCAGAGTTGTTGCCTGAAACATTACAAACAGATGAGAGGATTGTTTCTCCCCTTGTTCATTTACCAGAAAGCACTCAGTTTATATTTAGAAATCTTATTTACCTGCAATTCTCAGTATTGTTTTCTCTGTCTTGAGTTCCTTGTTATGGACATTTTATTATAGGCCCAAGATTGTCCATAGCTTAGAACACTGCAGTGACTACCTAACTGTAGTTAATTCTAATCTATTTAGACTTGTCTGGTTAAACTAAGTAGAAAGATTTATTGTTTTTTAATTATAAACTCCAATAAAGGTACTACAGTTGACTAAGTTTTGTCTACTAGAGAATAATTTTAGCAAGTGCTATCTCCATTTGTTCTTTTGGAGTTCAAGTCCACCGTGTGAATTACCTGTCACCCAGAAATTCTGGAGCTCTTTGTTATAACATGCTTTTATTCTAATTCTAGAACGATTTCAAAATGTGTGTCTGGACTGCTTCATTATGTAGCACATAAAAAGTAGTTAAGATGTTTTCTTTCTGTGCTAGGTACCTTCAGTAGATTTTGACTTTGAGATCAGAATCTCTCTGAAAGCTTTAAGAGGAATACTAGAGAGGAACCCACATTTTTAGCTGTTTCCAGTGCAATATAATTTGTTCTATTTGAAAAGATCTAAATACATTTGAGAATTTAAGAACATCTGTCACTGATACTTCAATTTTTAAAATTAAACTAGGTATCTACTTTCAGTCTTTCTGTCATCCTTATTCTTCCCTCTTTACTGTTTCCTTTGGTTGTGAACAAGACAGACAGCTAGCTGCTTTTCTCCCAGCCCTAATGGTCTCTGAGCCACTGCCTGTAAACTGACACAGGGAAAAAAGATTGCTCAAAGGACTTATGACACTTTAGAAACTGTGATGGATGACTTTCAAAGCTGCTGCTGCTTTTTTCCTTTTGCTTCCTCTCTAATTTGAACTGTGACTTATTCCTTTCCACTAATTCTTTTTGAGTCGTGAAGAAAAAACAAGAGAATGTTCAAAAAGACACACAAGTGACTTGAAGTATTTGATTAATTAATTTTCTGAAATATGCTGATTAGCAATGGATTTAGAGCAGACCAGATGTGGGCCCAAACGAAAAACATAGCCTGAGTTTTGATCACAGATTTACAGTCACCAAAAGTACGTACATACAAAGTAATAGCATATTGGATGCCCAGCTGGAAAACATGACCTTTAGAAGCAGAGCTAATAGCAATGGTAAAGTAAATCAGCTGAAATCGTCAGCGTTTTTTAAAACTGGTAGTTGTTTCAGAACTCGTATAACATGTGGGTAGACCTGCACATTCTCTGGGTCTTATGTGACAGGAAGAAGAGATTGGGAAAGACAGGGGTGAATCTGGAACCTCCCTTGCATCCAGTAGCCAGAAAAGGAAGTTGCCCCTCTGGCAAGATCATTGTTACTCAGAATCAAATGTTTAAATGATGGACTGCTTTCTGAGATTTATTCATTCTGCACTGGCACTGCATGCAACTTGACATTTAAAATGCATTAACACAGTGCTACTTGATGTACTGTATTATGCAGCCTATCAGTTTTGAAATGGAGTTTAGCCTGTCAGCAAAATCCTCCTTGCTGTACTCAAATAAACTTAGTCAGCCTTGGATCAAGGTGGCTTAAGGAACCTACATAATTTTAATGCCTCTGTCATGTTTTGTCTTTATTTTTTATTGAGTCTGTCATACTTGAGTTCTATAGTATCTTTCTCCATGTGTGAACACACGGACATCCACAAGGCTAAAGTGTTTATATAAAATAAAATAACTTTAATTCCTATGGTTACTCAATGTGTTTACTTATATGACCTTCCTTTATGTCTTTTACCCTTCCTTTGTTCTCGATGACTAATTTTGAAGCATTTTGCAGCATACAATGTTAAGTGATTCTTACCCCACACAATCAGATATTTCATTATGTAAAAACCCATCATTGATTTCAATTTTGCACCTCAGTAAGCATTAAAAAACCCTCAGTTTTTCTTAACTGTTGTGCACAACTAGACTTCATACTTGGATAACTTCTGATGTGATCTTTGGGGAGATCTGGTGATCAACCCAGTGATAACAACAAGTTCAAGTAACATCAGATACAGACAATTTCCCAGGAACAGTCCCTATCTTGTTATAATGACTGGCAGGACTTTTTGCAGAACTTGCTTCTTGCAGCGTGAAATCAAAATTCTTCACTGCTCAGGAATGAAGGACACCAAAGCCCCCCTTCTGAGGCATCTGCATGATATCCTGCCCTTAAACTCAGGAAGATCCTCTTTCTTCCTATTCTTTTGTTGGCTCTTCTTACTTCAGAGAACATATTTTATTTTTAGCAATTGAGAGTTTTTCTGGCTAGTGATTTGGATAATTGAGATGACTCTGTATATATTAATATTTACCAGGTACTCATAGCAATCTTTCTTCCATGACTACTTCTTTATTTTTCCCATTACTTATGAGCCATACATCACTAGTCTTTCATTCAGTAACATGACAGCTTCAAATCCTTCTGAGGCTCCATTGAATGAAAGGTTGTTATTCTTGTCAGTCTGTATGGGGTTTCTATTCTTTTCTCAAATGTGTAAACAGTGCATGCCCCTGTCATATTTCTTACCTCTGCAATGAAATTTCTTTCTTCCCAAAGTGCAGGGCTTAATTTACTTGTATGAACAGTGGCAAATGTGCGATATAAGGATACATGTTTTGAGATTTCAGATTGCTAAGTCAATTCTTTAGTTTCTCCTGTAAAGTCACTTTTCTAACACTAAAACCACTGGGTTTTTTTCATAAAATTCATGTCTTCAAATAACTCCTGTAGTGTTTTCATGTTTGTTTTATAGTCCAGCTTGATGCTGCTTCATGGGGAACCAGCACTTACCCCTTCAGAGGCTGCTTCAATAGTACCGAGTAACTTTCATTGTCGCAGTCTGTAATCTGCTGTGCTGTTTGCCTGCTGACGCATTTGCCTGGTAAGAAAACAATAGCTGAGGAACTGCAGATAAATCAAATGTCTCTATTTAAAGTATGCCAAAGTCTAACAAGACTCTCTTATTCTTTCCTGCTGGACAATATTCTGTTTTTATTTTGTCACAAGGAGACGTTTTCAGTACAGACAAAATCCTCTCCAAGGCTGGAAAGGTATCTGTTTATTTAGATAAATGAATAAATGTAAAAAGTGCTTCTATACAAAAGTCTTTAGTTTGTCTTTATCTTTTAAATGGGGCTCAAACTACACATGCACATAGATAAATATATTTCTTGTAGTTCATAAGGAAGGGAGCAGCAACTTCTATATTGCTGGCTCATTTACAAGTGCTTTTGTAGACTGAGTAATCACTCTTTAGATAAGTTTATGCTCTTGAGCCCTACTTTTATAATACAAAGCATGACACTGGGCCAGACTGTTCATGAAGCAATCATCCTTTCCATCCACAGTTCTTTCCATGGCATAATACTTGATGAGGTTAACCCTGCATCAGGCATTTGATGAAGGAAACTTTGTAAGATTTCCATAATCTTTAAACTCCAGAGGTGAGGCACAGGAACTAGCTCCTATTTCTCTGACTAATCTCCTGCCTGAGCGAAATGTTTTCTCACCTACAGTAGAGATCTGAGGATACTAAGCTGAATTGGTAAAAACGTATTTACCTTAATGACACAGATAAGACTTGTGAGTTTAACTTTACTGAACTATTGCGGTAGCCCTTTGCAGCAGAAGGAAGTGTTACTGGTGTTATGAGCAAGCCTCAAATGTGTTTCACTGAAATACATTGAAGCTTCTTCCTATACTTTTGTGGAAGTTCAGTTACACATTTTATCCCATTTCATTCAAGCTTGCTATAAATATGACATGTTAGTGACAATCAATTTATTTATAGGCTTATTGGCACTTTGGAGAAGAAATGAATGAAAATTACCCTGTGAATTACCATGTTATGTGAATCCGTTGACCATAGTAAAGTATCTACTGGATTTAGCATGATCATTATTAATATAAAGTTTTTGTTTCCCTTTTCACGCTTTCTAATACCTCTGGTTGCTAAAGCAGTGATCATTTATGCTGTGTTTCTTGAAGAGCTCCTCCACTCTCAAGAAACATGGTTATATTTTCATTCAGTCCCAGATATTTCTTTTGACTTCACAGTCTTTTAGACTTCCATGATTCACATATGCCGAGGTAAATTCCTCACTTTGTTCATCTAATGGATTGTTTGTCTAGTTTTTGTAACCCCTCTTTCACTTTTTATCTTTGTGGTTCAATTCATGTCTCTGATTCCAGAGCCACAGCGACATTTTACTGATAGTTCTGGGAAAGTGCCTCTTGTGTGTCTTTGGTTGGTGAAATCATTTAAGAAATAAATGTCTGTGGCTCATAGATTTTTATGAATGTCAGATTTCTTTGGGATTATATGCACACAGTAAATGTAGTCACTTTGTATGTGTATTCTACGACATGTAAATTTAATAAGGCCAAAAGTTAGCTTTACTTTACCTGTGAATGTTGTTACATCTTTGCGTGGTTGAGAGATCAGAGATGTTCTAGTAAGACTCATATAATTATGATGCAGATATTTTAAACATGCTGTTCTTTTAAAGTTCATCAGATTTTTCGATACTGTTTTGGTTTACTTCTTGCATTTAGGCTGAATAAACATTATCAGTGGCATAGATAATATGACAAATTCTTTCTTGCAATGTTAGAAAATATTAACTTTAATTTAATTTAAATCTAATGTCTCCTGCACTAGAGTAATGCAGTCTTAGCCTTGCTGTATGAGCTTGTTTTCTTTCTTTAGGATATTTAATTTTCACAAAAATCCAGTGTTTTTAATGATGACTATTAGAATGAAAAAATGAAAATGAAAAAATCATCCTCAAAAAAATGAGTGAAACTGAATAGGCAAAGGTTTGGTTCTCCTTTAAAAGATATCACTAGTCTGGTAATTATTGCTGAGATAATTATGGAAAGAATAAGGTACCATCTTCAAAAATGAAGGTATTACACTTATGCATACATAAAATATTGCTAGAACTAGGACTAGAACTATGAGATGGAAAGGAGTCATAGCAACCAATTTTGGACACTAGGAGTTAGCTATCCAGTGAAAAGTGGTCATTCTAGAATTCCTCCGTAGGGCAATTCATTTTACTTATCCTTAAGGCTTATTATGAGATGACCTTTAGGAAGTGCTTACTTCTTTCCAGTAAGTACAAAAGAAGCCTAGTTTGACTGAACACCATTTAATTAGGGCAGATGAATCTCATTATCTTAGCACTAGATGATACCAATGGCTTCCAGTATTTAAAAGTAGTCCTTAAACAGAAGTATATGACCTAGAAAAGAAAAATACTTTTAATCATGAAAACATCAGTTCTTCTGAATAAGATAAAATAAATGCTGGAATAAAGGTCTCTCCATGGCTCCCGTGTTCTTACAAGAAGGTTTGTGTCCTTCGGCATTGGAAAATCAGCAATTTAAGTGCTTCCAAACAGTTTTGTGTCTCCCTGGGAGAGACCTTTCCAGCTGTGCTGGGGTGAGGACATGGTCCCTGCAGAGCTGAGCTCTCTGCTCTTCACAGGAGTCTCCCACTGCCCACGAGAACTGTAGGCACCCTGCCACATCTCTGCATCCCTCGTCCTCCACTGCAGGAGGTTCTCCAGGCTGAGCGTGCACAGATGTTTGTTGGGAAAGCACAATCCCCTCTTCCACCTCTTTTCCTCAGGTGTTTTAACCTGACCCAGACTGCAATAGCCAGAGTAATTGGCCAGCCCTCCCCGCCACTGCCCAGCTGCAGTCTTTTAGCCCAGCTTACAACCTACAGGCTCAGACACAGTAAATTGTGGAACACAAAATCCTTTAACATCTCACCAGGAAAAGGTCTCCAAGAAGTTCACGTATAAGTTTCACAGGGAATTTCCCATCCCCATTTTTCCATTTCCAGTTTACCACTCTTTCATGGCACAATTCTGATCATTAAGGCTAATGCAGATAACCATGAATGTTACACTGTGCACATGTTAGAAGTGAAAGAGCTGCACAGGCTGGAACTGCTGCTATTTGTAACCTTTTTGTCACTGCTGCTCTTTGTTGGGATGTGTGGGAAGGAATCAGGGTATACTTCAGAGCTTGGGGGGTTTTCAGAATTAAAACACTTAAAGTGAACAGTAAAAATTTGATATGTCCAACTCACAATGCTCATTGTTTTCTTTCTGCACCTGCCTATAACTGCTCTGGCATAAGCCCTGTGCCCGGGGATCAGACTGCATTATTTCAGGAGGACATAAATTGTGTTCTGAAGTACCTAACAGATCTCACTCTCCAGTAGGAAGCACAATGGTCAGTAAAAAAAACAAAAGAGCTTTTCTCCCCCAGTTCTTGGCTTGGTGCCCTGTTTATTTAAGCAGGTGTATTAGAGGTGGACAATAGCACTGCCTGCCTTTTTTTCTGCCCTGCTTAAAAAGGACAACAGTGAGCTGTCTCAGCTCTTCAACACAACAACTGCAGGTGCTAGTTATAAAAATCACCTTCCTTAGTGGATCAATTTTCTCTCCCTATTCTCTCTCACCGTATAACCCTCCTAAGCACTTGACAGTATGTAGAGTGTTCATCTGTAGGCCGAGAGTCCTAAAATTCTTGTCAAGCTCAATGTCTTTCACTGATCTAATGTTGAGTATTTGTCTGCATTACATCTTACATTATCCATATCAAGGCTCTGCCTGCTTTGGCTCTTTCTTTGGGTATTTGAGACAGAACAGATGTAACAGATGATTCAGCTACTCTCTTGACTGTGTACTCAATGTATTAGTTTTTCTTTAGATGAATGCACAAAATTTTAACAACATCTTTGGGGAGACTATTTAAAAACCAGATGTATTTCACAGTTAGGAAGATGGCGCAGGTAAAGTTTTCTTTTTCATGCAGTACAGGAACTAATTGTATAATACTTATGATTTTATTGCTAATTTAAATTCATATAAGGGTACAAATGTCCCCTGACTATTTTGCTCAAGCTTGTTTATTCCCTGAAATTGCAGGTATTATGAGAAAGTAAATTAAATTCTCAAAATTTTGCATTCACATTGTTACCAAAGGCGTTGTCTTCTATTTCCAAAAACAAGTGAACAGGTCTATTACTTATCACACAAAACATAATCCTGTTTAATAGCTGAATGACCCTTGCATCAAATCCTGTATTTCATTTCTGTACAAGTATAGGAACCTCATCCTAGCAAGGGAAATAGTAATTGAAGAACAGCTTATGGAGTGATTTTATCTTCTCTTAATATTCCCTTTCCTTGTGAAAGTCTGGCTTCTCATTTTGATTTTATGCCTAAAAAGAATATTCAGATATTTCAACATAAGACAATAGAATGCCAGTGCAGACGGATATCAAAATTTATCTAGGAAGAATTAAATTCATGACTATAGTGAAAATAGCAATTATGTAGAAAGCAGCATTATAATCAACATTGTAAACTCACATAAACCTGCACTGCACACGCAAAAAATCAGTGTAACTATACCAGAAAAAGTATTTTTTGAAGTTTTCCAGGTGGCTTGGTGGCTTCTTCAAACACAGGAGCTGATTTTTGTTGACAGAAATAGGTACTTTGCTGTGAAATGTGTTCAGATTTTAATGTGGCAATGGTACATTTAACCTGGAGCAAGTATGTGAAAATGTCATCCAGGACAAAATTTGACAATTACTTTTCAAGCAGAACAAAATGCACTTTTTGCATGTAACATTTCTGAAAGCTATAAACTATGGTTCCTCGCAGTCTTACAGTGGTAGCTAAATAAACAACTACCAAAAACACAGTAAAATTTTCATATCGAAAGCAGAAAATAATTTTAACATTTTTTGTTTGTTAGTAATTTTCCAATCACAAATATAGGGATTGGTAAATAAGTGTCACAATAATTTATGTAAATGAAGAACAATTATGAACAGAGTACTTTTCTGTTTATACAGCTCCCAGTATGTCAATTGCCCAGAAATGTGAATTCAGTTCTAAGTAGCATTGAATTTAGAATTTCCACAAATTCTGAATGTGCATTTCTCCTCCATTTTTTCCATTGAAGAAACTGGAACGTGCACAAAATGATGTTAACTCCACTGGAATTTATACAGTTATTACCCTCCAAGGTGACTATTTAGAATTATAGTTAGATCCTACATGGGTCCATTCACCTTGTAGTGATGCGTGTGTCTTTCTACTGGCTCCAGGGAGAGACTGGGGACACGATGAGGCTTCAGCTGTATTTTTTTATTATAGGATGGAACAGGATTTATTTAATTTCCATACTGTACTATTGAAATTATATCCTCTGCAATGTCAGAACATCCTTTCTAGAGTCTAGGGTTCCAGACAAAAAAATTGAGTCAGAAAGTAACTAAACTGACTACCAGAGATGATTTGCAGTATCTATTGAGCATCTGAGATCAACCATATATAGATGGGAAGTGAGTCTCGGATTTTCCAGAGCCTGCTCTTTTGTTGACATATAGGGTAGCCAGTGCTAATTTATACAGTTCACACCACCACATTTAGGCTTATTCCTTACTTATACTGTATTAAAGCTCAATGTCTATTGATACCTTTTTCAGAAGTATGAATTTCACCTCTGTAACTATGTGTCATAGCATTTAGAGTAATGGAAAGGCCTAAATTCAGTTGTGCAATGAAAAGTTAAAGTATTTTTTCCCCCAGCAGTCCAAATTCATTTAGCTATTGATCAATTGCAAGATAAAAAACTATCTTGCATAAGATCCAGCGTCTCCAGAATTCCACATTTACAATACTGTGAGCTGTTGTGCAAATCTGAACAAGGGTCCAGTTGCTCACTAAGGTGTAATATTGTTGCTGTAAGCACTCCTTTGCCATGTGATAATTCTATGTGCATTGCATAGGTCTTTTAAAGCATGCTGTCATTTTTTTTTCTCAGTCGTTTTCCTATTTTCTTTTTCACAGCTGAAGCACATAATGCACCTGGAATATGTCCTAACATCGCTGCACGGGACTGTCTGCTGGTTTCACATACAGAGTGTTCAGAATGTGTAAATTGTTAATCTTTTCTATTATTTGGCATGTTTGATTGAAAGCACTAACCACTATTAAGTATTCAATACTCACAACAAATATATCCATAATTCAGCATTATTCCATCTACTTAAAACTACTGCATATATTTGTAGTATCTCAAATTCTACTGCTGCCTCTGTTCCATGGAAGAACAGATTTTCTCTTAATCCCTGGAGACTGTAAGGTATTAAGAAGCCATTAGTGGTGAGAACAACTTTATTAAGCCTACTAACTTATGAATGGAGTTGTATATATCCTTAATGGAGCTCTTTATATTAATAATCTACCCCCACATTAATTTCTGTATATCAATTCTGCAATTCTAAAGAATCCAAAAGGCTTTGCAAGAACTAGAAAAAACCCACAAAAACTTCGAACACAGAGCCATAAAGCATAACTTTTTTGAAAGTCACATGCAAGTCATGAAGCTGTACAGCAGCAGCAGAAGTATGCATGGGTGCACTGGGAGGAAGCTGGGCTCTGTGAAACAGTGCAGATCCATCCCACTGCTCTCTCCCAGCTTTGCTGACCTGCTGCTTCTATCCTCAAGTGACCAAATCCCACTTTTTTTGTGTTTGTATAAGAGCCCTGAGTGCATCTTCCCCCATGAGAGGTTTTCCTGCCAGAGCAACTCCCTTCCCTCAGGATGTGGGGGAAGATGCCCCACAGTCCTGCCTGGCTGGGGGTGGTGAGTCCTGACCTGCTGACTGCCTGGATGAGGTTACTAAGAGAGATTGTCTCTTCAAAAACAAATGGCTGTAACACGTTACTGAGGTTATGAGATTATGAGACTAGCCCTGAGCTAAAGGGAAATTTTCAGAGCATGGAACATGGAAATGAGTTTTGAAATGGTCAGCACTGACTGTCTAGATGATTTGATATTCCTTCTTCTTTGGAAGTAAGCGAGTACAAATTTTTTCTGTATTTTCAGTGTGAATCTTTGTTCATTCATAAATTTTTTTTCTGCATTCCAAGGTAGTAGGTGGGTCACATCAGGTGCTGAAGCAAATGCACTAAGATCTGAATTAGCTGTCTGATCTTGCTAAGGTAACCCACAGGAATATGACACCAATTGATTTTAGATACTTCATTTTTTAATGCTATCCATGACACCTCACATCTGCAGTTTCCCATTTTAAATTTTGAAGAAGTTTAATCTCAGAGAAAGCTTTATTCAATCATTGTGCTTGTAGATGAACAATGTGCACTGTTTTCCCTGAAGTTTAATGCAATGTAATTTTGTTTTCATGTATTTCTGCTTCACCAGTGTATCCATTAGGGCATTTTCAGAATCATGAACCAGACTATCTCTTGTTACACTGTGCACATATTCTTTCATAAGATCCGGGCATGTCTATGTGAGGATTTTTTTTGTTGTTGTTTCTGTTTTAATCAGTATATTCTGACTTCTTTTCTGAGTGATCCTGTTGCAAAATTCCTTGAAAACTGATATGTATAACAGTGAAGTCTTGGCAGTTGTCTCACACTGATGCATACTTTTTAGTGACTAAAGTGCTGTTTCAATGTCTGCCCTATGAAAGACATAAATGAACTACAGTGAAACCAGAACGCTTTGATAATCTGTACTTTCCAGCATGACAGGTTGTCTTAGTACTGTTACTTGGAGCTCTGCATTCATAATTTTATATTTTCTCTGTCAGAACGTGAAATGTGTCTTCGGTGGAAAGTTGGGATCTGATTTTTCAAATTATTAGTTGCCTTTGGTGAAATTTAGCCTTATTGCTGCTCTTACAGATGATGATCCTTGAATATATTTAAAAGATCTTTAGAGTAGAAACAAAAATGAATCATGGCAATTAAAATCCTCTTCCAGCTACAACAACTCCTTCATATATTCTTCTCTAAAGTAATGCTTTATATTCATAATACGTTAAAAATTAAGTGCTGAAAGCATATTCAAAAACATTTTCAAAATACTTTCACTTTTCACCTGTAATTGAGTCATCAATATTAGCAACCAGCTATGAAACTAATTTGGCTTATTGCATTACTCATCCTCATATCTTAATTATTGATTAACACTCTTACTGACAATGAAAGGTTTCCTTTGAAATGTAATTACTGCATTGTAACGCTATGCTATGACTGTCTTCAAAATTATCTGTGCCACAAATTTTCTTTATAATTAAAATAATATGTTTAAATTTGCATCTGGGCAGTCAGGCAAGTATCTTCATACTATATTCATATGTATTAAAGGATCTCTTGTAACAGACAAGGGAATTAAACATCATGATATGGTTTATTTCTCCAGAAAATTAACTCAGTAGCCAAATGAGTGTCTCATGGCTTTTGCCACCTGCTTAACTTCCTTCATTTTCTGTATAACCCTTGCAAAGTTCAGGTTTTTTTGATTAAAAAGCAGTGTCACTGGGAAATAAAAAAAATTATGTTTTTCTTTTTGCTAGCAACACTCTGTTAGTACCTTACATTTAAGTCAATCATAACATGATGAAAATATATGTGTATAAGAAATCATTATATATATATTATTAATTTTATATTCTCTTTTAATACATTATAGAATGTGTCAGTTTGGCTAGAGATATACTGCTAGTCTTGAAGAAGATTGTTTTCTGTGTGTTGAATTTGAAGAGACATGATGCAAAATCCTCATGTTTTAACAAGCTTGAGTGATTACTCTTTAATAGCCAAAAGGCTCTGCACACTCATGAAAATTATTTTTAAGTGATTGCAATGTACTCTAAGGACTTGTTGGTCACAGCACAGCAGCACTTTCTCTATCAGCTGGGCAACTGTTCCCAAAATTACCTATATTGCATTTGGTTATCTTTACTAGTGAAATGAATCTGTTTACCTTGTCTGTATCACTTTATTTAAGACATCAACTTAATTCACTTTGTGCTGTATTTTCTGTATCATAATGGCTTTAGGGAAGGTATTGTGAAAATACAATGTCAAGTCCAGTCCACTCCCCAATAAGGAATCCAAATTTAACAAGAGACAGTCAGAGACCTTGGCTAGAACCGAGCCAGTTATGAAGCCCAGAACAGGTTGGAATGTGCCTACAACTGACTAGAACAAGAGGAAATCTGTGGTTGTGGAAAGAACATTTAGCAAGCAATGACAGGGAAGTGGGATAAGATGGCTGGCGGGGGCAGGAGAGAGCTTGTATTGCCAAGGACTGTGTAGTCACTGCTATCAAGACATGTTTGTACCATAGTGGTGGGAGAGGAAGATGTTGAAGAGTAAGTTAAATCCTGTGTGCAAGCATGGGCAGGATGCAGTCACTGGGGCAGGCTGAGACGTCAGAGAATGTATGTATGGCTGTCATGATCGGAAGTGCTGTCACAAGGGGCTCTTGTACTTTTCCTTCTCTCAGTGTATTCCCCCAAACTTACCAGTTTTTCTTTCTAAATTAAAAATAAGTAAGGTGCATGAAATGGTTTCATTAAAGGACTCTGCTTTGGGTAAGCATATTCCCAACTCAGACAGTGTTATAGATCCAAACTTCCAAACAGTGAACATTCTTGCCTTGCAAAATGGGTGAATAAACAGATCTTTGAAAATCTGCAGCTGCTCCAGGTCTCAAGCTTCATACCATCCTCCAGCCTGACAAGTAATTACTTATATGCAATTTCCCTGTGTGATTTAAAAGCTGTGCAATGTTTATAGAATGGCATATGCAGCCCGTATACTGATAATCAGTCCAGGGTGCCAGCTGACAAACTGTCTTTGTGGTGCTCTGATAAGCAAGGATTCTTATGTTCAACTAAAATAGTAAAGAAAATCATAGAATCGCAGAATGGCTTGGGATGGAAACGACCTTAAAGTTCATCTAGTTCCAACCTCCCAGCCACAGGTAGGGACACTTTCCACTAGACCACGTTGCTCAAATCCCCATCCTTGAACACTTCGAGGGATGCAGCATCCACAGCTCCTTTGGACAACCTATTCCAAAGTCTCACCATCCTCACACCCAAGGATTTCTTTCTAATATCTAATCTAAACCCACCCTCTTTCAATCTGAAGCCATTCCCCCTTGTCCTGTCACTATATGCCCTTGTCAAAAGTCCCTCTCCAGCTTTGTTACAGGGTCCCTTTTGGTCAAATAAACTGCATGAGTCACCTCTAACACTTCATTAACCTGCGCCCTCAGGTTACAGAATAAAGCTCTGTAGATTCCATGGAGTTGATAGGATACATTTTAAAACTAATAAGTACTTTGTCTTTCAGATATTTTGAGGTTTCATAAAATTCTTAAGAATAAAATGGTCTTCAAAAATTTGAATAGATATTAATTTTATTTATCAGAACTTAAATTTATAGCAATGCATTCATGGATGTGTGCCTATATTGAAATGAACTGCAAAAAAATTAATCAGAACAAATATAAACCTTTCAAGTCCTACAAATTTAAAATGCATATTATATACATATATTTTTTTCCTTCAGAGTGGTCTTTGAGTCTGGTTTCTGTAAAATTTATCATTTCAATTCTGTTATTAAAAATAGTTGCAATGATAAACATTCAACAATCAATTGTTGCTAAGTTATTTCATTCTTAGAATTAAGTACTTTCAAGCACTACAGCTATTGTTATAGTGCTGCAAATTATAATATTCAAAGTACATATGCAATTGATCATTTACTTGTTCAATAACTCATTCTCAGCTATTTTCCATTGCTGTTGCTGATAGGAATCTTTGGAAGGATGATTAATGTGTTCTAGATACCATGCTAAAGCCACAAGATTTGCAGCTGCACACTTGCCAAAAGAGAGAAAATACTTCTGCTCTGTAGTGCATGTAATTAAGCATCCAGCTGTTGAAAATGTTATAAAATAATGAAGCATAATTGGAGAACTTTTAAGCAGGATTTCTGCTCTGTCTCATAGCAGCTGGTACAAATGGAAAAGCCTAGTAAACAAAAAGTGGCATTGCTTCTTCCAGTCCTGATTTAACAAGAAATTGATATATGCATACCCCAAAGAAAAAGGAAAGTCAACAGAATAACTGATGTCAAAAAAAGTGGGGAGGGGATCATCAGAACTATTGACTGTGAATAAACCAGTAGAAGCACATACAGGTGATGAAAGAAGTCATTTCCTATGACATTACCTGCTAAACAATGGTTACCAACAGCAAATCTTCCACAGAATAATGCAGCGTTTATTGAATGCACAGTGATTAATGGTAAATGAAGTACAGGTCCTAATAGTGTCCTTTAAAACACTTCTTTATACTTTTGCAAGAGGCAACAATAGCATAAATGTACACCTCTGTTGGTGTAAATCAGTGTATCTCCAAGGAAGTCACCAACCTGGTGCTCATATTTATTTGGTGAGAATCTAAGCCAAAGGAAGGAAGCTGAAATCCAAAGAACAAATCCTTAGTCATATGCACAGTTCCACAAATACAAAATACACATTGATACAACTATGCTATTAACCTTGTGAAACTAAGAAAGCACCAGTATATGGAAAACAGTCAACTGTAAAACTTTCCCTTGAGCAGCCTACAAAATGATGCCTGCTCTGAACAGGCCAAAGGATGGAATGATTATCTGTGTCACTGAACCTATTTCAGGTAATTGCATCATATAAACTGTTATATAACACATATACAGTAATTTGTTTCCTAAAGCAGGTGCACTCTATGTTCAAAGTATTTATATATTCTCTATGCTACTTCAGTTAGGAAGCTGTTCCAGCACTGCACTTTTTCAGAGTTTGGATGAAAGCCTTTCATTTAACTATGTATTTATTTGTGACTACAATACTTACACACATTGTACAAATGGGAATGGTTCCATGGGATCTCAAGTCACACAAAAAGTGCTATTCTGGTCCATGAAATTTGGATTGAAAATTTTTGTTTATTATAATCTTAGAAGGGATTGTGAGAAAACTGGTCACAAATAGAAAGCACAAGAGCACTGGAGACCATATTCACAGACAAAACCTAGGGAGAATGGTTTATAGGACAGTTTTTAATATATTTCACTATATCTTGATTTGACGTGATTGCAGTATCTGCTTTCATCCTTATATTTCATTCATTCTCACCACCTATGTTTCAGTAGGATGACACCACCTTTATTATAAAACAAGATTTTTAGAATGAAGCAATGCTGTTGCTTTTGTTAAAGGCAAAATCCAGGGTTGGTGGATAGATACTCTGCCTGAACACTCAGAAGCAGTGTTTTACCTTTGTAGTCTGACAGATTGCTGACAGTTTTCACAATTCTTTAACTGTTTCTGTCTAATTCCTGACATCCATGTAAGTAAGAATGGGATTTATTTAACTATTAGCATTTCTGCCTGCTAGCTTTCTTCAGACTTTTCTAAATCTCTCAAAAGCTGTTTAGCAGTTTTATAAATTATGCCTGGCAAGGCACATTTTTAGCAAAAGATTATATTTGCTTTCTCAAATTTTCCTGACTTTCTTAACCTCCACCTTCTGTGAAAAACAGACAGTTTAAGTACAATGAACGTTAATAGACAATTTAGTTTAAACTTGTATTTAATATTCTTGTACTTTTTAATAGGAACTCTTATTTTTCATGCTGCTTTGCTTCTTTCTGTCATAGCAAGAATAAATGAATGCAGCTCATTTCTGGATCTGAAGTTTCTGTGCCAGTAATACTCAAGTGATCATACTTAGGCAGCACTTCATATAGTGTAATTGTTTTAAAGCTAATGCTGTACATGCTAAGTGGGGTGAGGCCTTGAAAAGGGATAAAATATGTCATTTCTGTCATAATTGAAAGGATAACATTAATCTTACCTTTGAAGCATGTGCTTTTGTTTTTACAAGCCTAATACAAAACCCTTGTCAGTGAGAATTTTTGTGTGTCAGTAGTCAATTGGTAGGTAACAGCAAATATACTCAGACACAGGATAAAACTCTAAATAGCCTGAAAGATGGTTGCTAAAAACCAATTTGTTGTTTCCTCCATTACTCTTTTAGGTTGGTTTTTTTTTTTTTTTTGTTGATATTAAGAAGTTATTCTGAACCTACTAACTTTGTTTTTAAAGATACGGTCTATATGTACAGTAGATCTGCAGAAAATAATTAAGGTATGACTGAGGTGTTGATGCCTTTGATTGCTACTAATATTACTTCTTGCACAATGGGGTACTCTTCAGTGCAATTTGCAACACCTCGTGTAGTGAGGAACAAGATATTTTGTAAACTGTCCATCTAAAGTGAGGGAGAGCCAAGGGTGAGGAAGAGTGGAATTTCTTCCACCTTTTTATTCCCTTATGCCATTTAGGTGAATAATCTAAAATTCCTCTACTGACCCTTTACACAATCATTTGAGACTGAAACACTTGTACAGTTGATTCAGCTTACCTAAACTAAACAGATCAGAGTATGGTGAGTCATTCTCTAGAGGTGTCTAGCTCTTCCCATTTACTATAGAAAGACCAGGATGACTTTTTTAGGCTAGACACCTCGTTTTCAGATGACTGGATTTGGAGAGGTGAATCCTACCACCACAGTTTAGTGGATTCTAGAAATCAAGGCTCCCAGTCATCTTGTTTCAGAAAATCTGGAGACTCAGATAGACATATATCAAGCAACTTTACTCAGTTTCTCAATTTCAAGGTTTCAGCATAATCAGAAGAGTGAGGGACAACTGGATGTGCTACATCTTCTGTGAAGACAGATGTGCCATGGAGTGCATATGGGACAAATCTGACTTCCTTGCAAATAGCCCTTTTTTTGCAAGGATATATTTTTATATAGAAATATATCCTTTCTTCACATTTCAAATAAGTGATTCAATCACTTGTTTGCAATTATCTTGCTTAAGCAAAAACATATGAATAACTTAGAGGAATCTAACCCCAGGATTATATCATGAAAGAATACACCTTTTGAAAAACCCAAGCTCATTACAATCCCAGCTTGCTTAAAAAGTCAATTTATGTTCTTACTTTCATGTATATCTATGAAAGGCACATTCAGTGGCATTGAAGGTCATTAATGCATTTGAACTTGTTATAAATGCATTATTGGCTTTTTGCTCTGTTTCTGCACATGTATAAGACACATTTCTTGAGCCACAGGATACACTAACATACTTTAACTCTTACATGTCTTGAGAAACAAAATGCTGGTGATAAGCTGCTGCATGAAGAAATAAATTAGGAGTGCTAGTTTTAAAGTACACAATTACAATCCTAAACCACAACAATCCAAGTTATGTTGATCTGTGGTGCATATGGTAGCTTAGGTAAGGGCCTCAGAGAGTGTACTCATAGTGTTGTCAGACCCCAAATTGTTTGCTTTGGTGGTTCAAATTTGCTCCAAGTCATTTCCAGTGCGGAGGCCAGGTAATCACAGCTCTCTTTCTGCAGGCTTCTTGGATCAAGGTGACTGCTTTTCATTTGTGTTGAAACTGATATATTTTTGTTGGGTCTATGGAATGGATGATGTGTATTTTTGACTACCTGAAAAGTATTGCTGGAAAGCTATTATCACCACCTTAAAATGAACACTTTTTTGTAGTTATTGCGTTAGCCTAACACAGTCTATGACTATAATCAAATGGAATCTACACTGAAGCTAGCGATACATGAGTCCTAAATCAACAATAGAAAGAGTTTTCATACCATTCAAAAATTTTAGGATGACTTGTGCAGGTGAACCTGTCTGTACAGCAGATACCCAACATTAGGTCAGATCAATTCCACCTGAAAATATTAAATATGGCCCAACTCATATTATTGCATAAAAAATATTACTTATTTATGTTGTATCTTACAAATAGTGCAAGAATAATTTTAGCTGTTTTTCATATGCAAGAACATTTGCCATTAAAATAACTTCTAGCTAAATACTGAAAGAGTCACATTTGATTATAGTTTTGTTCAGTTCTTTTTCTTTATCCTCCTTATTCACAACAGGTATATAGCCAAGGTCAAGTTTCCTATTAGTATGCCAAAACACACTGCTCTTGCTCAGGAGTTAGTCTAATAACTTACGTTTGTGAGAACTGTAAATCACTGATACGTTTAAAATTTGGCTTCTTAGTGTTAAGGAAGGCAGTGCATAGCCTCAATTTTGCTTTACTTTGCTTGTATAATTACAAAGGAGCTTTTTATCTCCCTTCTAGGTTGGAGAGCTGATGTTGTCATATCTAAGATTCATATTTCTGAAGTAGGAAGTATTTCTGTTTTCAGAATCTTCTGGGGAAATTTTCCAGATCCTCTCTGTTGGCAGCATGGCATTAGTGCCAGTTTGCCCTAGATATATGAAGTACTGGAACTAAGAATTCCCATGGAAGAGTAATCCATGATGAGGAGCTGATGTCCCTATATGGGAAGTCAAAAGCAGAGGTGTTCATCCAGTGTAGTCAATATGAGCCTGACACTAGCTCTGGTCATTTGTCCAATCCTTATTTCCATCTCATGCATCCAGCATGATTAGAAAGCCGGGAGGAAGGAATCCTCCTAGCTCTTTGCATCATTTCTTCTACAGTTTTTACTCAGAAGTCTGCATAATCCTGGATGAATAAGCATACAGCATCCCTCCCTACCACTTGTGAAGACTTTCATGTTAAACTTGAAAACCAGAATGTCCTGATTATCCAAGTAAAGTTTCAGCTTCTTCATATCAGTCTTTCCCATTTGAACAGTCTTTCCTTTCTTCTATTCCATGACTTAACTTTCACTAAAATCAAGGAAACCTAGCTCTTAGAGTCACACACTCTTTGAAGAGATAAGCCCAAAGAACTTAATACAGCTTAGATATGCCTGCCAATATCTGCAGAAATCCTGGGGCAATAGTATATACCAGGAAGTGTGTTTATTTGTCAGATATTATGAATATTTTGAACATGATACCCTCACTATCAATGTTGCTAACTGTTATTTTGTCTTGTAGAGCATGCTATGAGCCAAAGCTAACATAGAGGTGAATAATTTAGTTTGTGTGGCCTTTCATTTTCTTCCTCAATTGAATAGGTCAAGGGCCTTGTTATGTCTATATAGGCCCACCATTTATTCATTCTGAGAAGCATCTAAGCACGAATTTCAAGTCTGGAGGATTCACTTATTGGGTGAATCTTTGTCTGCAGAGAACTTAATATTCTCTTACACTCTTAAGGACAATTGCATTCAACTGCTCATTTACATTTTTTTTCATGTTTTGATATTTACATTCTTTTGGTAAATAATGGGAAAAGGAAAAGGCAGTGTCAGAAAGAGATTGATAGATTTTCTTCTTGATCTTCGGGTTTTGTTTGTATTTCATTTATTTCTTAGCTTAGTCTCATAAATTTATTGAAGTTTTCAAAATTTCCCATTGTTTAGTTTATTGATTAATTGTACTGAGAAGCTGAATTTTTTCTCTTTAGCTTAAACAGGTGGTAAGTTTACTCCTAGAAGTAATTGTCTTTTAAAAAAGAAAAATTAAAGGAGTGATCCTCAAATGAGTTTAACATTAATTTGATTAAGTTGTGAAAAGTGGACATTGAATACATTGTTTACTACATTTTTTTTCATCACACTATGCTTCCTCTTAAGTTATTCATAGAGCATAAAGATGTCTGTTTGGTTAACATTCAAGCTCAAATGGAACTTTCTTTTGTTAATCTTACAGTTTCCTACTAAGTAACTTGCGAGGAAATGTAATTTTAAAAGGAAGAAGTTCACTTCTCTTTCTGCAGAAATAAAAATCCTAAAATTAGTGACACAGAGATATAAAAACAAGACTCCAAAACGGCACCGTAATATACAAGGTAACTGGCACTGTGGAAATGGTGGCTGTAAAGAAAAAACCCCCATACATTCTGTATTATCCTGGTGCACAGTCTTATAAAAAAACCCCGCCATTGCCAACCCAAAGACATGATTCCATTTACTCTGTTTTGTAGGAATTTTATCATAAAGTATCTAATATCTGCTGGAAGGCCAGCAGTGCAGATAACAAGTTATCCAGGTGTGTGCATTGATGTGACAAATTCATGACATGGATGACAGCTTTTGATGAAGGGACATTGTCTGCTGGACCTGATCCTTAAAAAGACGGAAGAACTGGTTCAGGATTTTGACTGTTGGCTGCAGTGGCCATGAGATGGTAGAGTTCAGGATACTGAGAGAAGGAATCAAGGTGAACAGCAGGATTCCAGCTTTATACTTCAGGAGAGTAAACTTTGACCTGCTTAGGGACCTACTTTCAAGAATCCCACGGGAAACCACACTCAAGGGAGGAGGGTTCCAAGAGAACTGGTTGATTTCAAACATCATCTCCTCCAACCTCAAGAAAGGTCCATCCCAATAAGCTGGAAGTCAAGCCACGGTGACAGGACACATGCATGGATGAACAAATTGCTCCTGATTCAACTCAAGTGTGAAAAGGACACATGTAAGAGGTGGAAGGACAGTCAGGTGATCCATGAGGAATGCAAAATCCCAGAATCACAGAACAGCTGAAATCAACCAGCACCTCTGGACATCATTTATTCTAAATGTCCTGCTCAAAACATGGTCATCTACAGCAAAGGACACAAGTCCGTGTCCAGCTTGGTTTTGAATATGTCCAAGGAAGGACACTCCACAGCCTCTCTGCACAGCCTGCTTCTGTGTTTGGTCACCCTAAGTCAATCCCCCCAGTCAAACACCTATGCTGTATGATCAAATATTTAAAAATGTTGTATTTAGTTAAAAAAAAACAAAACCAAAAAAGAGTATACTATTCCTGATAGCCAAGGGTGGGATCTAATTTCTATATTACAGATATCTTTTTACACTTCTACTTTTCTAGAAGTAAAACAGAAGTGCCTAACTTCTGTATATAGAAAATTGTGAAGGCCTCTAGAGAGAGCTCCTGTCTACCTAGTTTTAGGTGCTTGAACTAGGCAGACTAATGCCTTCTCAGAGGGTATCAGTTTCTAGAAATGACACAATGTAGAATAATGCAGAGAGGAAGTGAATCTGGGAAGCCACAACTTATTTCCCATCCAACAACAATTTCTTTAAAAGAGTGTGATCATTGTATAAGTTCAATAACGGGTTTCATTGAATAAATCTGTTTGTTCATTCTATCCCTCACAAATATCTATAAACCAAAAAGGCTATAATTTTTTACTACACACAGCCCCATTCACCTACTTAGGTGCATGGCTGAGCCACTGCTCTGCTTTAAAAATCTTGACGCATGATGATCTAATCTTTTGCTTGAAAGGTGAGTGGTTGTACAAGCCACTTCTGCCATTATTATTCTGTTAAAAGCTGAACTCCATTGATTCCAATTTGTTGTTGCCTCACGAAAATCATCAGCATGCATCATGGAACTGCTGCAGAACTAATTGCTCTCCAGTCCACACTCTGAGTATGAATCCCCAGACACAACATCTCATGCATTAAAGGCACAGTAAGCAAGGTAAGAAAACACCCTACCCTTTCACAGGGGTGCTAGTGTCCATGCCCTGTGCTTTGGTGATGCTTACCCAGTACTCTGACTAGAATTAGAAACATTCACCTCCTGGAGGCCAGGCCTATCACCAGTTATGGATACAGTAAGTGGACAACCTTCTTAAATGAAAATATAGTTTGATCTTCTTGGTAGCAATAAAACTGAGTGTAAATAAACCTTTATAATCTGAGATAATGCCAACAGTGATGCAAACTGACATAGTCGTCTGCGTCCTACATTCTTCCCACATTTGTCTGCCTATAAGACAGTAGCTTTCAAGTAATTTTTTTTCAGTAATTATTTATTAGATATTCACTTTCTTTGACATTCAAAATGGGATTTAAAATGGCAAAAAGCCTGTAATTTTGATTGTTTCTACCTACTTGGAGACATGGTTTAGGTGTGCAACTTGGCAGTGTTGGGTAAATGATCTTAGAGGTCTTTTCTAACCTAAATGATGCTATAATTGTATTTTTCTATAGTTCTCACCTCTGTTTCCTTCCATCAGTCTCTACTGCTTCTCAGCAGCAGCCTTTTCACCCCTTGGGAACAGTGTCTATCTAACTATTAAATGCTGATGTGCTGTTTCCCTACAAGGGTAAAATGAGATTAGAAACTTGACTGTGTGAGATGATAGGAGCTTGTCTGAAAATAATACTGTCATCCCATTTTAATCACCCTGAAATGTTTATTAAAAATTTTTTTTATTTAAAAATTCTTGTGCTTTATCTTTCTTATTTTTCCAGCCTTCTACTGTTATACTTAAATAATACATTCATACAATGAATATCCAAGTAATTTTGTCACATGATACAAATATGTTTTCACAGAACCGAGCCATATTAATCTCAGTTTGCGAATTTGAGCATGCATCTGAGTTTGAAAAAAATACTGTTGTAAGGAAACATATGGTGTAGGGATAAGCTACTCATCTTCACTCCCTTTCCATCTATGGACAGAGATAACTACTTAATCCTTCCTATTTTAGAGACTTATTAAAAAAAATGGATAAGTTGCTTTCAGGAAGTTCCTACCATTTTATGTTGACTGTATAGCGACCCTTAAGTTAGATACCCCAGTTTTTAAGTGTCTAACGAATAGCAATGAATTGCATCCCAGTGAAACCAATAAATCTTCCTTGAATGAACCCTATGCTTTAGTCTTGCTGAATGTTTTGAATTTACTCATGCTGCTTCTCTTTCCCTTGACTTGGTACGAAATGACTGAATATTTCTATAGTTTCCCTTACACACCACAACTAATGTTACTTCTTCACTAAGACACCATTTAAAATTTTAAATGCTAAATGTAGTGCAAAAAAACTAATATAACCCTATTTTGTTAGTTTTGACAAGTGATTCTTATCATTTGAACTTTTTGTCTGCTGTACTTAGAAAATTGATTCATTTTTCCTTTAAAGGTTATCATACCTAAAACTCGAGAAGTTTAGGATGATCTTTTCTAATCAGTTTTCTAGCTGCATTAAAAATGGCCTTTGACTAAAGGTATTAAATGCTTCTTCTTGTAAGTTGAAAAATTTGTACTTAGATATGCTATTATTCCCCATTCCTGCCACCAGACTTGAATCTATTCATTACATATTAAAACCAGTAACCACATGGATTGTTAGAATTTATGAGGTGGAAATTGTGTTCCTGTCTTGTTACCTAAGGTAGGAAATTGCCACAGCTTTACAGTTTGGTCCCCAGTAACAAACGCTGTTGAAAAAAATGATTCAGTCACAAGTCAAATAAGGAGCAGGGAAACGATTTGGGGTTTATTTTTATTCGAAAATTCAACATTTACTCAATGAACTCAAATTGTGTGCTTACTAATTTGTTTCTATACTTCTTTTTATTTCTTCTTTCTCTAGATACTCACCCACAAACTCATGGATTCATATATTCACGAAGTAGACAGTGAGAGCTTGCCATATGCATGTATGCTGATTTAGGTTAAAACTACAAAATTGATTTTCTTTTCTCCTTGTCACTGCATACAAAATACTATTCATTCTTATAATGGGAACAATATTAAGTGGAAGTTCATTGCATTGACTATTTTAAAAATCTAACTGTGAATAATGTTAAAACTTCCTATTATCTAGTGGCCCCAGGGTATGACCTACATTTTAACAACTTCAGAAATCAATTTTTGAATTCATATTTTTTCCCTTTTTTTTTTTTTTAATCCTCAAAAGTCTTGTTTCATTCAGATATACAGAAATCTCCATGTCTCCCAAAGCTGATTTTTCATGTCCCGCAGTTAAAGCCCTATGCACATCTATGCACAATAAATAACATATGGTTAACTTACATTTTTGTTGTTTTTATATTTTTCTCAACCACACATTTAGGTTTGGGAAATATTATACGTGATTGCATTTACAGATTCTTTTGAATAGTTATAAAATCTTTGCTTGATAGGTTACTTATGTCAGCTTATTGTCTCACTTTGTTTTAGTGACAAAGAAGAAGCAATTAAAATTTCACAGTAAATTTTGCTTACTGATTTACTGATTAAAACCAATGTTTATATGCTGCATTGAAGTTTGCGTTCAAATGGAGAGGTACATTGCAGATAATTTTATCAGTAGTTTGTGTTACTCAATCCAGGCAGCAGATAGGAAGCAGTTTTGCTCCAGATCGCCAGAAAAACAAGCTGTGTGAGTGCACTCGGTATGTATTCATAAGGTACTTGTAAAGACAGATCTGGGGGTGGAAGGAGAGAAAGGAAAAAAAAAAGATAATTTTTGTCTTCGGAGGAATTTTTGGATTATTTAGAGAAGTTTTATTATGGATTTGTAGCTGGACTTGTCAGTCAGACTACCTTGCAATTAAAACTGTGTTCCCTAAGTGCAATGTCTTCCTAAAAATGAATCTTGTTAAAGGGATAAGAAAAGCAAAGCTGAAGTAATCTGACTAACATATTTTTATGTGTTCCTCCATATTAACATTGCATTTTATCTTTAGAAAGATACTATTAAGAATGCAAAGTATTTTAGGAGAAAGAGATCTTTTTCTGCCTATTTAGTAGTTCAGACGCAGTATATCAATAAAGCAGCAGGAAAACTGCAGTGACTAAAGAAATGATTTATTGATACTTTAGGCTTGTTAAAACAGGTTAATGTCAATGCAATTAACTTCTGGATCAAGTCAGTCCACTGCAAAGTGCAAGCTGACAGAATGGCTTTAAAACCACATCTCGAACAAAATGAGAGCATCAATGAGTATCTAGCCGCAGAGGAAGAACCAGCTAGTAACAAGGCTGACCCTTTTCCAATTAAAAAAAATGGCTTTTTTGTAGGAAACTATTCAAGTAATGGGCCAGTGAGCAGCATACTGATCAAATAGTTTCAGAGATGTATAAAGAAAAGGAAGATGGGATAACAAGACAGTGTACAGAAATTAGAAATTAGACAAAGTTGAAAGTTACAGTACTGCATGATCAGCAAATGGCCAGGTTACAAGATGTCAGCTTCACTTGCAAAGTATTAGATGCTAATTACATTGATTGGATGAAATTCTGCCGGGAAAGTGAATAAATTCTTCATAATTTACTCAATTATGTAATGCCATTATGAATTAGCAAAGAAGTTTGTTAAGATGTTCAGACTCCTTCTTAAAGTGAAAGTTAAAATGTATGTAAACCATGGGAGGCTAAAACTAACACCAAGAAAATGTAGAACTGTGACAATGTGCTATAAAGGAAAGGCAGATAATAAAAAAGCCCCTCAAATTTCAGACAGTCATTTAAATAAATTTCCATGTGTAAAACACCATATCGCATATTCAAAAGCAACTTTTCTTTTTCAATGTTTCATCATGATATTGTAAGAACAATTGAATTCAGTCATATATATTTTATACTTGACAAATCACTGCTCCTCGAGTAAGTGCTGGCCCACATAACTTCAATCATCTCCATTTATTTGCTGCCCATGGTCAGTGGCAGCTGCCCTTTAGGACTATGGCCTGTGGTGTCAGTGATGTAGAAGAGCTTTATGAAATTGTGGAGTAGAGCTTTCACACTGAAGTGAGAGTGTGGGAACAAGAGAAAGGATCCTGAATTAACTTCTCCAATCCCTAAAATGGGAGGCAGAGTGAGGTCTGAAGGTACAGGCTGCAGGGCTGTATTTCGTTTGGTGACATTAGCCATAAAACATATTAGTTTATGCTAATGGAGTGCTTCCAGAAAGAGATACAAGGCACCCTCCCTCTTGTGTCAGCTTCCAAATCAGTTAAGCAAGCATTGATCTTAAAGCATCAACAATTGGATATATACTTTTTATACTGTATGTTTTAATATGATCCTCAAATACTGAAAACAGTTAAGCTGGCAAGAGCCAACAGAGGCTTGTTCCATTATTGCTCCATGAGTAAGAACTTTTCAGAGTCAAAAGGGTCTTGTGTTTAGTTCTATTATATAGCATGGATAATGGAGACTCATAGTATTTACTTGATTAGCAGCCTTGCAGAAAGCACTGAAAACTACCAAACTCTCTTTTAATTTAGTATTATTATAATACTAATAATATTAGAATCCACCAATTCTATCCTTCAGTAATTTAATCAACACTGTGACTTCCTAGGCAGTTAGTGACGTGAGAAGACCTTTACTAAAGCTGAGGTATTGAATGGCTATGGTTTTCCCCTTCCAGTAAAACCTATCAGGTAACACATCAAAGAAGAAAATTAAATCTTTGAACCATAGAATAACGTAGGTTGCAAGGGACCTCCAGAGTTCATCTAATCCAACCTCCTGCTCCGCTAGGATAAGGTTGCTCAGGACCATTTCCAGTCAAGTTTTGCATATTCCTAAGGATGGAGATTCCACAGCTTTTTAGAGCCTCTGTGCAGGGTTTGACTATTCTCATGGTAGAATACTTTTTTCTTATAGCTATTTTTTCCCATGTTCCCATGTTCTATCTTAAGTTCATTCCTTTGTGTCCTAGTGGCCCTTGGCAAATAATCATTGATTTTGTACTGAAATAATACCCTCAAGGTCCTTACAGATAAATTGCTTAATAATTTGATTTTGTATCTTTTTGATGACTAAATTTATGAAATTAATTTTTCAACAAGTGAAATTAGTTCTGCATAATTTTTATTACAGAGAAGAACTTGTCCATGTGTTTCTAGTATTGGCTAAGTTCTGAAATACAGCCACTATCAAAATTTTACCTCTGCCGTAATTTTTACACCATCTGCCATGAACTTTCAACATATATTTCATGTCATTAAAGGCTGTCAAGGTTTGATAGTTTCATTGACCAATAGGTTTCACCAAAGCAAAAAGACTGTGTGTGCAGAGAAAAGCCTTCCCAACAATTATTTAGATTTATTTACTTTTATGTCAGGGTGTTGCAATCGGTGTTATTTTATAGCTTTTCAGAATCACCACTGTAAGTTTGTTTGGATTTTGAAGTTTTTATCTTTAAGGTTATTTTTTCTTATGAAGAATCTGAAGCAGTGACCACTCTGTGAGTATGTTACCACTGAAAAATCCTGTTTTCTAGAATTAGATTGGTGTTTTATGAGGATTTACAAAATAGTTGAGGAAAGGGGCATGCCCCTGGTTCCTCAGTGAAAGGCACCTACTGAATGTGAATGTGGATTCTCCAGCAGCCTCTCCGATGCTGTCTGCGAAGAGAGAGGGAGAGGTGTTGGGTATGGAACTGCTCCAGACTGCATGGCTGTGTAGTCATCTTCTGTCTGGAGCAAACAGGCCTGTTCATCAGGCTAGATGATGTTTCTCAGGTACTACTTTGCACAGCTTAGAATAAAACTTTCATCATGTTTTTCTCTTGTTCTGTTTCACTTTAACTGTCTCCTTGAAGCACATCACAAATTTCTGGGGGCATCCTTGAAGAAATACACCATACATGTCAACACACTACAGGCAGAGGATTCTACACTCACCTTGTTAATTCAATATGGGAAAATCCAAGTCTGTGACATTGATAATAGTCAGCGACCAAGTGGGCAAAGATCCTTCAGCCTTTAGCCTTTAGTATATGCTCACTAAAAGATCCAGAGAGGATTTAGCCAATCCTCTGTCAACATTGCTCTGGGCCTCTGTTTACAAAACTGTCTGGCTCTTCCCTGCAGCAGCAGGCAGACATCTGGGCCAATAAGGAAAAATCTAGCTGAAGACAACTTTCCCACTGATTGGAAGTTAATTGTAAAACTAGGTTATTTTAAATTATATGTTCTATAGAATCACAGAATCATTAAGGTTGGAAAAAATGTCTAAGAACATTGAGTCCAACCATTAACGCAGGACCTCCATGCTCACCACTATACCACACGTGTCATAGTCACACATCTTTTGAACACTTCCAGGGATGGTGGCATCACCACTTACCTGAGCAGTCTGTTCCAGTGCCTGACTACCCTTTCAGTGAAGGATTTTTTCCTAATATCCTATCTAAACCTCCCTGGTACAACTTGAGGCCATTTCCTCTGGTCTTGTCTTTTGTTACCTGGGAGAGGAGACAAACACCCCCTTGCTACAACCTCCTTTCACGTTGGAGAGTGTTAAAAGGTCCCTCCTTTAAAACTTTAGTAGTACTGAAATAAAAATACAATTTCAGTAATGTAAAATCATGACAAAATCAGAATATATTGATCAGACATAATTAGAAATTGTTTCTCCTGAATAAGCTTGCTATATTGTCTTCAACAATATAACTAGTGAAATATATGCTCGCTTTTGGAGATTCTGAGGGAATTTATACCTTGGTCTACCTTAAATGGACATTGACTGTTACTGTTATCCTTCCAAAACCAAGCTTTCAATGTATGTTTTCTGGCAGTATATCAGCTGGTTATGAGAAGGCAAGTGTAAGCACTTGAATCATCTCTAGTCATTTTCACTTGTTTTTGCATTTCATATGGCATGTTATTAATACCTCCAGTGGAATAAATATCCACTTTTATATGTGCATGCTGTTTCTGTTTGTGTTATGTTTGCTTACTACAACAACTTCTTTCTCCATGCATCTTGCTTTGCTTTTTCTAGGGAAATGCCTGATTTTAGGAGTGCTAAGAACTGAGGCTGGTTACTCTCACACTTATCAAATATCTGTTCTATGCTGTATGTATCCCAAATGTATAATCTATAGCAGAACAGAGGTAAATTGCTGTAATATATTGTCATGATAATTTTTTATTAGCATCACTCATATTTTATCAATTTTCACATAATTTTATCAAATATTTTCAACTTTTTCATTTTTGTGCTCCTGTAAGTAAAGAAGGTCAACCACATAAACACATCAATGTGACAGAAGTTTAGGAGACAAGTTAAGAATCCTAGAAGTAAGTTTTATATATTTTCTTGTATTTGCCACCCCTTCTTCATTGTTAAAAAGGTACTTGTTTCCTAAAAATGTATGGATTAATACTCTAAGGATAAGATATCACTTCTAGTTCATACTAGTGCTAGTTCAAATGTCCTTTCATATAAGTAATCTGACTGTGTTTTAATTGTAAAGTAAAATATAGATTTCAACTGATCCTTTTTGTTGAAAGTACTGGTAAGTTTTGTCTTGGTCTAAAATTTTTTCTTCACCTCTTGATTTAGACAGTACTGATAAATTAATTTTTTTGGAAGCAGATATTTACAAGAATAATTTCTGGACCAGTAAATTAAGTCACACAATTTTGATAGTAACTATTGGCCTGTCTGAGCAGAATTTAATCCATTAAATGTAAGTGATTGACAAGTATAGTCTCTTCAATGTGACAAGAGAAAAAGACCCCTACAACTCCAAAGCCAAAAAATAAACCTTATCGGGCTGATGAATACTTTTTTATTCTGTGTCTACAAGTCAACTGTACCTGTACTGTCTTTAAATAATAAAGAAATGTTTAACTGCATCTACATGCTGTCTGAAATCTCATAGAAATTTGCACTTCTGGAAGTTTAAAGTTTGTAGTGGAACCTGGTTGCACAAGTAAATTAAATTACGATAGCTTAACTTAAGGAGAAAGTGTTTTCCATGTGACAAGGTAATGCAAACAAAGTATACAAAGAATTTGTTGTTTGTTTCTTGTTCTGTCTCTACACTTGAGTGCAAATCCTCAAATCTTTTTTTATCCTGTTTCAATAAATTCTCCATCCTTCTACTCTGCAGTTTTCTTATGATAAATATTCATATAACTTATATTTAAGCCTTATGAAAGATAGATTTTAAATGAAATAGATAATTCATACTGACTTCCTACTGATTGCTTTCTTCACTTCCTTCCTTCCTGTTAGAGAAAAGTTGCAAGGAATATTCTTCAAATAATTATAAAATAAAACCAGGTCAGTCTAGGTGAAAGAAGAATATATAATAAATCTTATGCTGCTAAGGGAAATCATCAGGGAGACATTTCTAGTTCTTGACCACTGCATAACTGTGAAAAGATGAGGGTCTTCACATGTCACTACTAGAAAAGTGATATTGCCTTTGGAAAAATGTGCATCCTCTCAATGCCTACTTTTAACCATGTTCTTTCTCTACTGAATTGCAAATTATGCTATACAACCTTTTACAAATTAACTTTGCTGCTTCATTAGTAGTTCACATCTAGAAGGGAGCTATTCTGCCACAACACAAGTTCTTGCATGTCAGAATAACCTGACTAGGAAGGGACACACAAGGTGACTACCAACAGTACACGTAACTGGCGACGCTTAGAACTCCAGGAGCTCACTTAATGATTGTGCTTCATAAGAGAAGATTATCTAATTAAATAAATAGAATAATAAATGTGTAAGTAGCAGCATTATGTTTGCTGGACCTTCTTATTAGGTGATTTCCATTATCCTATATTTCACCTGGCATATGGATTTGAATGTGCCATTGTCAACTCACGTTCCTATTCTAAATGTCCTCCTCTGATTACTAAACTGAGAGCTATTAAACCAATAATTTTGAATATGAAGTATTAAGAGAAAAGTACCTCAATATGCAATTATTAATGGATGTAAGTGTTTGCATGTTTAAACCCATAATTGTAAATTGTCATGTGGCTGAACCTGTATTATTTTGTGCAATTGCATTACACCACAATAATAGGGACCAGTCCCTGACTTTAATAACTACTTTTAGTGCAAAGTAATAGATGAATAATTCTATAATGCTTTTGCTAAACTGCCAGCACTTAATAATTTTTCAGAATATGAGTCCATTGGTTATTTAATTTAGAAAATGTCTGTGTCTGCTCTTTAATCTACTGCTTGCTGGTGTATTACCATTAAAACTATGGGAATGACACCATGGCTCTTGGAGGAATATCCTGTAACATTCTGTTATATAACCTGGAATCACATTCACTTCTTCATGCTTGCATGGTGACACATAGATATTCTGTGACTGATTCATAGATCCAGCTGCTTTTCCTTCTTTATTGTTTCCAACTGAGAAGCTCCTGGATTATAGAAGAAATTCTCATTATTGGTCCCTGCATGAATGACCTTTCTGCAGTTGAATTTCATCCATATTTGTATTCCATTCCTTAATGTCACAGAGTCCTTCCATTACAAGGATCTGATCTTTCTCATGCTCACAAGGTTGCCAGTTTTGCATCAGCAAGTGCAATACCTTTGCATTTTTCTTTCCAAGTGTAATGATGAAGATATTAAATGGGTGTTGATTAGTGCTTCATTGTCTACTTGGAGCTCCATCTTCTCTTACAGATTTTTGAACTTTCCTTTTGAGTCTGTCTTTATCTGTTTTGCTGTTCACATTCTAGTTCTCTTCTTTCCCATTACCACGAATAATGTCCAATATAATACCAAGTGGTATCAATATCTTAACAAAATATCTACTTATATACAGTGTATACCGTACAGTGTGCATATATACAGTGCATACCATACACTACAGTGTATGTTTATATATTACAAAATACAGTTTTTGCACTTAGTACAAGAAATTATATATTTCATTTAAAATATCTGATGATTTTGTTATAATCTACCTCTGAGAAGTAGCCCTAGAGGAGAATGACCATGTCTAGACTCTTTCCCCAGCAGTTGGAGCAATTCTTTTGAATATCACCTGAGGCAGTAATATCTCTCAGTAGTTACCCCAGTTTGGACTAATATCTCCCCTTGTTTCTTTGAAAATTCCTTTCATCCCTGATCTCACAGTGTGTGTGCTTGCTCCTAGCAGACTTTATACTTCTGGATCTGTTGTAGTGGCAGGTTTGTTAGTCCTTACCAAGGACTCTCCAGTCACAAAAAAAACCTGCCTCTCATCTTAAAGCTCTATTCTGAATTATTTCTCCTGTCTGTTGACTATCCTGCCTTCTCTTCTGTGTAATGTCTTTGTTTATACTTGGGCAATTTCTCAAAGCTATCTCCATTACCTCTTCTCTTATGGGACTAGCAGCTTCTCTCTTCTGTCATCCTATCTTCTCTTTCAGCGTGTTTCTCCTCATTGCTGCCCACTGCAGCATAGCTGTTCCTAAACTGGCTCTTAATCCTCCTGCCATGTTCTCACAGTCGTTCTTTTTTTGGTTTATTGATCTGCCATTCAGCTTCTGTTGTTCAGTAAATGCAGGCCGTCAGTTTTTTATGCTGCCTTCTCTCTTCCATTTATCTTGACATTCCTGTCTGGACTTTCTTCTATGTCCAGTCTTCATTTCTTCTCCTCCATGAGCCCCATGGGGAAAACTTCACACAAACCCAGGTTCTATCTGTCACTTGCTCAGAGAGAATGTCCTTCTCACAGGTTTATTTTTGGTTTTTTCTTCTCTATCTTCCCTTTTTGGTGAGCAGTTCACTGCTACCTGATGCCTGAGTAACAGTGTTTGCCTTTAAAGATAATCATGGGTGGGTTAAAGTTGCTTTACACAAACTCAGTGTTTTCTGTCATATGCTGGCCTCATTGGTCAGCGATTTCCATGTCACAGTCAGACTTTTATGTCTGGGAGTTTACAAACTATTTGAAACCTCAAAATATAAGAACAAACATTGAATTAAACAGGAAAGAATTTTTTTTCCCAGTAATTCCACAGCTTGTTAGATGAAGATCATGGCAACATAAGGGTAGACAATGCAAGCATCCTTTTGGAAAGTATTTGCTGTTTCTCTTCTGCTCTGAATCAAAAGCATCCATATATCTGTGCATTTGTCTCCTATTTATCAGCAGAGGTATTCTAGCAAATGCTTGCTGTTCAACGTTTCTCCATACCTGTCAGATGCAATTCTCTACAGAACACCTGGAGAAGAATGTAGTAAAAGTAAATCATTGGAGACAAGGTGAAGTGTGTACTCTGTTTTTATAATACATTTCACTGCCCTGTTCTTTCAGAGCTTGAAGCTGTAATCCAACAGATCTTACTGATGAAAAGGCAAAATACTCTGCTCCTTTTAACACAATTTCAATGCCTTTTTCTATGAAAACTCCTCTTGGATACTGAATCTGACAACTATAATTCGTAAGTAAAGAACTTAAAAATAGAAGTCAGAGGTTGAAGAATGTGGTTTCTTCTTTTTTGGTCTCATAATGAATTATTTAATAAAAAAGGTTTAAATTCTATTACAGTCTCCAAAAGTACATGTTTATTTATAATATTTTGTTGCAAACTTACTGAAATTTGAACTGTATAAAAATCTTAAAGTTTAGAATTCTGAAGAAGCCTCAGTCTGCAAGATCATATGAAATTTAATCTTCCTTTACAACTAGATGAGGAGCATCTTGTTCCCTGAAAATTTCACCCAGTTCTGTTTTGTGAGTTGGTGAACGAAGAGACCTCTTTTCTCAGCATGAAATAGAAAATGTATCACTGTTACACCTAATGTTTGTTGACATCTATGTTTTTTATCTAAAGGAATATATGAGAAAAACCATAGAGAGGTCAAGCAAAATGACTTTTCACAAGCATTAATTGCAGTCTACAAAATTACTATAATTTTAGATCCTGTAGTTTAAACTGGTACAGCTCTTAACACTCCTGAAATATTTCTGTTCTGAGGAGCATATGGATAATATATAGGACCTGATCTTTGCAGTCATTCAAACAAAGTAAAAATTGCAAAGAATTTATACTTAAAAGACCACACTACGCATATTATTCACATTGAAGACCTGGTTTTCACATACAATTGGAAGGGCAGTAATTAGACAAACTACACTTCAATTCTTTGCTATCATACCCTGAAAAGTACAAGGCTTTTCTTTCTTATTTTGTCACTAGGAATCTCTTTCAAATGGATTAGTGACTTTTTTCCTACTAAATATGTTAAATTCTTCAGAAGATCTTTTGTCTAGTAGTCGAATAGCACTTTCTGGAAAAATTTGAGTGCAACTACATTGTTGGATGAAGATTATGAAGATAAGTTGCAAACTCTTTGATTATTTCCTAAGTTTTCTGCCGTATAATACGTAACCCAGGAGGGGTTTTTACATTTTTATTACAAAAGCCTAAGTTTCAAATAGCTTTATAAGTTCAATTCTGTTTCCGTGCTCTTTGAAGATGCAATACAATCAAGACACTTCGGGATGAATTTTAAGAGTTATGCATGAAAAATAATCACATACAGTTTGATCATAAATAAAGGTGGGTTTGTGTGTATTTCCTACAGATTGCTTTGAAAGTTTACCCTTTTAGAAGTTCATAAGCTGCAGTAAAGAAAGGCCTTAAGGGTCAGACAGGAGTTCAAAAACTTTTTGAATGCTTTCTAGAACACACTCATTCTAAATTGTTGTAGGCATACCCACAGTCTGTTAAAGTTGATGCAGTTGTTTCTCTCCTTTTCAGTAATTATTCGGCCCAAAGTGTACTTTTATTTTCTAAGAGAAAGAGAACATATGTTTGTAAGATTTGGACTCTGCTTTTGAGAAATAATTAAGATAATTGGAATGAAATGTCTTATCATCACATGAGTAGGACATTTAAAAATTTATTAATAGAAAGACTATGTTTGGAATATAAAGTGAGCCTCTTGTGTATCAAGACTTCTTTTAAATGTTCCCATGAGGTGAACATAAAATTTTGCATTCTATGTCTTGTTATTGACATTTTGGAAAATTAAAACAAACACATCCCCCCTCCCCAAAGCCAAACAAAAAATCAGGAGCCATTGAGGCCAGTCCTGACATTGCTTATTATTTTAAGGTACAAATTCTAGGAAGTACTAGAAAGAGTTACTTCCAAGTCTTAACTGACTCTTTATATTCCTTAATAATTTTGCCATAGATAGCATAAGCCAGAGAGCACTGCAAGTAACAGAACTTTTACCAATATTTTGCAAGATTGCATAATATTTATGGCATTTGCACCATATTGTATTAGGGTTGATGATGACTGCTTCAGGAACACTCAGACTTCCAATGGAAGAGAAATATAATGAAATGTAATGCTTCCTTGTTTTCTCCAAGATATTCTGGTTATATTCACTTTTATTTATGGTGCAGTATTTGCTTTATTCTAAATCTGTTGGTGGCATTACACTTGGAGTGTTTAAGTCACTCTGGAGAACTGGAGCTAACATGCAATAGAACAGAAATAGCAGCACTTTCACCAACTTTTGAACAGACAAATGGTGTTACTAGAGATGACGCAACCGTTTAAACTATGAGGATTTAAGAGTTTAGCAGAAACTGTGAACTATTGTTCAGCTAACTAGAAGTATTGATGCCTGCAAATGACTTCAGAGCTTAAAGGAATTAAACTAGTTGAAAAGCAAGTAGAATAATTCATTGTGTAGAATTTATTCTACAGATTTAGCTACACCAGTCTAGATTACTGATTGCAGACACCTTCCCCTGAGAATTGATCTCTTCCTACTGTGAATTGCTCATGAACTGCTTTTCAGTTGATTAATTATAAATGTTGTGGGAATGGGGAAAGAACAGCCTCCACACCACTTAACTTTAGGCAACTAACTTAAGTGCCTGAGACAGCAGGCTAATCTACTAGGCCTCTTATATACTCAGTGGAACAAAGATAGACTGTTCCTCGGGGAGAATTTAAAGAAAATTTTAAGCTTCTGCTCTGACTTGAAGTACTTTCATTTGTCTTTACAAATTCTAAGAATATTCTCAGCTGTTTCTGTCATTTGAAATGGATAATTTCCCCAAGCACTCTGAACTTGTAAATTTCTCAAGAAATTTAAAACATTGGCTAGGTGAATCTGTTCCATAATCTTCCCAGGCACAGAGGTGAGGCTGAGATGTTGGTAGGTCTCAAGGTCCTTCTTTCTACTCTTTTTTAAAATGAGTGAAGTATTTAACTTTTTCTGTCACCTGGGACTTCATGCCATGAGTTTTCAAACATCGTGGAGAGTGGCTTGGCAACTGCATCAGCCAATATCATCAGGACTCTGGGCTGTATCTCGTCAGGTTCCATAGGACTTACGTCCAGGTTCCTCTGTGGTCATGAACCTGATCTTCACTCCCAATGGGAGGCTTTACTCCCCCAGTCCCTGTCTTACAGTCCATCTACTCAAGAGGTGTGGGAAGAGAGGCTACTAGTGAAGACTCAGGCAAAAAAATTCTGGAATATCTCAACCTTCTCCTCTTTTATTCTTACCAGTTAGTGCATCTTTCTCATCAGGTGGGCTACGCTTTCTTTGGCTTTCATATTTTGGCTAATACACCTGTAGAAGCCCTTATTTTTTTTGCATCTCTCCCTTGCAAGTTGTGCTCCTGCACAGCTGGACAGTGGCCATGAACTCTTCCCAGAATACCTGTCCCTGCTTCCATTACCTGTGTAGTTATCATATATTAGAATAACCATAGTGGAATTTCAAACAAAGTGAATTATATGGATAATTAAAAAACTTTTATAACAATATTTTGTAAGATTTGTCATGACCAATACAAAAATCTATTAGGTTGCTGGACACAACATATGTAAATGTGTGTTCTCCTCAGACAACCTGTGCTAAAATGACCTAGCTATACAGGTAGTGGTCTGGATATGAGTAGCTGTGCTGCAATTACTCTTTTTTTGGCTATACACGACTAGACTCTGGGCAGAAGATATTTTAAGAAATTAAAAACTGGGCTAAAAACAGGGTTGTTTGGAGATGCCTTTTGCTTGGTCTGTTGCTGTCCCAAGAGGAGTTTACTAAAGAGATGGTTTATTGTTTTTTGCTCTCTACCTAGGTCAGCTGATCTCTTAGACTTAGTGTTTCCAATATCAATGCTTGCAGCTGTGATTTCAAAATTGGTTTTCAATTAAAAGTTACCAGCATTGACTTACTAACTATACAGGTAACAAGAATCCAGATAAATCTTCTTTATTTAAGCAAAAGCTTACAAATCCCTCTTTCAGATTCTTGTTCAGATCTATAAAGAGTTGTAAAACATATTTTCTAATAGATTTTGTAACAATTGCAGGAATCCAACTAGTAGAGTGAGTTTAAGGGCTAAGGATTTAATTAGGTCCTTTCAGATCAGCAGGATACAAAGAATTTCAGTTTACAATTATTAAATAATTATTTGAGGTAATCCTGGGCACGTTAGTTGATATATTGAAAAACCTGGGCAGAGGATTACATAGAGGAAGAACAGAAACAACAAATGCATGAGAAAAGACAAAAAGAACAGAGGGAACTATGGATCACTAAGGGCAAGGAAAGTATACAAGAGGCTTTGAACAAAAATTCAAAACAATCTTGAATAAAATGAAGTTACAGTCATAAAAGAATGAAATTTATCAGGGAAAAGAGAGCTTTTGAACAGGAATAATCTGCTGCATAATTAAAGAATGAGGAATCAATTCTTCAGAGAAAGAGTTGTAGTTATAGCAGTTAGCAAGCTGAATATAGGTCAACAATGCCACTCTGCATGAAAGAAAACAAATTTGTACAATGTGCCAACACTAACATAACCTGTAAGACACATGCATATCCTGAAGATAAGAATGGTTTTCATTTCTATCCGGTCTGAAACAGTCATGGCAGTTTGTGTCAGCTTCCTTCTGTCGTCTCCTTAGGCTCTAAAGGAAATCCAGGTAAAGGCTTCATTGTCTTTCATTCCTTCATTTCCCTTTTTCTGTCTTCTCTTCCTCTCCTCCCTTTACCAGTTCCTTTGTTATTCAGATGAATTTCCATGCTCCCAGGCAGTGAAAATCTCCTGACACTCTGCCTAGCAGTCCGGGAAACCTGTTACCTTTCTCATTCATGAACTTCCAGCCTCTTGAAGAAGCAATGTCCCCAAGGGACAGGATTTTGGATGTCACAAATTACTCTAGATTCCTTTCAAGAAAATGAACCCCCAGCACTTGATTAGCAGATCTATAAGATATTAGGAGCCATAGGTTTTGATTTTGCCATAGTTTGCCTTTATTAGGTATTGGGAGAAAAACACCTTTACATTTTTAGAATTGAGTCTCTTAAGCATAAGTACTATGTTCCAGTTGGGATGTGGATTTAGTTCTGAACAACTCAACTGAAACAGATATTTCTGTCTGCTCCCTGAGGGATTTGTTGGCAAAACTAGCCATCTATTAACATTATCTTGGGACTCGGCACAGTGAGAATAGATACGATAAATCTTAGTTGTATAAAAGCCCGGAAGCTATAAGGTTTTACTGGACAGAAAATAGAAAATTCCAATAAATTCAAACCCGCTTATTTTACTTAGAGTAAAGGAACATTCTGAGTTAAGCTTGGCTGGAAACGTCTTTGGAGACAGCCATTTTGCCCACCTCACACTAACCAATTGCACATCACACCTTGTCCTTGTACACTTTTTCTCAAATACATAAAATCATTTTTCATGGGCCATGCAAAATAACAAGAACTTGCATTACTAATTGCTATTCAACAGCCTTGGTCTTGGATGAGATTAGAACTAATAACAAAAGAAACTAACAAATGTATCTATAATATTACACTGCATTATTGCCAATAGTCTACAACTTAAATTTACATTACTCATCAGGGTTCATATTTCTCAACTGTCAGATAAAATTAAGATTATACAGAGCCCAATTAGTTCTGATTACTTCTGTTAGCTTTTCATAACTGGTCTCACAACAATTTTTACAGAAAGCCATAAATTTACTTAAGCATAGAGTAAAAATTTTATTGTTAATTGTAGAAGATGATTACCTATTCAGAACTTGACAATAAGAGGGTATATGGTGTCCATACTTGGAGGACTTGAGGTCTGAAATATACTCTTTGATTTGTGTTTCTCAAATTTAATTTTTGCTGTACGTATAATTTTCCTTCCACTTTCATCATGCATAATTCATTCTGGCTAACCTCATTTGCAACAGGTATTTTTGCGGCAGTTACTGTCATATTACCATAGTTATTCTGTTATTATAGTTTATTGCACTGCATTTCCAACCAAATCATGCCCTAGCAAAGAACAAAACATTACCACTTCTCACAACTGCTGGCTTTATTCTAACTTTTAACCAATAAAAATCTGATTAAAATTCTTCCAGATATAAGGCTGTTTTCCATACCGCATTATACCTCCAGAAGAGTTTACTTATCCAATAAGATTTTTCAGTCTGTGTTGCCAATTTGCTTTTCTGCACAGCTGCAATATCATAACAGGGTTAAAAAGCCACCATCATGTTCAATGGAAAAAGGAAGTTCTATTACATTATAGTTTAAACAATCTTACACATTTGTGAAGTTTAAAAATTCACTTATTAAATATAAACCTGGAAGGTGACAAAACTGTTCTGTACCTACTCTTCTAGGTGTAAGAAAAGGCACAGAATTCAGATCTATTCTTAGAGGTGTATTAACCTCTAAGCTATTTGGAATTTATGTAAATCAGAAAACAGCTAGAGGAAAAATTTTGTCATTGAACTATGACAGTAAAAATATATTTTAAAAGCTTCATAAGATTGAAGTTTCCCATGTCTTTTAAAATACTTAAAATTAAATTACTGGAAACTACAAACATTCGTATTTGATTGCAAAAAAGAGAAAAACTTATTGCTCATGTAAGACATATCCCTGGCATACAGCTGTGCTGTTCCACATTAACCTTTCATATTCCTTGATTCTTATTCAGAGGCAAGGAAGACAACTGGAGGTGTCTAAAGTAACTTGCAATCCCTGTTCAAGGCAAGAAAATAAACTACAGAACCTTATGCTGAAAGTCCACAGGGGCAATACCTCTTATTTGGATCTCATAAAAACTTAATGTAATCTAAAGGTCATCAAGTTAATATTCATAATGATGAAGGTACATAAGACAGCTGAGTTCTCACATCTTGGGCCACTTTTAATTTGGGAAATGGCATTTCTTTCTGAATGAAATTAAAGCATCAGAATTCTCCAGTAATTAACTGCTCTAACACAAAAAAGTTTTCCTTTCAAAGGATTTATTTATATTGGAATTATAGAATCATAGAACAGCCCAGGCTGGACAGGACCTCAAAAGATCACCTGGTCCAACCTTTCATGGGAAAGAGAACCTAGATGAGATTATCTAGCACCCTGTCCAAATGCATCTTGAAAACCTCCAGTGATGTCACTGCAGAGGTTGTTCCAGTCATTCCAGTGAATGACTGTTCTTGCTGTAAAAAAAGTCTCTTTTATATCAAGAGGGAAGTTCTTAATACTTCAAACAGCACCTTGAAATGGGAAGAAACAACTAAACATTTTCATTTTATGAAGGTCTGCATTCATTTATGTGGGGAGGTACAGAACCTGAGTCCTTTGAAAGCTCTGCAAGCCTTTTCCAGAAAAAAATTAGGGTAAATACTTCTGCAAGGCAGCATGCTACTTTTGATCTCAGCTCCGCATTATTTTCCCTTTCTAGCAAAGGTACCGCTGGATGAAAAATAATAATCTAAAGACTTGATTTTTAGGCAGTCATTATTTATGATGATGTGCTTTATTACCTCTACTCTTGAAGAGCTAGAGAGAGCCAAGATAAACTACCCATTAGGATGTCATGGCAAGCATTGTGACTGGCATGCCAATGGACAAGATGAGATTGCCAAGCACGCTACTGGAGAAAAATCAATACATTAAATTCTACCCAAAAATTAGCAGGCATCCTAGGAAATTGAATATGAACAAATCATTCAGTGTGATAAATTTAACATCAGTAAGATGGCTGGTTAGGATACTTAATGCAAAAAGAGAACCACAAGAAAGCTGCTAGGGTGGGGACCAGTATCAATCATACAAAAGTTAAAATCATACAGATACACAGACAACTGAACACAAAAAGGAGGAAGAGGAAAAATTTTACCATCAGCTTAACCATTGTATTTATGTTTTATGACAAAAATGAATGCCTTCCAAAAAAGAAGCAGACGCAATTTCAGGCAGGCTTTGGGACTGCTGCAAGGGTTTGTGTAACTATGAAGTAAATGTTGACTTAATATCAACACATTAACAACTGAACAAGACTCAGAGATGATTTGTTCATTCTCAGAGTTATCAAATGAGGGCCAGGAAATTACAGCTTTGGAAAATCCCTGGCAGGAAAAGCTAAACATTTGCAAAAAAGCAAAAGAGATACTGCCATTATTGTAATTCACAAGCTTCACACATATCAGATGTCAGGGCATTACTTGCCGAAAAGGACCCTTGACATTATGTTCCTATGCCTGCCTGATCTGCCAAAGACATTTCCTGAGGAAGAAGAAGAGAGTTTTAGAATGACACCAAGTACAATAGATCAGACACTCAAATGAAGAAATGGAACAGAAGATACTGAGAATATGAAATGGAACTACACTGCAACTTCACAGGCTTCAATAAAGCATTTGATCATTCATGACCATGAATACTATAGGCTGTGATGAAGACACCCAACATTAGCACAAGAACAGTGACAACCATTGAAATCCTTTATTAGAGTGTGGGCAGTAAAGTCCTTGAAGGCAACACACTGAGTAAGTAGTTCCATATAACAGCTGGTGTAGGAAAGTGATGTCTCCTGTCGGCACATCTCTTCAATAGTTTCCTTGAACATGTTATGTCAAAGGACTCTGAAAACTTTGAAGGAGTGCTGTCAGTTACAGGGAGTAATATGGGTAATCTATCCTTTGAAGAAGATGTAGATTTGATAGGAGGAATGGGACCAGTATGTGGAAAGCAATGACAAAGCTGGACAGCACTGCAATGATGTATGGTATGGAGATCAGGACAGAAAAATAGAAGTGTAATGACAATGAAGATTACTGACTCTGAAAAAGAAATAGATATCAAAAGCAAGAAAGTTGAAGCGGGGGACTTATTCAAGTATCTCAGCACTACTACCATGAAAGACAGGAAGCTTGAAACAGAAATCCAAAGAATTGCCCTCATGCTAGCAGTGCTCACAGTCCAAAACACAACCTGGAAAGACAAGAACAACCTTAGTAGATCCAAGAGAAAAAAAAAAGGAACTTCTTAGAAATATTGTGTTCTCAAGAGCATGAACAGTGTGAAACAGGTGAAACTCAAACAGCAGCAACGGAATGAAGAATTCAAGCCTTTGAATTCAGATGTCTCTGCAGAATTCAATAGGTACCATGTACAGTGCACAGAACTAACAGCTCTATTACAGGGAAGCAGGATCTGCAGTAATTGGATCCCATGAGCCTCTACTAGCAGCAATGCAAAGAGAGAAGCTGGAAAGGTTTGGCAGTGTGACTAAAGCAAAAGTCCTAGCAAACATAAATTTGCAGAGAAAAAAAATGAAAATAGGAGGAGCTGTTTGTGGACAACCTGGTAAAAAACATCACCAGAAGCTGGACAGACAAATCTTTAGCAGAACTTCTTCAAGCAATTAAAACCACCTGAAATGAAAGATTATAGTTATCACCTTTCTGTGACCCAGGCAACCAGAGGAGAGAAAGGGATTATTGCAGCACAAAAATCTTTTATAAACCCTATCAATACAGAATTTCTAGGAAGCCACATCAATGTTACTATAATTTATAAATACATAAGATGGGGAGTTTTTGTTCTTTACTGTCTTTCTTCTTTCTTGTATTTGTTCAAGTGATGTTTAATCATTTCCAGACCTGCACTTCCTTCCCTAGATAAAAGAAAAAACAATATTTGCTCAATACATTGCTGTTAGTGGATTAGGGCTGAATCTGACAGCTTGAGAGAGACAAAATTGTCACAGCTTCATGTCCCCAGGTTCATCAGTAGTGAGACTGAGCATGTATTCCCTAGGCACACCAGGCACATGCACAAATATATCTACACTACTTTTAAATATATAATGGTCTGCGAAGATCAGTACAGAGACAGACAGCACAGAAAGCAATGGCCTCATCCTGCTTCCCTCTCTGTTGAGCAGGATGAAGGTCTCCTAGTGGGAGTATATATATATATATATATGTATATCTGTGCAAATGTACAATATGGATGCCCCTGCAGTTGGGCTTATGCTCCCAGTTTGCCCAGTAGCTGGCAGCTGGACATACAAACTCCTACGGCCACAGCTATGCTCTAGCTGCTGGCACAAATGCCCTCAGAGATACACACACACACTGAGAGCCATCTGAAACTCCCCTGATCCCCAATAATCACCCCACGTCCCATCCCTGTGGACTCTCTCTTAGAGACCCACTCACCCCTGCATTTCCAGACCACCACACTTACCTGGTGGCTCACCTGGTTTGATCTCTGCTGGCACTCACACATTCATTCACACACTTGCTCCATGGACACCTGGGTCATGCAGCCTGAGGTCACACTCCAGCTGCTGGCATCAACACCTGCCCACCGGGATCTCTGCAGCTGCTGCCACCACAGTCACACAGTGGTCTGGCTGCAGTCACAGTCCCAGACACACACAGGCACATGAGAGTTCCTCATCTGGAAAAGAGTAGAAAGGAATTTAGAAAGAACAGGATAGTCTGTGGGGATCAGGTGCAGGACACCAACCAGCAAATTATTTACACACAATTACCCCTTCTTGCCTCTTTATTTTCCCACTATTCCTCCTCCCCAAACCACCCAGATTCTTCTCTTCCTCCACCTTTAATTCCACAGTTAAACTTCCCATAATAAATCTTGTGCAATCCCCAAGTGTTCTTCCACTGCACCACATAACATGTCCCATGTCCCTGGGCAATGCCCCCTCAGTCCAAAAGGGTGCTCTGACCTATGGTGATGGGTTCCATATACGGATAGTGAGGCTGCAGCTGTCCTGTAACAGCCCTGGAATGGGCCTCAACAGAGTGTTACTTCTTCTGAGACCTCAGTTTGGGTTCCCACATGCCCTTGTTCTTCTGTCTGAGTCTGTGGATATGGTCCTTTGATGGTCTGATGGCTTCTGTGATGGTCCTGGGAGAAGCCAGGCAGGGCCTTATCTGGGCTCCACCACTTGTCTCTGTGCTCCTTTTTGGGGTATAGACAAGCTTGAATCGCATGCTTATAGTTGGGTACTGTCACAAGGCATTACCTTTTCTTCTGCTGAGCAAGGTAAGAGGTTGTATTTGTAACTTCTACCCTTTACTTCTGTTTAATTTGAACTTCTGGCACGCAACCATCTTCTGTATAAGCATCCCGGAGCAAGTTGTTTCTCAGCCTTTTGGAGACTGGCACGAATTCAGTTTGTGTTTTCTCATCCCTTTTCTTCTGTAGTTGCATATCTAGCTGCAGTCTATCACTGCTGTATTCATGCACCATGTGCTCCTTTTGTATCACGAGAGCTTATATGAACATCTTTTGTCAGTGAAAAATTTCTGATGTTAACAGAATCCAGGAGACATTGGAACTGTGAATGCCTGTAACTCAGATCATTAGACAGAAATGCATCACCTCTGATGTTTCTGAGCTCCTCGAACTCGGCAACAGCATCCTCACTCTACTTCTGTAGTTAAATTTCAGCTGGATTCAGTGTGCTGTCATGAAAACTCTTGGACAACAGTAGCCATTGCTTATGTGATCTCTGTTCCTAACTGACAATATAGATATTCATATTAATCTGGGTCATATAATAAACCCAATACACTTTATAAAATATTTGATTAGCACACCAGCACAAGGAATATCTATTTGAAATTCATGCTGAATCTCTCTACCTGTGGTGATTTATTTAAAATTTGAATGCTTTCATCTTAGTACTATGCTGCGCCAGCCCCAAAAATCTTGGGAGAGTCCACCCAACTCCCCTCCTAATTTTACTTTAAATTCATTAGTCCCTTAAAGGACTACATGACGTGTGAACCACACAAAATATATTATGCCTTTATTTTTTCTTGATTCTTTGGTGAGAAACTACTGATTCCTAATGAACAAAGAAAATATGAAGGTTAACTAATTCTCAACCAAATATTATGGTGAGTGACCTCACCTGTGGAATATTGTTAAATGTGGAATATTATTAAATAGGAATTGAGAAAGAAAAATTTAATTTTTTATCTGATTTAAGCCTTATTTCTTGCTTTGAATCTGCAAAAATAAAGTGAAAATCAGATATGGCATGGACATTCTGTGTTATCTATATGCAGTAATAAAGAACAGATATGCACTAATTTTCCCCACAAAAGTGAAGGATGTGATGTGTATGGAAGTCTTGTGAAAACGGAAGATTCTCACCCAAGTCAGATACTGACCTTTCAATCTTTATTTATGTTAATGGTACTTCAGCTTCAACAGAAAGTCAATGGGACTATTCTTATCAGTAAATATTACTGCTGCATATAATATGGTACATCTTGTGGTATTTCAGCTTGGATTGGATGAAGAGATAAAATTCTAATTACTGAGAAATCCACCTGCTGACTTTTCACTCTCCTAGTTCAAAAAGCAGAAAAAAAAAAGGCAAAGTGGGTTAGAAGTCTAAAAGAGTTGGTTATTGTAAAAGTAAAGTAAGAAATCATTGACAAGCTGTACTAGAGATGTAAGCCATAAAGGAAAGGTTGGGTGGAAGATGGGAGTCCAGCAGAGCCGTGGGAGACAAGAGCAAAAATAGCTGGTTGCAAATTGTGAAACTTGGTTCAGAGATAAAACACAACTATTCAAAAATAGAGCCAACATGAGGGACTGAAAAAAAAAATCTAGATACTTGTGGAAACATTTTAATTTTATGTATTCACCAACAGAAAACTCCCTAGTGGAACAAATACATTGCATCCATTTCCAAAACAACAGAACGCGTGCACAATCAGCCAAGTGCATAATGAGTATTGCTGTTTCCACAGCTTTGTTTTCATCTGCCTGTGTGTGGTACTCCTGTAATTATTTCTTGTTTTCTTTCTTTGACTTCCCTGAACTCTATAAATAATTTCTACATGCTTTACCCATATCCTGTTTATTTCACCTATTTTTTATTTCTCTGATGCAGATGCAGAAGCACCAAAATGATCATTCATAAATAAAAGTTCTAAGAAAATGATGTAGAAATTGCATTAAAAAGTTATCTTTTCAGATGTCCTAAATAAAGAATCCAGTATTTTGTTTTGCTTTGATGTGCTGCCAGTTGTTTATTAAACCACCATGATTAAGATAAATATTTTAGGTATCAACAAGCACTGGGAATTCTTGCAGTGGTTCAGCAGAAAGGATTTTAAAACTTTGTGCTGAAATGGCAATGGAAGAATTTGAAAAGTTCAATGACCTGCAAGCTCCAATTCTATCTGCATTCTTTACTGTTGTAGCATTATTTAGATAGTGTATGAAGTAAGGCATGCAAACGTCTAGCTGTTTAACTGTCTCTGCAAGCTTTTTATTTCCTCTGTGACATTTCTTTATCTTCCCCAAAGTTGCTATTCTGTCTTCTATTTAAATATGCTTCTCATTATTTTAAGCAAATCTAAGGTTAGTAAGAATCAGCTATGACAAGGACTTGATGGTAATTTGCAAGTTCTAGAAGCCTAGTGTCCCTCAGCTTCTCCTAATTTTGAACTACTTTAAAAATAACATTCCTAAACTCCCTTTTTATAAATATCCCATTGGTTTAATGGATTTATACTGTCTGGCATCAGCTGAAGAGCTGACAAAGGTTTCTGACTGAATAAATTTTTTTTTTTTTTTTTTGCTTTTTGACTACAGCAAAACTCTTCCTAAAGTTTGACAGATTGGCAGACAGATACACGGAAGTAGTAGTTCTTAAAGTAAGCTCACATAATTGCAAGTGATGAAATTACTGGGAATTTGCTGGTTACTGATCTGAAATAAGATACTGACCTGAAGAAAGAATCTTCTATCTTCTAACTCTGTCCACTTGAATTACGGATGTAAAGATTAGCTCACCCTGTTGACTGAACTAGTATATTCTGCCACGCATTAGCAACGAAAACATTTGTAGTCAGTTGCTGGGCGTTGGATTGACTTACCACACTGAAAAAACGTGGCAATTTATAAATCTGTCATTGTATTCAGAGACAAGAGAAATAAGGTCCATTCCCTATTGATGATACATCCATGCTGAATGTAACACTGAAACTTTAAACTTCATGCTCCTTTATAATTTAAAAATTGTTGCTCTGGCAGGAACACTCAGGTAATATTTGCCCATTGTGAATATATAACATGAAGTTTGAAGTGGCAAAGGATCAATTTAGTTTGCAGAATACAACATGTGGTCTGTGAATTTCTTTCCTCTCTAATCAATATTTCATAGATACTGAAAGCCTGCAGCATAAAAATTTTCCAAATTTCTAACAGTTAGATGCTTTTTTGTATATGTTCAAAGAACCATTTTTACAAAACTGACCTGAAGTATTTTAAAGCTAAAATAAATTGTTTTTTAAGTATGATCTGGAACAGAAATCAAGAGAAAGGGAACAGACTTTCCATTCATATTTTTCATGGTATTCAAAGTTCCAGTGATTCTCCCTGTGTTTTGGAAAATATACATCAGAAAATTGTGCTGTGAGAATGTGCTGAACATAGCCTTTCCTCCACTTCACATAAAAGCCTTCACAGATCCAAACTTCAGCCTTCTTGCTCCAGTGAGAGTGTTTTTGTTCACAACACTGCAATGACTTTTTGTAAGTGTTAGAGGCAGAGAAGCTGCAAACTTGTGTTTTATATGACTTGCATTTGCTCACAGCAGATGGAGTTGCACAGAAACTTTTATAAGTTCCTGAATATGTTGTCTCCCACTGGAACTCAGCCTATGGTATTCCATCCTCAGAGCTTAACTGCACCATATAGTTCCAATGGCACTCTGTAAGTGAAAATACACTTTCAGAATGTTTCAGTGACCTTGATTGCACCAGGCAGGTGGGCCCATTTCAGATGTGCCAAAGCAGCAGATTTCTAAAAGAGCTGAGGTGCCCATTCCAAGTCTGTGATTTAAGTAATTTTAATTAATCTCTACTCCAGAACACGGCTGCTTATTTCTCTGTCCTGCTTACATATTTTTTACCTGCAGTTGCCAACATTTTAACTCAACAAAGGCTAGACAATTATATATAAAACCAAATACAAATTATTTGCCCCATTTGAGGTCAAAATAACCACTAAGGTAAACATGATTTCTATCCATCTTTATTCCCCTCACATACAGCACACCCCCCAGCCCCCCAGATGTTTAAATGGTGAAGCTGTTGGAGAAGATTTAAGTGATAGTCTGCTAGGCATCTTACTCCCAGACCATCACTGCATTTATTGCATATGAACAATGCTCATGCTGCTCTTGCCTGTTCCATATTGTTTAAAACCGATCTCATAATTTCCTCATCTTTCTATTCCCTCCAGTGTGCCTGGAGTTCTGATTAGCAATTTACCACAGAGTTCTATAACAGTGAATACTCTACTGCTGCTGTTAATTAAATCTGTGTGGGTAACTATTCACTCACTAGAGACAATCATTGCAGCAAGATATTGTCAGGCCTGAGGCTTTGCTCTAATAGAATCTGTACATATCCCAGAGGTGATATGTTCTGTATCTGGAGAGGAAGCAGTGAGCCAGATCTTCTAACATATCCAGCCAGTGATTCAGTGAACGAATGCCAAGGGGACAAGCTTCAAAAGACAATGTTCCTAAGACTGAAAGATGGGCAGAATCAGAGCAAAACTGTATGGATATTTTATCATTCTTGATATAATGTAATCTCATAACCTGAGATTTAGCCCGTGTTTCTTTTAACTTTAATTTGGGACACATGACTGACATGGAGTGCTTTAAGTTGTTAAAATTAATCATTTAGAGAGATGTCATACACAGTGAATGCTATTGTTATCTTAGGAGCATAGATGAGTTCAGGACACACATGGTAAAAGTGGTTTATAGCACAATACTGAAGAATTACATAAAGGAGCTTTAAAGAAACTACAGACAATTTGCCATCAGTTAGTTTCAGTGGTGACCCATAAAACATTCCCCTGTCAGATAATGATAGCTTTTGCCATATTCAAGGTATTTTCGAACGTGTGTCAGGAGGTTATACACATCACAGGAAAACTGAAAAATTTTAAAGGTTACCATTGTCTTCATTAGCCCCATCACATTAACAAAGGGACAGTTGCCTCCAGCAGGCAATTGCTGCCTCATGAACTCTGCGCATGAATTGCTACAGTACAGGCATCTGCAACAAGGTCCAGTCTATTGTTAGGAGGGAATGCCTAAAGTGGGTTACAAAAATTGTTTAAGAATTACACAAGTATAGCTTTTCTTCTTAATTAAAGCTGTAAAAACTCTATATTACCTTCCAGTCTACAAAGTGAGTTATAAAAAATTATCTTTCTTCATACATACATAATTAACTTTTTATATGTACATGGGCTTATATAATAACTAATGAAACAAGAATTATTATAATGGGTGAAGAAAATACCTGGTTAGTGGACAGCGGAAATGATTCTCTCAAGCTTTGAAAGATGTTGTGAGGCTAAACTATGTTTTTGCATGTATACATAATGCTTGTATACACCAGGATTTATCTGTTCAGAAAATCTGTTTTACAAACCTCAGTGTAGTCATAGTTAATAATCTCTTTTCCTTGTTCAACAGATAAAGATGAACAGAATGAAAATAGATTTGTTACATATACATAAATAGGTGTATAAATATATATACACACCTAATGAACAATATATATAAATAATAATACATATATATATCTGATAGATAGTTGTTTATATATAAAGAAGAGGACAACTAGATTATTAAACATTATTAAAAAATCTGGAGACAAGAAACTTCCTGGAAGCAGGTCATTGCCTAGATTTGTGATATCAAATGTCAACCATTTAAATCTTGGATATCTAATCCAAATGGGTCATCTAAGCCCCAGCAGAAGCTGCTGCAGTCACCGGCTCTGGAAGATTTGTCACACCTATAGCAGGCATTTTAGGGTATTGCTTATGGACCTTCCTACACTGGTCTATCACTGCAGTGGTCAGCAGAGCCACTTGAAGACCACACTGTTCATGATAAGAAAGCAGGAGCAATTGGCATGATTTCTCTTCTGAGCTCTTGACAGTTTCATAATTCGCTTATGTTCAGGGACTGGAAGAGCTTCGACAGGTTAGGGTTTTGATCACTGGAGGGAACCAGAGGTGATTCACTGAGGTACTTTGATGTCAGCAGATACAGCTTGAAGTGCCTCTGTGGCAAATAAAAATTGCCAAGGGGAAGTTACTCTTGATATGATGTAAATGAAACAAAGAAGAAAAGGGTAGCTTTGATGATTTAATAATTTAAGTTTAGTATCAGGATCTTGTAAGATTGTTGCAGGTGCTGGAATGGAGACTGTGTTGGCTTTAGCTCATTGATAAGGAGAAGAGCTCGGCACTTTCCACAATGAAGTTTATTTTTAAAGCATGCATATTTCAGAATCACATTGTGAAGAAACTCTGGTAGACACAGAATCTGCAGGAGATTTGGTCGCAGTCATTGTTTCTCCTTCACGTGACTTGTGTGGATTCTGCTTATCTCGTGCACACACACAGAAGTCAACAAGCACAGTAAGAATGGCATTAAACAACACTTGAAAAAGCCTGTGAATATATATTTGAGGATAAATTAATGATACACATGCCTAAAAGAATATTTCTTGACTTATCATCCCATATTAGTGCTTTTCTATGACATATATATATATACACTGCATGTATACTTAATGTATCCAGCTATAAAAAATGAGACAGCAGCGAATTTAAAAACATCCAGAAACAAGTAGAAAATGAACTGGAGGGCTTTTTTGTTGCTAAGTGGCAATTAATAACTAAAAATGGCCATGGATACTTACTTCCACTGTTCTACAAAGTGCTCCTGGCTTTAACATGTTGAGAAAATAAGTAGCTGGTTCAAATGAAAATTTTATGGAAAAAGTATTTGCTTTACAATTCTTCTCTTCAGAAGAGCTCTCTCTAAATTTTTATATAAGCACCCAGAAACACTTCTAGTGGAACATACAGGAAGTGTGGGAAACTCAAACCCTGAGTGAACGCTACTGAAAATTATGTAAGGAGAGATATCTAACAAAAACACTTTAATAGCTTTTTTAAGCTAATTTAAGGTAAGAAGATTAATAGTTGTGTGCTTTACTTCCTCCTTTTGCCATCTCTGCCTACCACCTTAGGGAGCTTCTCAGCTGTTCTTTCTGAATCAGATTAATTTCTTTACCATGATTAGCACTAAATTGTTTGCTGTGAGCACAAGGGGGAAAAAAGCATGACTTAGTGAAATTGCTACTAAATACTTTGTGAAATAACCGTGCTTTGTGGAAGGTAGGCAGAGCAAAAGCAGCTACAGCTTGATGACAACAATTTAAAAAATCATTCACAGAAACAAAAGTCAATTATAAAATTCTGCATTTCAGTTCATGAAGAGAAATCACAAAGAGAAGTCAATCATTTCTTAGGTGCTATCGGTTACTTCCAGTATAATAACCTCTACATGCTTTTTATATATATTAAGATGCACAAACATGAAAGAAGTGAGGGTTTTTTCAGTCTGTCATTGGCAAGAAAGATTTGTTGATGATTATTTTTCCGTAACTCTAATTTGCAAAGCAGGGTGACAACTGAGCAATGAGAGAAGGATGAAAAAGAGGAACAGTATCACTTTGCATTTTAGCTGAGAGCTGAGCCAGCAAATCACATATATCTTCAGTATAACAGCTTGTTATTTTGCTGGCCTCTGCTCTTGCTGTTCCACCTTAGAAACTTATGACTTGTACATTCCAAAAGAAATTCAAGGATCAACAATGAAACATGTTTAATAATGAGAGAATTAGAATTTCATTAAGATCATGAAAAGTAAATAAATATGCCATGTTCTCTATTTCACCAACAATAACAGTTGCCATACCAGGAATTCAGTTTCATCATTCCTTAGCAATGTGAACTCCCTATTTATCTTAAAAAGGAGAGATTCTTACAGATATTGAAGTTTAACTTCCTTGATTTGTCTATGAACACTTACCTTTTGAGTGCTGAGTTTCATTCTGACTATGGTTCAGAATCTGCTTATAGTATTTCATTTTGTTTTAGGACAAATTACTTAATTGTGTCCTGTCCTTGAAGCCTTTACTCAATTGAACCTTATATGAGTACTTGAGCATTAGTAGTGCTTTAAGGAGTTTATAAATTTCTGAGTCATAGGAATTACCAAGTTGGATCACAGGTAATTTTTTTCTGGACCATCATCCTCTAATCTACAAGACCTGTATCAAATGCTTCAGTGAAAGGTACAAAGGAACTAGAAGTGGACACAAAATAACATATCCTCTAAAAGTTTTCTACAGGCTTTGCTATACTCAGAAACTCCAAAACTTATTTTTTCCAAAATGTTTTTTATATATATATTTATTTATATATATATACATAACAGTTGCTCTGGATAATCTCATCCTCTTTTAAAGAAGACACTACAAAGTACTTTACAAACTTAATTTGCTTGGACATCAACACTAGCAGCAAGGAACAGTCTTTGTATTATCTTCAAGAATGTTTTTCTTTCTTCTGTCTATCTGATTTGCTTCGGTAAGTGGTTAGATAGATCCATAGAACTAAATCTTATGCAATAACATCAAAGTATTTCCTATATTATTCCAGGCATTTTCTCTGTGATCTGACTAGCAGTGAGATAAAAGCCCCACGACTATGCTTTCTGCTGATTTTGATCTGAGAATAAGAAAGAGTAAGGAATTTCAATGCAATGAGAGTAAACTCATTAATACTGCAGACTCTTGCTTTTGGTGTGTTCACACTGAACTTTAGGCAGGCACGCAACTGTGGCATCCGATTTAGGACAGTGTCTGCCCACAGCTTTTGTGACAATTACTGAAGAGAAAGGAAGAGCAGTGTCTCCAAAGAGTGGTCCAGATCTTGGGTGGTCTGAGCTGCCCTCTAGAAAGGTCTAATTTTTTTTTCCTGATTACCAAGGCAGAAAGCCAAGGCAACAACAGTCATGATCAGCTGGAAGAGTGAGGGATGGTCCAAACAGGAGTTGCCTAATAACACCTTCTGTAGTGTTTTGGTAGAGTCTTCTACATTCTCTGGCTCAACATGCATTAATAATCCACAAGAAATGTCAAAAGTTTAATTTTATTTCTATTGATTAAATGCTGTTTTCAAGCTAATGACAAACTAAAAAGCGGGGAGGGATGGGACGTGCACGTTCCTTCTTATGTTGTACAATTATCCATTGTTAGGAACTGTTTCAAGATCTGTTTAAGACACTGACTCAAAAAGGCAGGGCACTGAAAAGAGATAGGAAAAAGAGGAATACAAAGGCATTCAAATCAGAATGAAAATCAAACAATTTTTGGTCTGTGATACCTGGCATTACAAAAAAAAAAATTTTTGAAAGCAAAATATGTACATTAAAAAAATGAAAGGAGACTTAGTGATATGGGAAAAAGGGAGTATGTGGGACATAGAAATGAACAGCAGTGTACAACAAATGTTAACAGGCATGAAAACCTGCTGGACTCAGTAACCAGGTTGAAAGGAATGTGTCATAGAATCACAGAATCATAGAATGACTTGGATTGGAAGGAACCTGAAAGGTCACCTAGTTCCAGCCCCCATGGTATGAGCATATATACCTTCCACGTGGACAGGTTGCTCAAACAATACATTCACCCTGTCCTTGAACAGCTCCAGGGATGGCACATCCACAATTTCGCTAGGTAACGTTTCAGTGTCTCATTACCCTCACAGTAAAGATTTTTTTCCTAATATTTAATCTAAACCTACCTTCCTTCAGCTTAAGGCCATTAGCCCTTATTCTATCATTACATGCCCTTGCCAAAAGTCCCTCTCCAGCTTTCTTGTAAGCTCCCTTTAGATGCTGGAAGGCTACAAGAGGATCTCCCTGGAGCCTTCTTTTCTTCAGTCTGAACAACCCCAATGCTCTCAACCTGTCCTCACAGGAGAGATGCTCCACAGCTCTCTCATCTTTGCAGACCTTTTCTGACTCATTTCAGCAGGTCCATCTCTTTCTTGTCTTTGGAACTCCAGAGCCAGACTCAGTATTCCAGGTGGACTCTCATGAGAGCAGAGTAGAGGAGGAGAATCACCTTCCTTGACTTGCTGGTCAAGCTCATCTTGATCTTTTGCTGATTGTCTTGCTAAGGCAGCAGCTAAACAAAACAGTCAGAAAAATCCTAAAATACTCTCAAAAATCTGCAGTATTAAAATGACATTATCTGTGAAACACAGTGAAGCACATAAAATTAAGAAATGCCTGAATTCAGATTTTCAGGATAATCTAAACTGTATTTCAATGTCCTTTTGTCTTATAGTTCTTAATTTCACAGTGACATATGCCCTGATTTAGTCTACTTAAATTAGACACTTACTGAAATACCTAAAACTCAAGAGTAGTTATTCAACATTCTGCTGATAGCCTGTCAGGAGACAGGTAACTTTTACATCTGATTCTACCACTGCAGGATCTGAATGGTCCCTGGGGTGGTCTGTTTCATCCCACTGACCTCAGAAAAAGTGGAAAGTAGAGGCACCTCAATTAAGTGCCTAGAGCATGATGGGATGAGTAATGGCAGGAACAGGACTGATTCGGTTCAGAGAGGCATCTGTCAGAATGAAGGGTGCAGATTTAATGAGCAGCTAATCAATATTTGGTATTCTCACTGCTGGTAAGTGAGCGAGCACATGTCATCTTTGCTGAACACATCTAATTTTGTTATCCATGTGGAATAATTAATTTCCTCATTAGTATTTCTGTGGTGCTCCTCGCTGAAGTATCTGAATATCTCATAAAAATGAATTGGTGCATCTTCTTAATACCCTGTACAAGACGACACACAGGGGTAAAGACTCTCAGGATATGCAGTGTTCAGCACTGTAACATCCAAGAGTTATCTACCATGACCACAGAGAGGTTCATACAGTTGAATTATACTCCCAGATCAATTTGCATTCAATGGAAATCCAGTGTTTTTGACTGGAGCTTACGTGTGTCAAGACACTGAGGGTAGGGAGGTCCAAGTTGACCAGCTGGATAGTACAAAGACATGGATGGATAAGTCTGAAATTGCCTTGGGTGGCTGCCTCAGAGGTTCAGCAAGACTTCTCTGTGGAACCACTTTTGAGCTTACACAGGTAGCCCATTCTCTCAATCAGGTATTTAGAATGTTCACCTCAAGAACTTGCCCACCCACAGCTACAGATGCTTGTCAGTGTCTCAGATTGCCATGTAGGTTATGTTTTAACAGATTACATATGGCATTACAGAATGCCTGGCAGGAGTCTAAGGAATTTTTAATACGAGACCCATAGATCAAGAATGAGGGATATTAGAGGGAATATATGCCAGAAAATCAACGCAGTTAGTCCCAGGAACATGCCAGTTTTGTATCTCAAAGCACTTTAGTTAGGCCTTTTGAATCCTGTCTTTGCAGAGATGAATCCTTTGCAGAACATCTTGAAGCCTTCTGTGCCTGCAGTTGGCTCAGGTACCTAAGCAAGGTAGGCAGGATTGTCCTGCATTACTCCTAAATTCTGCCAAGAAGGCATTTCAGACACCTTCTGCTGCCTGAGAGGCTGAAGCCACAAAGTCTTGTGGCCTGATATTACCTGAAGAGCAAGAACATTCATATGTGAAGCTATTCTGGGTCACTTGGCATGGTATAACTGACTGTCCTGTGGTCGATCATTTCCTAGGTGCATTCATGTGTCACTTCCCTTCTGTGCCTGGGACGAATAAGGCAGCAACCTTCTAGGCAAAAGTCTGCTTTATTACAAAGTGCTTTCTCATCCCCTTGGGAGCTCTATATTCTTAGACTGGAACCCTCTCTGTTCACCTGTTCTGGCTTACTCGCATGTAAAATTTCACTGTTGCAGAGTTTTCACCTACCCACAACTATTTCTCCGTGGTTTTCCAGCTTCTGACAACATCTCCCAAAAATGCTCCCTAGACTGGTTCCTAGTTTCAGTTTTTCACTTGCTTGGTGTCTGCTCCTCATTCAGTATCCCTTTTGACTTCTACATTTCCCACCTGACCAGATCTGATGTTTCCTCCTGCATTTGCTGGTTCTGAAGGTCTCTCATGTATCACAGACCCACTTGCATCACTTCTGCCTATTAGTACTTTCCATTTCCAACTGCCTTCGGCTGCAAAAAGAAAAAAAATTATATGAGGTCCATCTGTGAAAATGCTAGCTTGCAACATAACTGCAAACAATGGCCTAATTATGAGAACTATTAAAAGGAAAAGTTTTATCCTATGCATATCCAAATCAAATAACATTCATACTTCAATAGTGCAATAAAATATGGAAGAAACAGAGCTAAAATATTCTCAGAGTGGACCATAACATTTATCTGGTATGATCAGGGTTGCAGAAAGAGGATATAGAATTTGTGACATAGAGAACTACAAGGAAATTGCCTTCAGGGTCCTGCAAGTGGCATTATCACTTTAATCCTTTTGAGATGGATATACTGAGTTCAACGCCATTAGCTGTATTGTGTCAGTCTTTGGGAAGAAAAGAAAACCTGTAAGATTGAGGGCTTGGTTAACATGAAAGGCTGCTTACATTGACCTCTACAGCCATAAATTGCAAAGTACTTCATAGTGCTCCACCTCAGCTCTTAGAGCTGGAAAATCCTCAGCTGCAGTTAGTAAACATCCTCTCAAAAGAAGATTACTGAATACACTGGCACCCTTTAGACAGAACCGTAGCATAAACAGCAGCATACCTTGGGAAGAACAGAGAGGAGCATGTGAACCATTGCAAGCCTGTCTACTCTGTTTGTATCTATAAATAAAGTGCTGGAAACTCTCACTTTCCACCAGTTCAATCCAACTATTTAGTCTTGCATGTGAATCTGGCCAAAAAGTGCACCATTTGAGCATAATCGATGGGAGATGTGGTCATTTACTTTCCCCTGAGACTTTCCCAGGGTGCAAAGTTGCTCCTGAATATAAATGCTTCACAAATTTTAAAGGTGTACATAATAAAAAATTAATCTTTCCCTGGATACTAATGTAACTAGCTTTTTGAATAAATACTTTTTTTCTTTTTAATTAGTATTATGAAGAGTGTAATAGATTTTTCTAGTTATAAAAGTTTGTCATATGTAGCCTGACAAAAAAACCCAATTCATTTTCCATATTAAAAAAAAAATGTGGTTGCTGCTCAAACTACAACTCCAGGTTAACAAATTCAGTTAGTCATGATTTTTGTTAAAGAAAAAATGTCTAAAGACACTACTGTGAGCTACTTAAAATGTTTGAACTTAACTATTGTAGATAAAAATTATTCTGGCAAAAGATATTCCTTTACCTACATTAAATTTTCAAGGCAGTTTTCAATAGGCTTTTAGTATATCTAGGAATCATTTATCAAAATATATATGTCTATGCATATTAAACAGAGCTACTTTGTATTAATCAGATTTTAATCACAGGAGTCTAGATCTATATTCTGCATATGATGGGTTGAAATTGGAGTACTCTGTTATCTTTGGTCTCTCCTTGCACAACACCACTTTGTAAAGGCTCAAGAGAGTTAATTTGAAAGAGCTAATAATTTCACACATGTAAACTGTTAATACTTGCCTATGGTGTTTCATTCCAGAAAACACTGTTATGCTAAATTATTACAGGAATCTTTTAATACTATTTGCCTACTTTTGCTGTTATCCAGTTAATGTATTATTTGACAATTATTTTCATTATTCAGGAGCTCTATAATTAATGAAGTACTATTACACAAATGATGTGTTTAATGAATAATGTCAGAATTCAGTGGATAGATTCTTAATGATTTACATGGTGTTCCCAACATTGTTTAATACCAAAACAATATAGGAGACAAAAACACCCAGTAAGTATTAATTTGGGGGCATTCTAGTTTTGAGTCTTTTTGAACAGAAGTTGAGGGTGCACTTAAAAGAGCTTTCATAGCAATACACAGCTTTAGTTTTTACCTGAGAAGTCTCTAAACCCCACTTGCATTTTGAGTGATTTAAAGACTTTTGACTGCAAAGATTCAATCGATAGTTCTCTCAAGAGCTTAAGATTCTGACACTTAGATAGGTTCATCCTGTAGCCAGAGATAAGACAATCAGCCAATTTGGAGTTAACAGCTCCTGACTGGCTTAAAAAAGGACAGTGAATTCTTTCCTTTACGCCCAGATGCCTGGCAGGTCTGTTCACAGGCAGAGAAAGAACTGGACCACAGTGCTCCTAAGGCAGAAATGCATAACTGTCACCTTTTCAAAGGGGAAATGAAGGTGATATGTGCTATCCTAAAGGGATGTCAAGTCGGGTTTACACCGGGGTGCCACTCTTTTCTCATCTAATATGGGAAAGCATGCACACTTTTTGTGTGTGTGCTACATGGAGTCTGAGCAGCATGAACTCATAGTTTTCAATAGTTTACAAAGCATGCTCACAGCAATTTCAAAAACACCAACCACAAACTCTTCCCTTTATTAGAGTTCCTGCAAAAACTTCTTCTTCTCTAGTCCTGTTCACTAATCACATTTTCTTTAGGACTAATTTACAAATATTTTTTTTGTACTAAAATTTTTGGCATTGCTAAATAAATTCTTCTCAATTCAATTTACGTGTTTCTGAATTTCGTGTCTCTCTTTATGCCTTTTTTACAGCATCCCTTCCCTTTCCCTCTCCCTCCCTCCTTTCCTATGTTACTCTTACCCGTCCAGGTACTTTTCACTTTCTTCGGTGCTTTATCATAGAACCATAGAATCATTAGGTTGGAAAAGACCTCCAAGATAATTGAGCCCAACCTTTGACTGAACCACCACCCTGTCTGCTAAACCATGGCACTAAGTGCCATGTTCAGTAATTTCTTGAACACTTCCAGGGAGGGTGACTCCATCACCTCCCTGGTCAGCCCATTTCAATGCTTAATCACTCTTTCAGTGAAGAAATTCTTCGTATTGTCCCACCTGAACCTCCACTGGCACAGTCTGAGGCCATTTCCTCTTTGTCACTGGTTGCCTGAGAGAAGAGATTGGCCCCCACCTGGCTACAGCCTCCTTTCAGGCAGTTGTAGAGAGTGATAAGGTCACTCCTGAGCCTCTTTTTCTCCAGGATGAACAACCCCAGCTCCCTCCCTCCCTCCCTTTCCTCATATGACTTCGTTTTATATGGAATCTAATCTAATCTAATCTAATCTTCTTTGCTCCCTAAGAATTTTTCTTGCTAGTACTACCTACTGTCACCTCTCTTTCATCTCCTTGGATGGGATAGAAGAATGAATTCTGTCACTCTTTAAATACAGGAGCTGACACTTTCAGACAGTGAGAATATGTGGATGCTGCTCTCTGAAGAGAGCTAGCTGACAGCTTTGTGTATGCAATGCCTAAAATGCTTTTTGAAAGTATTTTCTGCCATGTTGTTAAGAAAATAGCTAAAAGGAAGATATATAAATGTAAATTTCCTGGATATGTTTTTTAAAGTAAAATGTGTCTTTTCTGGGTTAAATATAATGTAGGAGAACTCGTAAGAAATAAACATACTAAGGCAGTGTATGTCTTGAAGGATCTTAAAATCAATTTCAGTTTAAAAGAAGTGTGTCTATGTGTTTGTATACATATAAATATAAAAATACTAGAGAAACGTTTAACAGAAAGCTTCAGGAGCTACTTAATAAGATACCATTTTTCAAATAATTTCTCAAATCATGTCCTTTGAGGGTTGGTTTTCTAAGAAATTATGTCTGAGAACATAAAATAAAAAATTAATATTTCTATTTCAGCTAAAGCTATAACACAATTATTCTTTTTTCAAGATAGAAAATGTGCAGAACCAGCAGTGCTCCAAAGTGTGCCCAAGTAGAAGCACATTAAGAAGACATTAGCAGTATGGAGTCCAGAGCTGCGTGCCAAGCATGGGGGGCTCAGGGTTTGTGCTCAGGTGGGCTCAGCTCTGCTCAGACAGCACAGGGCACATGATGAATTCTGAGAGTATAAAAAGGAAATTGTTCTAAGCTTGAAATTAAATCCAAAAAAGGTGACAGAAAATGGCAGATACATCAATAACTCTTAAAAACAGTTTCTCACAGATTCCAGCAAACAAGGTTTATTTTCATGAGGATACGTAAACACACATATTTACCAAATTCCTATGTGATACGTTTTGGTTCTTCCAGACTGAATCACATTTTTTTCAGTGCAAGAGTCACAGATGTCAAACAGTCAGTGGCCTGAAGATTGGTTGCTGTGTTATCTGTGTTTGTTCTAAAGTTTCATGGAAATTTAAGCTACAGAATGCCTTCAGTTAGAATGTCTCAGTTAGCTTCAAAGCTTCAAAGGCACTCAAAAACACCTTTACAGAAGAAATAAGGTGATTACTTGAAAAGGAACTGTTGTGAAAAACGTGATTCTCAACACATGCAAAACTGTTTTTCTCTCAAAAGAATAGTGCTGCTTGAGAAGGGAGATGGCAACACAAAGAATAAGCAAGGAAGTTAAAGGCCTGCAAACCTATCCTATCCTATCCTATCCTATCCTATGTAGGTTTATGAATGTATTTCTTAGTCTCAGAGTGCCTGAACACCTTTCAGAGAAATGTTCACTACTGTGACTGTGCATCTGCCACATACAGTTACACTGTACTCTCCTCTTCCAGGGGAACAGAACAGTAGTAGTAGAAAGTAAGGACTTACTTTCCTAGAGTTTTAGCCTTTCTTCCATAATTTATTTTTCAAAATGCACATCTTGTGACATATTTGTTAGAGAGGGTAAAGCAAAAGAAACGCACTCTGCACTGGGGCAGTAGCAGAGGAAATTTGTGATGGCGTATTTTTCTGGAGGGTGTGGGTAGAGGGTAGAGAGTGCATTTTTGGATCAGGCTCTAAGAAATTCATGTCACCCGCATAGTTGAGTTTTACTGCTGCAGTAGAGAGTTCTCTTATACTGGAAGACTAGAGCTGTCACTGATGCTTTTCATTTCTGAGCTACAGATGTTTGTTCTGCTATCTCAGGCATAGGCCATACAAAAAAAGCCCAAAAACACTGTAGGGACAAGACCTTGAATTTGAGGATGGATTTTATACAATGAGCACCAAATTTATTCTCATGAGAGACCAGATATGACAATCTGACATCTGGTGCATACCCCATTTGGCAAAAGTTATTAAAGCAAATGCATCTGCTGTAAAGGCATTGGTATTTCTGTGTGGACTTCACTTAGACAGTCTGTTGATACTTCTGCACAGAAAGCAGTAGATCAGTGGGGGAGGCCTGATATGGAAGGTAAGACATGTGCTCTTCCGATCTAGTCTGTTGATACTTCTGCACAGAAAGCAGTAGATCAGTGGGGGAGGCCTGATATGGAAGGTAAGACATTTTCATCTAGATGCTCTGCCATATTAATATGATTACCCTGCCATGGTGCCAGATCTGAGGTGCCTGCAGAGTAATGTGCTCTAACATGTGGATTAATCAGTTTCAGGGTGTTTTTCTATCCACAAGCTCTGCTGCAAATATTTACAGAAAGTCTGTGTTCCATAGACTTCTTCTAAAGGAAACCACTGGAAAATGAGTTTGACGTGTTCATGATGGCCTCTGTTGCTAGGAGATACATGGCTGCATTTGGTGCTATTCAAAATTTCTTAGGCAATGAAGACGTCACATCAAGGTACATCAGTAATCCCTGGCCAGCTGAGGCAGAGGATTGTGACCGACAGACCTCTCTGACTGTTAACGGTACAGTGCCACTGTTTATAAAACTCCTAAAAGCATAAAGTACCAAACAAGGGGATATGGGACCACTGATGAGAATTTGTCTGTAGAAGCAGTCTAGGCAAGTAAAACTGATTTGATTGACAGGGGGAATACCCACAGTGCCAACATTTTAGGCTAAAAAAAACCCTCCTGATGTGACTAAATTTGCATAGGTCAACTCTGAATTCAATCTATACATGTTTACTGTGTTGAATCATGGGCACCAGAAACTGTCTTCTCTGTTCTTACAGCCTGCAAAGACTCTGCCAGAGATGCTCTGAGACTTCAGGGCTGTCTGCTTTAAACTTCACCTAAAAGAATGGTGACTTTTGGCAAAAGTGTCTGCTTACTGAGTACAAGATTTGCGTTCCAGTGCTGCTCCAGGGAAGGAATGAAGTTCTAGCAGAATGCCCAGATTCTTGGGTTACAGGCTGGCTCCAGGAGCAGATGGTTTTTTATCATGCAACAAGGTTCGCATTAAGATAGAACTACAGGATTCATGAAACCAAAGGTAAAGAATTAACTGACTATGCTCATATTTTAGAAGTCAACAAGAGGTGGGAGTTGAGGTGTTTTAAGTAATCCCTGGATTATTTAATTGTATGGTTTTTTAATTCAACAGTTGTCTGAGAAAAGAATATATAGAGTCTAGGTAGCTTTTATTGCAACCACAAGTGTGTGTCTCCATGTGTGCAAATACATATGCACATACTAGACAGAAAAAGATGGATTTGCAACATTCAAGTACATTTCTGAATTTCCCCAAAACTGATGATATAAAAAAATATTATATTTCACTGTTGAAATATCTTGGTTCTGTGGCAGTCACTTTTTCTGTAATCATGAATTCTCTTTGCGTTGTTACTTCTTTCAGACTGATGGACTTGGCACTGCAACATTTGCTGTAACAAATGGAAGGAGATGGGCATCTGTAAAGAGTGGTCCCATTTACCCTTCACTTTACTCAGGATGCTCCTAGAGAAGGTAATACATTTTACACTCTGTTCTGGTGATGAATGATGATGCTCTGGATACTTTCGGATAAGAATAAAAATAACTCAAAAGTTTTATTTTGTCTTATAGTTTATTCTGACAGAACTTAGCTTTAAAAGGCAAGAAATCCTACTTCTAGCAGAAATTATTGCTTGTTTGATTTTATTTTAATCACATGGATAGAAAGTTTTGTACTGACATGATGAGAGTGAGATAGGATTAAAATTAGCACTGGACAATATTCTACCAACGGTTATTCTTTCCTGAAAACTCGCAGTTGTCTGGTGTTTATTTCAAGCCTAGCAACAGCAGAATATAAATGGCATAGCAGCAAGCTTACTGTCAATAAACAGCCATTAAGACAAAATAATTATTAGTTCAGATATATAAAATGGGATATACATATTTTTCTAAGCTTAACATACTTTCCTGGCAACTGCTTGTTTTAATTACTTCCTTACAGACCATATGAAGAAAACTGGAATGTCGAAGTGAAATTTTTACTGTATATCTCCAGGGAGGCCAAGAAAAAAAATATTTCTTGAAATCACATCCTTGGAATAATTGTGTATGGGTTTGCAGCACTGGCTACTGTTAGGCAGCAGTTTCAGTGTAAGAAATCTATGAGATAGAAATATCTCAAAGTAATTTACTAGCCATCATGGGACTGATTTTATTGCTTATCATAAAACTGTACTGCAGCTGTTCAAGAGAAGAATGTACTGAGCTTGTCTCTGTAAAGGTATCTGCAAAACTCTATCTCTTATAACTGTTCCGTGTGTGAAGAAACTGATTAGTCCCGGCTCCGTGTATCCAAATTCAGAAGCAAATGTTTTGCTACTGTTGAGTTTCTTATTGCTTTGTGGATAAATGTGCTTATGTCTAGATTGCTATCGTAAGAATGGAAGAGGCTTTTGAGGTGGTTGAGTTCAGTTCCCTGCTCTCACAGCCTCCGTACACCCTAAGGAGTGTCTCTGAATGCCTGGCTCTCAGTGCATGATCTGGCTGAACGCCAGCACCTTGCTGGGACAAGATGTAAATATATACCTCCTGTCAGCTCCTTGCTTTCTTCATGGAGGTAAGTTGACTGAAAAGGATTTTTAGTGTGCTGTGGCCAACATTCTCAGAATGAACCACTTAAAAAACAAAAAGAAACTGCCTGTGCAGCTTTAATCCTATATATCTTAATAGTCTTTAAGAAGAGAGTCAGCAAATAAATAGTACTGGTATCTGAATTTCTCAGTGAGTGGGCCCTGACATACACAAATTCTGCAACCAGAATTACAGGTTTATTTCTTATTGCTTGTTTGCTGTTCACACCACAGCACCTGGTATTTTTCAAAGCACTAATGAAAAACTTATCTTCATAACCTGAAATGAAGGGGTCAGCATTGCCTCTGCCTCATTTGCAAGGAACTGAGACACAGAGGAATGAAAAACAACATTCATGTAAGATTCTAGATTTTTATTATAGCTCAGCTGTTCAGATCATGGTAACAAACAAAGTACAGTGCACCCACGAGCATGCAACAACTCTATGTGTCTCTGAGGATGTTGAAAAAACTTGGAATTACAGTCTGAACACTTTAAGATATGTGTTTAAAACACTGTACCTGTTCCTGGGTAATTCTACCACAGGAAAGAAGTCATTAATAGCTGATGAGCACTGAAAGGATTTGTCTCGTGTTAAAGAGGAAATCTGGCAGCGATGGTCTTTTTCAAGGTGGAATTCAAACCGTTTAGCCCTGAAAACAGGTAGGCTGGCTACTGAAAGCAAGAGAACTGGCAGAAATGAGATCTTTGTAATTGCTGAGAGTAAGAGAGGGAGAAAAGATGTGTATATCCAACACTTGTGGCCTACTGCAAGATTTTCTGCATGACCTCACACACCCACTGCTGTCAGGAACTGAAGGGTGCTTAATATATGCTAAACTTGGCCATAAAGTTTGAACAGGTGTCTGTGTGGTATGGGTAAACTGAGATTCTTGAGAAGATCATGACTTGGTTAACCATGTGAATGCTGAAAATCTGATTCATCATTTGTTTTATGGCTCCATTAGTTTCTCAAAGAGAATAAATAGGATTAACAACCAGAAGGTTAATGTGCAAAACCAAGTTTTCCTCATGTCACTCTCACAGTAGACTGAACTATTTCCTTTGAAGGTTTCCAGCTTCTTTCAGTCTGAGCCAGGTACACATAATGAAAAATGTACTTCTATAAGATTAAGACATAAAGAAAAGTAAGATAAAATCACTGAAAAACAAACTACAAAATGTAGACAAATTTGTGAAGGACAACAATATTTTTAATAGCTTTTTCTGTTTGGAGAAGTGTACTTAGGCACATTGTCTTTGACAGAATCTCCTGGGTTTATTGCCTTATTTATGTGAATATTTTCTATGAACAGTGATGCAGAAACACTGACTTCATTAATGATATATGCAGTTAATTTCTTGGCAAAATATTTCTGAGGGAACCCATTGTTAACAATTAACTTTATGCAAAGAAAATCTTTATACCAAGGAGAAAAATACATCATAACCAGAAAAAATAGCTCTTGTGTTAACCTCTGATTGCACTGACTGTGGCTGGCTGGCCTCTCCATTATTAAAAACATGTCTTCTAAAGGAGAATTAGTCTGAATACCATCCAGTTTAAAAGCAGGAGACAAAACCAAAGAAAATACTTAGATTGCATGCCAACAAAATAGCAGCATAAAATTGGCTTAGCTACAGTTCCTGAAGCTTGGTTTTATGTTTATAACCTTAACTATCTTTATTAGAGTTGACAACGGTGTGTAAATGTAAGAAAGCACCATAATGAATATGCTAAAGGTTCAGGGGTCTAGTGGCCAGATAACTCGCAAACTTACCTGATAAGGAAAGGTCTTCCTAGGTTATATACATAACCCAAATCAATAGTCTACTCGTGCTTTCTGGTATAACTGTGACACAAAATTTTTTTCTGTTTATAGTTTTTCACCCCCAGAATATTCACTATATAAGCCTCAACCTTATTTTCTGGTTCCACATTAAATAGGGTATTGTGCCTAAATTTCTGTTTTGGATGAATTTACATCTGTGAATTCTCAAAATGTCTTGTGGAAATGACTGTGTCACATGCATGTCCCTGAAATGCTCTGCTTAGGTCCTTTTCACATAGGGTTGTGAAGGGCCATCCCTCAAGGGCCATCCCCTTTTGTAAGTGGAACCCTGGAATGCTGTTAACACCTAACATGGAAAGGGTCTTGCAAGTATGTCCATTAAACATTTTGTTCATGGATGTAAAAACTTTTGGAGAATAGAAACCATCACTGTAAAAATAACTACCCAAGAATGGATATTTTTTTATAATCTCTTACTGCTGCCTGAAAGTCACTGAAAGCCTTTTCCTAAAACACAATTCTCTATGAAGAGTTGTATTTACAACGAGACAAAGAGAAAGATTAAATAACATCTGAATTTCTGTGCTTGTCATCGTGGAGTATAAATTTATAGGATTAGTCAAATAAATGAGACATCGTAATAAAGGGGCCCTCCAACCTATATCAGGAACTGCAGCTTATGTCTTTTCTCTAATTACTCATCAGGTTCTGATTTCAAGTGCTCTATGCCTTTCCTTGAAAAGCTGTTCGTGGCTCAAAGTTTTATCTTTATTGACTTTGATGCTTACATAAGTAGCTTCAGTATTTTCCCAATGATTTGTGCTAGAGCTGTTCCTATGTAGAGTTTCAGTTTGTGGAAGATTTTGTCTGTTTGATATTCTGATTCTTTTCCCTTTGAAGTTCAGCAAAAGTCCTGCAATTAATGCCAGGGAGAATAGGATCTAAGGATAAATGAGGATGGTGGGGGAGTCACTAAAAAATTACTTCTACAGCACTTTGTCAGAGAAATAGATCTGCCTTGGTTTTTGGCCTCCAGTCGTTTTAAGCTCATCACAGTTTCACATTCACATCAGAAAAGCATTCTCTGCATCACTGCTAAAAGACATGTCCTTGAGCTTTACTCATAAATTATGAATAAAACTGGAGATTATAGGATTACTAACCAAAATGTGATAGGGATAAATCAGCCCCTAAAGGGGAGATTGTGGTGGAATTTTCTGAAGGAAACTACAGGTCTTCCATTGTAGTGAAATTCCTTAAGTACTTGACTTTGACTGAATAGTATTTAATGCACTTATTGATACCCATTTAAAGCCATAAGAATGTGCTAATGGTAGTTGCATACAACATCACATTTAGAAGAATAATTCAATGTACTAGGTGTAGAAATATCATGAAAGAACTTTATTGTCTTGAAAACTGGAGATGCAGACAGATGAGAAAAAAGAACATTATTCAGTAGAGGCAAAAGCTGTGAAATTTCCTCTGCTTTCAATAGCTGATTAGATAGAAGCAGCAGGGGAAAAGAAAGAACTGGGTATATTAGCTGACTACAAGATGTTTTAGAAAATAAGACTGTGAAAAAGTCCAATGTTCAATGCTAATATCTCTTGAAATGCTAGATTTTATCAGCTAGAAGAAAACTGAAGCCAGAACACATGCCTTCTTCCTTCTCCAGCTGTGTTACTTGCAGAGGTAACGACCCCAACCCTGTTCCCAGCTGCTAATCACTTTCTCCTTCATATCATGATGTGAGTGTCTTCTAACTCATTTTAGTCAAATGAGCCAGGTTGTCCTAAAGAGTTTAAACTGAAGATGAAAATGAGCTCTCATAGCTTATTTTACTAGAAATAAAAGGTAATAATCCCTTAACTAGCTTGCTGGCATAATCTAAGCAAGTGATATTCTGTCAGGGTATCTCTGACCAAAAGTAGAGCAGAAAATGGAATGGTAACCTCTGGTTACAAATAGTAATTTTTTATGGTTGCCAGAAAAATGGTAAACTCAGCATGGGATGCGATTAGAGGTGTAAGATAAGGTATAAGAACAGCTATAAAGTACAATGTGCCAAAATACAGCTGCCTTTGCATTTTAGGGTTATTTTCTCTGAAACTGGGAAGTACAGATAAAATCCTGCAAGACCTGAAGAACACATTTTGTTACTACTCATAAGAAAGACAGAAACTGCCAAATTATAGAACTAGTAGTCTAATATGAATTCCTGGAAAAAGATTTTACCAAGGAATCAAGCCTATCTCTAAGTATCTAGAAGATAATGAGTAGATAGATAATAGACAGCACTGAATTGTCAACAGCAAATCATGTCAAACCTGCCTAATTTCCTTCCATGACAGAACTGCAGGAACTGTGAAAAGGGAAAAAGCAATAGATGTTGTATAATGACTTTTGTAGGGCATTAGAAATTATGTCTTGTGACAATCTCATATGCAAACTTTGGAGTCATAGTCCAGATGAAAACTACCAGGTGGGTGTTAGACAGCTTTGCTAACAGTACCTGCGGAGTCCTTGACAATATTTCACTGTCAAAAAAGAAGGAAGGGTCAGGTGGGAATATACAGGTTTCTGTCATGGGTCTAGTTCTGTTCAATGTTTTTATTAACAAATTGAACTGAAATTTAATTGAAATGGAAAAGATGCTTATTAAATTTGCAGATGTCATGAAACTGAGACACATCACAAGGATAGAGGCAGGATTAAAGTTCAAAATTATCTTGACAAATGGGAGAAATGGCCTAAAAATTGGATGAAATACAAGATACAGCACTTAGGCAGAAATAATCCACAAGATGAAACCAGTATGGGAACAGCCGGCTCACAAATAGCTTTCAAAAGAAGTCTGGGAGTTACAGTGCAGAAATGGGACAAAGATTTTATGTTAATATTTGTGTGTTACACTAGAGGAAAAATGTGAACCAATTGGAGAGATTACAGTGGCAAACAAAGAGAATAATGACTACTGAAAAAATTATCCAAGAGAAAAGATCGAATGAATGAGATTATCTATCTAAACTGCAGCAAAGATATAAAAGGAAAATGATTACTGTCATCAGGTATTTTAAGTAATGTTGAAAAGCAAAAATACCTCCGCTCCTTGTGAACAAGGCAGTGTCTTCAGATGCAGCAAGAAAGACTGAGTAAAACATAGAGAGGGAAAAGTCTAATGATCAGCAAGATCAAAGCACAGGAATCTTTGTGCAGGAAGGCTGTGGAGTTCCACTCACACCTTAAACATAGACTATCTGCCAGGATTGGCACATACAGATGACTTTGCAGTGCAGTGGGTCTTGATAGTCCCACTAAACCTAATTTTTCTGTGACATGATGACTATCTATAAAGAAATGTTCTTGGAATTTTTATTTAATAACAATGTTTTTTAATGAAAAGATGAGGTCCTTCAGTAAAACCTAATACACAGTTTGATATATGAAAATGTAAACTTTGCAAAGAACATACAGGTTGTTGCATTGTCAGTTGGGCTGTACACAGATGAATGGCAGGTGTAAGGCATTAGTTGATATAATAAATTGCTTTAGTTAGAGGAAATTTGGCCCAGTTTCCTGAAAGGAAAGGCAGCTTCTTCAAATATTAGTTTTGTTTCCAATGTTGCATTTATTAGGGATGAAAGCAATATTTTAAACAGAGGATAAATTATAGTTACACCTTTCAACAAGGCATAATAATTGTTAGATTGCAAATGTTCTGTGTCATAGCATAAACGAAACAATTTAGAATACATTGGCTGATAAATAATTACCCTTCTTTGGCTGGTGCATGCAAAACATTGTTAAATATATTTTCAATACCAAGAAAAAATGATAATGAGTATTGCAAAAAGATCAGGGAGACTGCAAACAGAAGAATCCTGACAAGCTCTTTGGGAATAAAATCTCCCATTTTAATGTAAAGTGTAACTATAACATTTCATAATTGGAGAAATAAAATCTCCCATTTTAATGTAAAGTGTAACTATAACATTTCATAATTGGAGAAATAAAATCTCCCATTTTAATGTAAAGTGTAACTATAACATTTCATAATTGGAGAAATAAAACCCCTCTATTTCTGCAGACAAAACTCAGTTTTTGAAAACTCTTCTATCATCTGAAATGAGCAGATATTCCCCTAAAATTCACAGGGAACTCAGCTAGCTCAATATACTGAAAAATCCCAGAATTATTGTCCAATAGCTTAAGAAGACAGACATGCGCATGCTGAGCTGAAAATCTTCATAGTTGCCAGTGAGAAGTCTATTTAACCTTCACTAACAAAATTACTTCTTTAGTGTTTTTTTCTGTTGAGTACAAGTATTTTTTGTTAACTTTACTATATAATGACATTTTCACAGTAACACAAATAATCACAGTTTGTTTGAAAAATAGTTTCAATCTTATCAAACAGTCACTGTTGTCTCTGGGGGAAAGAAGTGTGGTATAGTATTATGTGCCTCAATCACAGGGTATGGTGTTCCACACTCTCAGTGCCATTATGCTCAGACAGAAAAACAGGCTGTTTAGCCAATTACTTTCCTTTTTTAAGCATTTAGGATTTATCTTCTCAAAAGACTGGCAATTTTCATTAAAATCCATACATATACTCTTTGCAATTAAATGACACTATGCTCACACCTACGGCCTCAGTAGACCTGACATATTTGCTTGCAGACAGCGGAAGGAAGAAGGAATCTCTGAAGGCATCTGGAAGCCAGCACAAGAACTCAAGCTGTAGCTCACATCTCTCTGTTGTTTGTATGGGGATTTGGGAGCAGAAACAAAGGACACTTCATGCAGGATTCAGGCCTAGCCTTCCTTCCACTGTGGTTACAAACATAATGCAGAAAAGTAATCACTTTTTCCTGGACACTATGATGCCAAAAGTACCCCGAAAGGCTATGTTCAGGGCCTCCTCATCTTGAGGAGGCTTGATCCCCCTAACCACACCTAAATTACATGGTATTTTGAGTGGTGCAGTGAGGACTCTGGGCTGGAGTAAGGAGACAGCTGAAGAAGAAGTCTCATTTGGACAGAATGAAAAAGAGAGCACTGTGCATATCTATGGGAAAATGTGTCTGGAAAAGAAAGAGACAGTCCTAGGGGTGGAAATTGAAATATGAGGTCTCATTCCTGTCCACTAAGCTGCCCTTCTATCAGTTTTTTTTTTTCCTGAGACATTGACCTAAGTAAGTTTCAGATTTTACTTTCCTGCTAGCATTTGCAACATTGAGAAAGTCCTATAAACCAGCATGAGTACTCTGCTGTGAAGATCAGTTCCAGAATTTATCAGGCTACTCTGTCAATGTTCACACTATATAAAAATTAATGGGTAAGTTAGAAACTGTGTAAGTTAGTTACCTAATTTGTGACTCTGACAATAAGATAGGCACTGGTTTTAGGTTTCTGTTGGTCTAAGGAACACGCAATGTTTATTTATATTTGATCATGGTGCACTACTGTGGGTGTTGTTTGACGGCCTTTTTATATTTCACTGTGGTTGCGATTCTGCAGTTTTTAGTGATTTTGGTATATGAATCATTTATTTTGTCTTTTATTTAAACTTTGATGTCCAGATTTGCTCTGATAGCAACTATAATTTTTGAATAATTATGAATTCTCAATGAGATTGCCTTTGTTCAGAAGGTCAATACAAGGTCAGTTGTTCATGCCAACCCAATCACCACTTTAAATACCTATCGTGCCACATCCAAACACTACATTAATGCATAGCTCTTTACAGATCCATTGATTAAGGAATTCGATTTGCTAGCTCTCAGTTTTGCTTTCAAAAAAGAACACACATTTCAATGCAGCTCAAGAAACAGCATTTAAAGTATGTATTGTTTTGGCTGATTTAGTACCATTTCTAAAATCTGTTTGCATTTCTTTGTCACGCTGTTGTGGCCATGGGCCTATACTCAGCAGCTTACTGTGTTATTTTCTCAGTGTCTCTTAGGCCTTGTCTGTCATAGCAAGGATTTGCCTATTTCACCCTTTCTAAAATACAAAAGATCTCCAAATTTAAATGAAGCTACAAATATATAAAAAGGCTTATATTGGTGACAATATTGTACTGTGATACAAGTTTTTACAATAGTGTTTTGATGGCAAAAAATAATTCCCAAATATATCACAGATATTGCAACAAAACTTTCCAATACCAAACAGCTTTTAGATTGAGGTGTATATAGTATTATCAACATACTGATCAAATTAGTGTCTCTGTCATCTGCTTGTTACATCCGGATTTTGAACAAATTTTAAGCACAAGGCTTCTTTCTTTGTTTTTGTATGACAACAGTAGTATTATTAATAACATCATAGTGTTTAAAAGGCTAAGACTCCACTCTACAGCTCACTCATACCTTTTGTACTCCTGTTGTCATTCTAGGGTCATTCTGTTGTCTTCATTTGCTCTGAAAAACTTGGACCAGACTGTTTTTTCATGTATGTTTATCTAAGTATGAATAATTTTAAGCATGTGTGTGATATGCGGGTATGTGCAAAGAATATCAGCAAAATCTAGTATTGTCACACAAGTGGTTTCATTACTAACATTTTGTTAATAGATTAAAAGGACTTTTTGAGCCTTTTCTTGATGCACTTTATTAGAGAGATGTTAATATTATCCAAGATAATAATAAAAATTAAAAACAAATTTGAAAGTGTTTTCAAAGGCAAGAAAGGAGTAGTAATGGAGAGCAGAAAGAATTGTCATCAAATGAGTTCTGTATAAAGAATGTTAGTGGTAAGAAGATTAAGAAGACTGACTCCTTATAGATGAATGCATATAAAAACATTTTTAAAATGCCCAAACATCTCAGCCTTTCCTCAGGGCTCTTAAGTAGATAAAACAGTCCTGTAATTCTCATAATGTAACATAACATAACATAATATAACATAACATAAAGTAAGAGCTGAAAAACAAAAATAAGCTGCAATTAGAAATGATTGGTGATGGAAGCTAAAAATGAAGGCATTTTGCTGGGAATAAAGGTAGAACCTTTCACACTTGAAATAAAAACTACTACTAATAAAAAAAAAAAAAAATTATTTTCCAGAAGATATTGCCTAGCTCACCCTGAAGTCATGTGCTTCCTTTGGAAATCACTAGGTAAAAATAGTGTCCAGATTTATGCAGGGAGTCAGACAAAATTATTGATATGGTCCTTTCTAGACTTAAAATCTGTGAAAATTTCCTTGACAATTTCATTGTAATTTGAAGACACTCAACACACAGACATATGAAGGCATATTAAAATAATGAAAAAATGTCAATGTGGCTCCCTGGAAGGTAAAGCAGAGGACCAAAACACTCATCTTTTGGCTTTAAGTGATACACTGGTGAAATGCAGACCATAGTTAATTCTTACGATAGCTACAAGTAGGAATAGATCTTGACTTTTCACTTCAGAGATTGCATAGAATCCTGTTCCTACAGTTAAAAACACTATTTGTTGTCCTCCAATGAAGCTGATTTTTAAAAATTGCTTAGTTTTTCTTGTCAAGTCTTACTGTCATCATGTAATGACAGGGCAAACAAACAGAAGGCTGATTGCCTTCAATACTTATTTCTGTACGTTTCTGCTCATTTACCTTCTGTAAATTAGAAAAGTTTTGATTTCTTTCAGCTAGATTCTTAAGAGTCAGTTGATGGCTTTGGACATGCTCACTTTGAAGAGGATGCAATGATTCTTTAATGTTTTCACTCTGCAATTTCTCCTCTAATCCTGTGAAATTTTTCCTTCTTCTAGTGGGTTATACAGTTATAAGAATTGAAAAAAATCCAGTAGTTCTCTTAACTATACTTACTACAGCAGGAATTCATCATTAGTTCTAAGTGAGATTGGGAGAATGCTTTATATTGTAATAATTTGTGGATATAAAAAATTACTTGGATAATAAATTTCATCAACAACCCAAATAACAACAACTTCACTTCTAAAAATACACAGATGTAAAATTTGTCCCTTGGACAGTTCATCAGGTTCTCAAAAGAAGTGGAAAGTGTGACAAGAGAACATGTTATGTTTTCCAACATCTGGAATCTATACTTTACATGAAAATTGAATTTTAACTTTACAGTTTAGTGGAACGTCTACCAGAAAACAGCCTCAGGGTCTCCAAATATGTTATTGTTTTGGCATTGTGCTTTAAACAATAAGATATTTGAGGCAGTGACTTTTTACTTTTTTAACTGACTTTTAACTGTTTTGTATTTGGGTACTGCTAATAAATTACAATTTCACAAATCTTTTCTAATACCATGCCTTTACTTCTGTTTCTGATTAGAAATTAATGCAGCATTAATAAGAAAGTGTTAAAATGTAAAACTGAAGGTAATAAAGCTTCACACTTTTGCATGATGCACATGTACTGCATGTGTTTCCTAAAGTTGATTAAATATTCACAGCACAGACTTTAAATGTTGCCTAGATTTTGAAAATTTAAGAAGTGTTAGGCCTCACCTACAGTTCACCTTCTCTTGCTGATTCCTATTACAGTAAATGGCATTTTCACGCATCTCAGTAATTTTCAAAGGTCATTTTATTGGCTCAAAATACATGTATTACAGAAATAGATTATGTAATCCATTTGCATTTCTTCTGTAGTTAATAACAGTCCCAGTTACTTACACTTCACTTAAAATGCATATGTATGGCATAGCAAATGATTAGGCCAAGATCTTCAATTAGGCATGTATGAACTACGGCTCATTGCCAAAGTCTATTAGGATTTTTTGAGACAGCTTGTTGAATTGTGTCAGAGAAATGAAAAATGTGGCAGCTACAACACTGAGAACAAAAAAAAAATAATTTGTATTACACTTTCTTTTATCTGACATAGGTGTAATACCATGAAATGCTTTGCAATTTCCTGCTACTGATTCATGGTAGAATTAATACATTTTCTTAAGCATTCCACGTTAAGCTTTTTGGCTTAATAAATATTAAAGTAGACTTTTGAAATAGAGTAATTTTTGAGGAAAAGCATATATAGATCATAGAAATCTAAGAATATTTTTCAGAAAAATAACACATATTTAAACCCCTGATATAATTACAAGAGTAATGAGAATGAGAAAAAATAGTTAACCTTTTTTTCTTTGTTTTGCAAAATCTTCCCTGCTAGAGGGCTTGACTTTTTATCTTCCAACTGTTTTTTATGTTTTCTATTAAAAAATTCCACTAGAAGAACACTAGGTACTTGTCAGTTGCCATTTATTAATATAGCAAAAAACCAGTGGATAAAATCCCCACTGCTTACAGTAAATTAAAGAAGATACACGAGGAACATTATTTTCTTGTTCTTTCTGTGCAACGATGAACATCGTATTTTTTATAAATATTCTTTAGGAGTCGGGTTTTACTTAAACTCTTCATCTTTGGATTAATGAAAGCTCTTAGGCAGAGATTTAATTTCAATTTTTCTATTAGTCTACTGTTGTCTAGAGGTAAATATAAGCATATGCTCAAGTGCTGTAATATACTGGAATTCTTCTTGCTGGTTTTCATGCTGCTAAGTGGAAGAAATCACATGAGATTTGTGGATGTACTTGATATGTTCAAATTACAATAGACATTTTTTAATGGGAAGTTGAGCTGGAACATTGTTTTCTTTGCTTCAAGACACTTTTCAAGCTCTTGGAGGATTTCTTGTTGATGGCGTTCTTTATTTGTATTGTAGTTCTACTGGTTACCAAAGGCACTTTTACTCCTTTTGTGTCTTTTCCTTGAACAGGATTTTTACGCTACCGGAATAGAAAATGCAAATAAGCCAGAGATTTCAGTAAGTTCTGGTTGGGCTTTGGGGTTTTTTCATTCTGTATCAAAAAAAAAAAAAAGAAAAAAAAAGAAAAATGAGGGGGGGGGGCAGAAGAAACAGATTTGTAAAAAGAAAAACACTTCTTAGTGTATTATAGTTGCATATTTTTTTAAGCGCCCGGTGGGAAAGTTCACAAACTAGCAACATAAAAAGTCCAGCTTGGCCTTATTAATATTTAATGGGACTAACTTCAGAAGGGTTGATGAAGCGTTTATGTAAACCCCTCAGGCAACTCATAATTGGCTATGTTAAATGAATCTGAATATATTTTGAAGAGACAATAAATACTCAATGCCTTGAAAATATCTGGCTGAACTTGTGAAAAATCACAAGGGTGTTTTTAGAAGTTTGTATTGTTGCAGTATGATTACTATAAAACCTTAACATAATTATAATGAAAATCACTGCTACAAACAGTGGAACTCATTTAACTGAGCTACAAGCTGTGGGGAAGTGAGCTGAGACCTATACAACAGCTTAGAGGCATTGGCTTTAAGTTGCTTTCTGAACTTTTAAATTGTTTTTACTTAGAAAATAGTATTAAAATATCAATAATCAAGGGAGGAGGGACCAGAATCCAAAACTTCTCCCTGATGAGTACCTAATCAGTAGATATAATGCATGTTTCTTGCTCTTATGCTCTTGAGTGCCTTATCAGTAGGCTAAATCATACCACCCTTTTCAAACATGTTTCTTGCACTCCTGACTACTGGGCAGCTTCAATAGGAGCAGAAAAGGCATATCTGCCAAAGCCTTCAGCCTGGTGGCTACAGCTTTTGCCCCAAACAGAAGAGTCAAAGCAAAGCATGCTAGTCATGAGGCCACGAAGTGTTTCCGGTTCTCATTGGGCCTACTGTCAGGGACAGCCAGGGGACGCCAGGAGGAGGCGTCACTCTCTGTGCCAATGACCAGCTGGAGAGCATGGAGCTCCAGCCAGGGACGGATAAGGAGCTGACTGAGAGTTTATGACTCAGGAGTAAAGGGTGGGCAGGGACAGGTGATTTTATGGTAGGGGTCTGCTACAGGCCACCTGACCAAGAAGACCAAACTGATGAGGCTCTCTACAAACAGGTAGGAGTGGCTTGACACTCACAAGCCCTGGACCTCGTGGGGGACTTCAAACACCCCAACATCTGTTGAATGGAAAAGACAGGAGGACACAGGCAATCCAGGAGGGTCTGGAATGTATTGATGACAGCTTCCTTCTCTAAGTGACAGAGGAGCCAACCAACCAGGAGAGGTTCTATGCTGGACCTTGTTGGCACCAGCAGTGAGGGGCTGGTGGGGAATGTGCAGCTCAAGGGCAGCCTGGGCTGCAGAAACCATGAAGCAATGGAGCTCGAGATCCTTGGGGCAATGAGGAGGGCATGAGGCAAGTTCTATACCCTGGGCTTCAGGAGAGCAGACTTTGGTCTCTTCAAGGACCTCCTTGGTGGAGTGCTGTGGGATAGAGCACTGGAGAGAAGAGGTGCCCAAATGAGCTGCATGATATTCAAGGATTTTCTCCTCCAGTCTCAAGTGCAATGCATCCCTGCAAGGAGGAAACTGGGGAAGAACTCCAGGAGGCATGCATGGATAAACAAGGAGCTCCTCGACAAGCTTAAACACAAACAGGTAGCTTACAGCAGGTGGAAGCAGAGAAAGACAACCTGGGAAAAATACAGAGAAGTCTGAATAGCCAGGGATGTGACTTGGAAAACTAAAGCACTGGCAGAAGTAAATCTGCCAAGGACGTGCAGACTAACAAAAAAAAAAAGCTTCTTTAGGTACATCAGTGATAAAACAAAGCAAAAGGACTAGGAAGAATGTGGGTTCTCTAAGGAAGAATATGGGAGACCTAGTTATCCAGGTGGAGGAAGCTGGGGTACTCAATTACCTTTTTTGCCTCAGTCTTCACCAGCAAGCACTCCAGCCATGCTGTCTGAGTTGCAGAAGGTGAAAGCAGGGATTGGGAGAACAAAGAACTGCCCGCTGTAGGAGATGACAGAGTTTGAGGACATCTAAACACAAGTACAGACTGGGCTGAGAATGGATTGACAGCAGCCCTGGGGAGAAGGACTTGGGGGTGTTTGTGGATAAAAAGTTCATGACTTGGCAATGTGCACCTGCAGCCCAGAAAACCAGCTGCATCCAGGGCTGCATCAAAAGCAGCATCACCAGTGGGATGAGGGAGGGGATTCTGCCCCTTTGCTCTGGTGACACCCCACCCAGAGCACTGCATCCAGATTTGGGGCCCCAACATAAGAAAGATATGGACCTGTTGAAATGAGTCTAGAGGGAAGCCACTAAGATGATCAGAGGGCTGGAACAGGAGAGTCTGGAAGCGTTGGGGGTGTTCAGCCTGGAGAAGAGAAAGTTTCAGTGAGAGCTTACAGCAGCCTTCCAGTATAAAGGGAGCCTAAAAGAAAGCTAGAGAGGGACTTTCCACAAGTGCATGTAGTGATAGAACAAAGGGGGGATGGACTTAAGCTGAAGGAGGGTAGCTTTAGATGAGATATAAGGAAAAATTCTTTGCTGTGAGGGTGGTGAGGCACTGGAACAGGTTGTCCAGCAAGGCTGTGGATTCCTGATGCCTGGAATTGTGCAAGACCAAGTTCAGCAACCTGGTCTAGTAGAAGATGCCCCTGCTCACGGCAGGGGAATTGGAACTGGGTGATCTTTGAGGTCCTTTCCCATACAAACCATTCCATGATTCTGTGATCTCTTAAAAAATAAAAGGCCTTGCCCATTAGGTCTATGTTCAAAATAGGACTCTTGAGAAGAAAACGCAAAGCATGTGTTTCATCTCAGCTAACTTCTGGTGAACCTAAATTCAGATGATTATATCCAAGTGCATTGTCCCAAACTTCTTTGCAGACGGTGGGAGAAAAAAACCCCACACTTTTAGAGAGCAATTTATCATGGGTGTGAGTCACACACATTAGGGTAATTTTCACTTCTTTAATTGTAAAAGTAACCCCTGTGACTAACTCAGGTATGGATATACAGATTTGACCAATGTTTGATTACTGTTATGGAGTGCCTGGAATGTCTGAGCTCCAGAGCAGTACAAAAGTATTAACCAGAAAAACTTTCTGCTGCACTTCCAGAAGTGCCTAAATCATTACTGGCAAGAGAAGGGACCCAAAACGCCTAGTTTTTGTGCTGTGCACACCTGTGGCAGCAGCCTGAATTAGACAGCACTTTTAAAATTTGTCTACTTAGTGTGAGTTTCAGGTATTTGAAAAGTTCCGTGTAGTATTGCAGTATTTTCATGTGATGGGCATCTAAAGAATAGTAGTACCATCATATAAGTACAATTGAAGGCAAAGGCTTATCAGCAGGCATTGCTGCTTCAATTAAATAGAATACACTCAATAGCAAACAGTTTCTGTTTTAAAGAACTGGTAAACCTGCAAATTTTAGAGAATATTTGATGAAAGCTGATTATGCTTATCTGAATCATGAACAATATCACCTGTTTGTTTTGAGTTCTGCCTCCCCAATTTCAGTTCTTGCTTTTCTACATACCATCAATGTGCCAGGTGCAATGCAGTGGGAGCCAAAAAATAACTTTAATATTAAATTCAGTTAGGAGATTTAAACTTCACAGTACTGTGAAGTACCAGGAATAGAGAAAATTTGATTTGGTAATTTGAGGACAGGTAATTAAAAATATATTTATTATAATGATCTAATCTAACCTAGCAATTGCAATTGGTCAAGCATCTTGTATTTGATTTCCTTTTCCATATTTTTAAAATTTGTGCTCTTGGTTATGACATTCCTTCCATTTAAGAGTTAGGTTATGATATAGGAAAACTGCACAGTCATTCTACAAATATACTAGAGTTTTCCACATAGCAGGCAAAATTAAGGAAAAGCTGATTAGAAGTGTTTATCAAAGTATTTAAGGTTTTGTTACCTGCTGTATAGCCCTGGTAATGTACTAAACAATAATTGTTATCCAACACTTAGGACAGAAAAGAAAAAATGTACTGCTTGTACAATTTACTAAGTCATTTGAGCTGCTGCACAACTGTTATTCTCTGATTAATGTAACTGCTGAAGCAGGGTACATATAGATGATTATGAGCTTCATGCATTAAATAATTATCAGGCTTCTCAGCATGAATAAAATCTTAGAATGATTTATGAATAAAACTATTTCAAGAGGAATAGCACAGTCTTAGATCATGACTTGAGCCTGCTGCTGTTTAAGAGTTCTGTCACTGACTTTGAGAGGTGTTAATGGAAGGTGCAAACTTACCATCCATTTCTGGGAGACTCCTCTTGATCTCACTGGGCTGCCAGGCCTGAGCTAAATGACAGGGGTTTCACATATAATAACTAACTGCTCTTTCAGTTCAGTTCAATGAGAGACCCCTTAAGATAATTTATATTTTTTTCCTTATATGTTAACTTCCATAACTTCAGGCTGGCCTCAGTGAAGGGATGTAGGTGCTAAAGGAGCTCTTAAACAGTAGTAAGAAAAATACAGTACTATATAAAAAAAGAATTTAATCTCAGCTTCTTTCCAAAGGCAGCCTTGCCTAAACTACAGTGGTGGGTTTGGTGGATTTTGGAGTTTTTTTTACTTTAGTGCCACAGACTTCTAAAAATCTGCCCTGTCTTAATTGTGGTGAACAGGTCAGTACCAGTCACTGCAGGTATTCAGGATTTGTGGGCTCATCTCCCTATATTACCCAAGAGGTTCAATTCAGTCAGTTTTCTTGGCTCAAATTGCTACTACCATCTTCCTTCTCAAAACTGACCAAAGAGCTGCCAGCTCACTTTTAGAAGTAACTTAGCAATTAAAGCACAAGTCAGTAAACAAAGGCCCTGAATTTAAGTTCTGCCTGAGCCTGGAGTCGTCAAAGCCCATAATATTGACCTCCAAGCATGTCTCATTCTCTCACTACTTCAAGATTAGATGACTTTGTTACTCAAACTTTCTGTGAAGTCTGTTCACATCCAAAATGGAATCAAAGTACTAACAGGCCCAGGAAGAGTCTGCAGGACGGAGAGTGTTTGGCTGTGTTTGGGACACAAGCTGGATCGCAGAGGATCAAAGGTGGCTTGTATGCATTTATTTCAGAGTGCCCTTGAACAGAACACATACCGTGGTAGCCTCTAGGATCATCCTGCTTCCTTAGTTCTCCTGCTTCCCTTGGCATCCCAATGAGTCCTAAGGTGCTCCGTGCACCTTGAACAAGTTATAGCAGAAGGAATGGACACTACAGATTAAGAGAGCATTAGAGGAAAAATGTGGAGAGATTAAATACATTGCCTTCATAAATTAACTGGCCTGACAGATGAAGCACTGAATGTGATACAGCCTGACTTTTAGCAAAGTTTGTAACACACTTCCAAGTGACATTTTCATAAACAAAGTGGACAAGTATGTTTTGTGTAAAAACATTACTAGGTGAACACACATTGAGCTGGAAAACTGCTTCTGGAGGAAGTGTCACTTGTCTACGACTCACCACAAAGACATTCTAGGAGAAACCTCACAGAAGGCTGTTCTGGAGCTGAATCGGTTTGGTGTTTTTGTTAATGGATCAGGTGATGGAGTAAGGAATAGAATGCATTCTGGTGATAAATCAGGCTTAGAATAAATGTTTTGTGGAGAGGGATGAGAATTCAAAACAGTTTTAATAAACTGAAATGATGTTTTGATTAAAAAAAGATGAGATTTGAGACAAAGAGTTGAAATATTAAGACAAGCTGAATCAGAAAATTGAGACAAACTGACTAAGCAGCAATATTGCAAAAATGGATCTGGATGTTGCAGTCTGACACAAAAATGTGATATTTTTTAGAATTGAAAGGGAACATTTTACTATATCTTAGCAACAGTTGGGTATTCAAGATATATATGGTTCTAGATTGACAAAGATTTTTAAAGCCTTATGTATATTTTTTGAGAAACACACTTGGAGAAAGATAAAGATAACTTGGAAAGAAGGTAACAACAAGTATAAGAAGAAATTTCAAGATGAGTTGAAAGAATTGGTTTGTCCTTCCTTAAAAAGGAAGACTAAAGAGAAATGTTAAACCACCATATGAAAGAGATACTGGAAGAGAACAACATACATTTCCAAGAAAATCAGTTAGGCTAAATATTGAGAGACATTTTAAAGTATGGAGCTGAAAATTAAAAAAATATAGAATGTCATTCACTGCAAATGAATTAAACCAAAGCAAATAAGAGGTTTATTGTGGCCTCTGGATGTGCATACACCTGCTCCAAAGTAGAGGCTGAGATTGCATCTGCACATACATTGTTATACTGTTAGATGCTAAATAAATTGTTGTTTGTTATAGGGCTTGAAATTGTAATTTAAATAGCTCAATGTAGTCTTACATACTAAAAGTCTACAATTTTCTACTGAAAGAAAGATTGTTTTGGTGAGGAGCCAATGATACCCTTATCACTAGAATGCAAGTACAGAGTTGATGAGTTCTGTTAACTCCACTGAGTATTTAGCTTTACAGAAATGTAGGCAGAAAAAGTTTAGGCCTCAGTAATTTGTTTAGCATAAGCACATTACTGATATGTAGTTTATGGTGTTGATTTTTAAGCAAAAGAGGCTGTGGTTAGTTAAGGAATACACATAAAATACAGTAATGGCTTTGGTTGGAACTTTTGGACTGGATGCCAACATTATTTTGGAATCAGCTGTTCTGGTTAACAGCCTGTAACCTTAAATTGCAATGAGAACTCCACCATGGTGAAGATGCCATAGAGTTGATGTATATATAAGTGAATCCTTTGTATAGTCAGCAAGGGAAGAGATTCATCAAAACATTAACAAATATTATTTGAAAATAATTGCAAAATGAAAGTGTAAATTAAAAAAACCCAGAGGTTTAACAAGAGTATTAGAAGGACAATACTTCAGAGCATGGTATTTTTTTGAGGCCAGATGTCTTCTTAATTGGGCCAGGTAAAGAAGGTCTGAGTATGGAACCAGGCAGCAAGCTGCTGACAGATTTTGCTCTGTGAAAGTGCTTTATTTCAATATTATCTATAGATTAACATAGCGTATTTGTCAGATTCTGCTGAAGTAAACCTCCAGCTTCCTGCAATCACTTCAGAGTGACTGGACAGAGTCAAACTCAGCACATGCCAGGCATGTTGAACAGCCCTCACTTTATCTAACCTAACAATCAACTCAGGCATTTCAGGGAAGCATCACATGCTTCTGTTTATGGTCCTTGCTGCAGGGAAAAATTGCTTCCATTTATGTAGTTTAAAACAAATCAACATCAAAGTGCTTTATTGATTTATGAATGACACACAAGCAACTGGCAATCAGTGAACTACAGGTTCAGGATCAGTACCAGTAATACAGCAGATATACCCAAATTATGAATCAGAAATGTTAATAAACATACAATTATTTGAACGTGCTTTTATAAGAAACACTGAATGGTTCTAGTACATATACACGTACATCCACACATCCATACACATCACAGGGGTCATCACACGCACCTCTCTTTCCCCACTCCATCCTGGAATGCCATATGGGTACCCTCTTACTCCCTGGGAAGATGCAGGTGCCATTTTTCACCCCACAGCCCCAGTCTGTGCTCATCACAGGTAGAAAGCATCATCAAGAATTGAGCTGGTAGCATTATAGTACATGCACTGCCAGGACAAGTTCCTTAGCCAGGCAGTAAGGTTTAAAGAGCAATAAACCTTTCTGAGTCATAGATGCTAGGGCTGGATAAAATGTAATAAATTTTCTAGGCTGTTTCTCTGCTAGCACTGAAACAGTCCCCAAGGTATGCTGCTGTATTTTCCAGACTTAGTCCGGTATAGTTTTACATGCATCAGGCAATGTACCTTCTTCCCTATATTTTGTTTGGGTTTTTTGTATCTGCTTTGTATTCAGGTACCAATATGAAATGAAGACCATAGCTCTTTTCTGAAAGTTCCTGGTAAAGCCTACAATTCTCAAGTGTCCCTTTGACATGAATATGAAACACAATCCAATAGTGAAACAAATGCCATAAATAGCATTTCACCTAATGTGCAACCTTGGCGTAAGATGAAGGAAAGTGCCTGCTGGCAATACACTGTTGGTACAGGGACAGCATCTGAACAAACCTGAGCAGAACACTCTAACAGTTATATATTTCCTGCTATGATACATGCAAAACCATTTCCAGCTCTAGCATTAAGAATGATCAACCTGAAAGAAGCTTAGGGACAAATATGGAAATAAAATAGTAGTTGACAAATAGAAAAAAAAAATTGAAGAAATTATGCTCAGGATTGCATGTGCAGCTCTTCTAACTGCATCTAAAATGCAGATAGCTGCCCAGGCAGAGCCCTTCTGTGTACTCTGAGCCTCCTCCAGGCACTGCTTTACATGCTGTAAAATACACAGACTTTGGCTTTTTATTCCTCGTTGGCAACTGCTGCACGATGAATGGTTCCAAACTTTGTGCTAGGGTGGCTTCAAATCAGAAGAACCTACTCCAACTGAAGCTAGTAGAAAATCAGCTCTGGTTTTCAAAGGCAACAGGGTAAGTTTGGAAAAATTTGAAAGACTTAAGTGTACACAATTTTTGCATAATATCTGCTGATCTCTGATGAGACTTGGTGTTGTTTGAGCTTTATTACAAATGGAATGTTACAAATGGAAAGTGCTGCAAACCACCTACTTATTTTTCTTTTTCTATTTTTTTTTAATGAAAAGTAAATGCTTATCCCATTATGTTTTTTTATTCATGAGTAGTGATTTCAGTTTCCTTCTCTATTAAAAAATCAGCAGGGTATCACTGCAACTTCTGAGCTGATTCAGACATAAATGCTGGGGTTTTTTCTATGAGGAAATGAATACTCTCTGAGCATTTGCCTCAGGATTATATTACTAAACAGTGAAATTAAATGAAAAGCCAATGTAATTCTTTGTTTCTCTTTTATTTTTTTTTAACTTTTTCTCTAAGGAAAAAGGCTTAAAGAAATCAAGTAGTTTGTTTTCAAAATAGACATAATCCATTTCTTTAAAAAACAAACCTAAAACAAACAAAATACAAATTAATTTGATTCTCGAATCCTCCCCTCCTCCTCCAGCCCCAAAGTCCCTCATGAAACCCCAGAGGAAGGCACAAAACCAGTACTGCAACACAATTTTTCTTGGTCTTTATCAACTGACAAAACCAAAGTAAAGTAGAACTAGAGTGAAGCTGTTGCTTCAGACATAGAATCACAGAATGACAGAAATGCAGTATCACAGAATGGGTAAAGTTGCAACAGTGGGGCATCTCTTCCAACCTCTCTGCTCAAGCAGGGTCAGCCTAGAGCACATTGCAAAGGATTGCATCCAGATGCTTTGATTCTTGAATATCTCCTGTGAGGAAGACTCCACAACCGCTCTGGGAAACCTGTTCCAGTGCACAGTCACCTGCAGAGTAAAGAAGTTCTTCTTCATATTCAGGTGGAACTTCCTGTGCATCAGTTTCTGCCTATTGTCCTATTTCTGCCACTTATCCTATTGCTTAGCATCACTAAAAACCTGGCTCCCTTTTTTTGACACAGTCACAGAACCTTTTAGGTTGGAAAAAACCTCTGAGTTCCACCTTGTAATCTAGACCATAGCATTAAGTGCCATGTCCAGTCATTTCTTGAACACTTCCAGGGATGCTGATTCCACCACAACCTGAGCAATCCTTTCCAATGCTTAACCCCTCTTTCAGTGAAAAAATTCTTCCTGATGTCCAAGATGAAGCTCCCCTGTTGTAGCTTGAGGTCATTTCCTCTCAATTTGTCACCAGTTGCCTGGGAGAAGAGACTGACCCCCACCCAGCTACAGCCTCCTTTCAGGCAGTTGTGGAGAGTGATGAGGTCTGCCCTGAGTCTTCTCCAGGCTATAAAAAATCCCAGCTCCCTCAGCCTCTTCTCATAGGACTTACCCTCTGGACCATTCACAATTTCCATTCTCCTTCTCTGGACATGCTCCAGAATCTAAATGTCTTCCTTGGACTGAGAGGCCCAGAACTGCACACAGTACTCCAGGTGCAGCCTCACCAGTGTCAAGTACAGAGAGAAAAATAACTTTCTTGGTCTGCTGCCCCACTATTTCTGATCCAAGCCAGGATGCCATTGCCTTCTTGGCCACCTGGGCCTACACTGGGTTATGTTCATCTGCTGTGACCAGCAGCCCCAGGTCCTTTCCTGCTGGGCAGCTCTTCAGACACTCTGCCCCCAGCCTGTAGTACTGCCTGGGGTTGTTGTGACCAAAATGCAGGACCTGGCATTTGGTTTTGTGGAACCTCCTACTTTTGGCCTTGGCCCATCGATCCAACTTGTCCATATCCCTCTGCAGAGCCTTCCTGTGCCCTGTAGAACAACTTTCTCGCCCATCTTGGTGTCATTTGAAATCTGACTGAGGGTGCACTTGATCCCCTAATCCAGATCATCAATAAAGATATTAAACAAGGCCTGTCCCTTGGGGAACCACACTAGTGACACTCTTCAGATACTTAGATACTTGATAAGGTTCCCTCTTAGTCATCTCTTCCCAAGACTGAACAGGCCCAACTCACTCAGCCTTTCCTTGTGAAGAAAAATGCTCCACTCCCTTAATCATCTTTGGCACTCTCTGATGGGCCCACTCCAGGAGCTCCATGTCTCTACTGTATTGAGGAGCCCAGAACTGGGCACAGCACTCCAGATGTGGCCTCACCAGGGCTGAGTAGAGGTGCGAGATCTCCTTCCTCGACCTGTGGCGATGCTCTTCCTAATGCACCCCAAGACACCTTCTTGGTGTGGTCTTCTTGGCCACAAGGACACACTGCTGGCTCATGGACAGCTTGCTGTTCACCAGCACCCCCAGGTCCTTCTCCACAGAGCTTCTTTCCAGCAGGTCAGCCCCCAGCCTGTACTGGTGTGTGGCGTTATCCTTCCCCAGGTGCAGGACCCTGCATTTGCCCTTGTTGAATTTCAGGCAGTTCTCTGCTGATCTCTCCAACCTGTTGAGGTCCTTCTGAAGGGCTGCAGAGCCCTCTGGGATAGTGGCCACACATCCCAACTTTGTGTCCTCGGCAAATTTGCTGTGGAGGCATCTGCCCCTTCATCCAAACCATTGATGAATAAGTTAAACAATACTGGGCCCAGTATTGAACCTTGAGGGACACCACTAGTGTCAGGTCTCAGACTAGACCTTGTGTGACTGATTACAACCTTCTGGGACCTTATGTCTTTAATATTTTGTACTTGTTCAGCATGTGCAATTTCAGGCAACATGGGTGGAATTAGTCAAGTCTCTAAATCAGGGTTTCCAAAAAGGGATTGAAAAGAACAATTTTCTACTTTATGTAAAATCCTCAGCAGCTTAGAAATTCAGTAGTAAGACGGCTTTTCAACACCAAACTTTCTACACTGATTTGTATTGTATTTGGAGGAATAAAATGGAAGTAAAGTTAAGTTCAATAAATCTGAATTAAATTTAGCATGAAATGTTCTGAAATAGGAATGATACTGAAAGTAAGTTTAAATATCCAAGGTTGGAAACCAAAATTACAGAATAAATATGAATAATACTGTAGTATGAAAAAAAAGAAAACCTGTTTACATTAATACAACAATCTTACTTATTATTTATGTAAAGATGGTATGATTGATACCAGTAGACTTCTTTCTGTCTTTCTCCGTTCTGAAAGCCAGTGCAGTTCTGCAGTTGTACAGGGTCAGACCACAGGTTTGTCTTGTCCAATAGCTAGTCTGTAGCAGTAGCAACCAGAAAAATCCTATAGAAAGATTAAGGGAAAATGGAAAATATTATAAAGCAATTTTCCTTTTATATCCTATCAGTTTCTGACAATCATGAGGATTAAGAACTTCTGAGCTGCAGGTTAGGCACAAGATTCATTTTTAATAGCTGCTGACGGACTTTTCCCCATATACCAAACTAATCCCTTTTTCCATTCAACAAAGCATTTTGTGACATTCTTTTGTCTGAATTGAGCCTGTTATCAAATAATTTCACTGGTTATGACCAGTTTTCCATAGCACAGGAAGTAGTGAATAATCATACCCCATTCCTCTTTCTTATCCACACATGAGACACTGATGTCCTGTCTCAATTGTCTCTTATCCAATACGGACACCTAATCTATTCAGTCTTTCCGACATGGAAATACTTTTTGAGTCTGTTCTTGGTCATGGTCTAGTTTTTCTACATATATTCTAAGATGGCAGTGTAGTAGTTTTCAAGGGGTAGATTTGATGTTTCCTAGGGAAAATGGTGTATGTGTTTACAAATTAGGTGTTTAGTCACAGCTTGTTATCTGAGTTCTTCTTTAATTTGGAGACACATCAGCATCTCAAGAATAGTATCACTTGGACATTTTAAAATGAGATGACTTACTGCATTTATTTTGCCTTTTATTTTTTTCTTCTTAATGTGGCAAAAGTGGATAAAACTAATTTACATCATAGAGCACATGTACAATATACTTATGCAACTGACATGGTGAACAATTTCTGGTGTGGTTTCAGTGATTTTATTAATACTATCTACATTTGCCTTGTCTTTTGACAGCTACAAATTGTTGAGCAATTTCCAACAGAATGAGTAACAAAGGTGTGCTAATTTCTATAATTTATTCTTGAGATTTTGTTTGGTTCACCTGAAAACATAACAGCAAATTAGTGCAGTTTCAGGTATAATTATGTCTGTAATTGGAAACTGAAAGCAAGATTTCTCTGTAGGATCCGCCAGAAAAACCTTATCAAAATCACAAAATGCATTCCGTAATATTTTGTGACAACAAATAATCCTGAAAACATTATTGTGCAATTTTTGTGTGTATTCATTAAAATATTTTATTTCTGTACTGAATTTCATATCAGCAATTAGTTGTTTTTGACAAGTATTTAGCAATTCTATATGTATCCAGTTTAGGCTTGTGCTTACTGCAATTATGCATCTCAAAACAATAGCAGCAACAAGCAAGGAAAGTAGCTGTATTGTCTCATATAGTGTCACATCAACATTCATGTAAAATCCTTATCAGAAAAATGTTTTTTTTTCCCTATTAAAGATATTTTTAAGGAATTTGCATGGCTTGCTGACCAGCTCATCTGAAGCCTTTAGTGATTTTTTTTTTACAGAGCAAGTGAGCAGCATCTCACTTCTGAGGGACAATTTCTGGGAGCATGAGAGGACTTAGTGATCTACACATTACAAACTTAAGGCTCTATGCTTATATGAACACATTTCTCTTTCCTCTACATCGATTTAAAGAAAAGCAACTGAAGAGTAAGGCTTTTGAATCATTTTCTGTCAGAGTGGTCTTTGGATACTAAAGGACTCCATAATTTTCCCATTCCATGATCATCTAATCTAGTCCTCTGAACTGAAGTCAGTGTGAACTTGCTGCTGGATTTTGCAACTGAAAAATGGTGTCTTTGAATTGCTGAATTGGAAAAATGGAAGTTAAAGTGTTGTTCTTGATGTTGTTGTAGGTATTAAGAGAAAAGACAGCTGCCTTAAGAAAATGAATACAGAAGACACCAGGAGAGAGATCATTTATGTACTTTTGAAATGGTCTACATGAAAGAAACCTACTACGTATACAATTTACAGATGGGTATTGAGACTTACAGTTATTTATTGGTAGTAAAGGTCTGGAGAATAGAAACTTCTATTTCTAAGTGTGAAACCCATTGTTTGATTTTTCTCGTTTCTGTTTTTGTGCCTTTTTGTTCATTGGTTTTGTTTGGCCTTGGTTTGGTTTTTCGGTTTCATAGAACACTCTTAAATGGGTTGATATGAAGGATCTCAGCTGTCCACTGACCACCCCTGGGACTCTTTCACAGTACATAGTCTGGCGTCATACAAATGGCTTTAGTGTCTGGGATAAAACATAGTGACTCATAACGCTTCTGACTGAAAACTACTCTTGCTTCTTTTGAAGTCAATATGCATATGTATATATCGCCTAGCTTTGTGTTACTATATGGTACCTCATATCTGGATAACAGAGAAAGTGGATACATGTCTTATTTGAGGTCTAGATTCAAGAAAAAATTTGTACCTTACAAAACACAAGACACTACTAGTAAGTGAAGAAGAATGAAATTAGCAGGTATAGTAGAGATATTAATGGTATTCCAACATTTGTCAGACATCCTTGCATCTTGTATAATTATTGTGAGAAACTGGAATTTCTGTAGCAGTCTACTGGGATGAGAGAAAACAAATCAGTGCTGTAGCAAACATGACATCAGTGTAGTCTACTATGTTTCTCACTACTCAACATATTCAAGGAAGATTTATTCAGCAAACACAGTGATTTAAGATGTTCTGAAATACATCATTAAAGAAAAAGAAAACGTTGATGAGTACAGAATTGCCTTCATGTGTTTACAATATGCAAAGTGATGACAAAGAGATCTGCTGCATGGGTGTCTAGATCAGTTAGACATCGAGACTTACTCTACCATCAACGCAGAGGAAGAAAAACTGTAAGACTCCAGCCTATCATACCTATTTTATTTATTCAGATTCTTTTTCATAATTTATTTCTCAGTCTTCCAATCAGTTGAAAAGGTTTGTATTATAATAAGATTTCTAGCTGACAGTTTCATATATTTCAAGAATATAGGAGATTTTTTATTAAGGAGACAGAAATTCCAGCTGGATTTTTCAGCATTTTTCCCCAATAATTCCTATGTTAAGCTCATACTTTCCATCAACGCCAGCAAATTGGAGGTGTGGAAGGAGCATACACAGGGAAAGAGGTCAAAAGAATGCAACCCATGCTTCCTAGATCCCTCATAAATTGTTCAGATTATTAACTACCAGCACTGTTAAATACATTTCACCTGATTTCAAGCCTGAATTTACCTAGCTTCAGTTTATTTCCCTTGGAGAATTTTTTTTTCCTGTCTCACAGTACAGTCCTATTGCAAAACACTTGATATGCAGTACTTGCAGCATTATAGATTATTTCTGAAGATTTCATTGAATCTTAGTCTTAAAGCAGTACATTCTATCTACAGTTCTAGCCAAAATTAATTTTACACAATTTAAAATACTCATATTGAACAGGGTTGGGTTTACTTATTATTCTGCTAGTGATTGAAATCATGCAACTATTGCAAAGTAAGACAAAACGTTATAAAAATAGTTTGAACTTCTATTATTATCAATTACTGCTCATTATAATAAAAATTGGAGATTATAGATGAAAAGAAAAACAGACGTGATATTTATATTTTTGATATGTCAGAAATGCTAAAAATGAAATGGTAATGTTTTGGCTTTCGGAAATTGAATGCTAAAAATTAAATGGTAATGTTTTGGCTTTCAGAAATTGAACACAAACTATCTTTCCTGTCTGTATAATTAAGCATTTCAATAAAACTGCAAGAAACATGAAAGAGGTAAAATTATTTTCTTAGATATCTTTTTTTTTTTTGTATATTTAGTAGCATCTTAATTCTTTCTCTCATACCTCTCATACATTGAAGCAATATGGGGAAAGCAATTTGGAAATAACTAGAAATTGATAAAATACTAGTTTAGTTAATCAAGAGCACAATACACAATAGCAATATTGCAAAGAGAATTCTGTGTCAAATGTGAGTGCAGATAGATATCCAACTTTCATTACTTTCTTGGAAAAAAACCCTTATGAATATTCTTGATTTAAAAAGGAACAAAATACATATTCTTAAATCTGTGCACACATACACACACAGGCACTCGTCGTCTCTGTATGAAGTGGGTATGTGGATTTCACCTGTGGTGACCTGATCACATCCCTCTCCTTCTCCTGATCGTTAGAGCTGATTCAAAGCAGGGAATTGGATTTCGTCTCCTTAATACCAGTAGTCTTTCTTTAGGATTAGGAGTAAAGAAGGCCTGTTGTAAGTCTATTTAATTGAACTCTTCTTTGTGAAAGATTATATAAGAGTGATATAAGAGTGTATCTGTGTGTGTGTGTGAGAGAGGGAAGAAAAAGGAAAACAGTAATATGCCTGTTAACATGATTACTTAAACATTTACCTTGTTACTTTACCTGGTTGGCTTCAGGATGTAGTTGATTGTTTTATGGTTTTTTTTTTTAAATTCTGGATCTAAGAAATTTTTCCTAATGATCGCTACATTAAAAGTAGCCTGCAAGAATAAAAGATTTTTATTTCAAGAAGTGTCTATTTCCTATTTAAACAATTAATTGGAAGTGTTTTGTCCAGCAGGGTATCTAACTACTAGTAAAATGTATTTGCCCATACAGACCTTATTGAATTATATTGATTTTGCTGTGTATTCTCAAACTGAGTTTATGTGTCTACTTCAGTTGCACCTAATCAAGAGAATATTGAATTATCACCAGATTGTCTCACCTAGTTGACTGCTGAAGCGCACCAAACATTAATCATTAAGGAACTAGGACTAATGTTTGTTTTCTATTTTTGAGTATTGAAGCAAATGAATAATCTAGATTTACAGCCTTGCAATAGCAAGATTGGCAAAGATTAAGAAGGTTTCAGTGATTATAGAATTATTAAAATAGAATGTGTTAATATTGGATACAACGGAAGGATCTGCAACATAGACAATTTGAAAGAAAGGAGGTGATATTAATTTAAAACATCTCTTATGCAGCTGTACCAAATGCTGTAAGACTCCCCTATACAGAAATGCCATTGAGTTTGCTTAGACTAAAATCCTAAAGTGTTTAATGTGAACACAAATCAGCCACTAGTAGAGGGAGGGCAACTGTTCATCAGCATAGAGAAAACTCATTAATTTTCACACCACTGATTTGCCAGCCTGTGCCACTTTGCTTTCTTGCAGAGATTTAACAGCAGATCAAGGCAGCAGGGAGCCTCATATTACTAACGCTTCATTATTTAAATCACATTTGTGAACATAATAAAAGCTATTATCTTAAACACTTAAAAGTAGACTACGGATGTAGGACTAAACCAAATGCATTTTTCTTGTGCTAATTCCCTGATTTGTTCTCCTCTCATGTCTGTATCTGGTTTTAAACTGGCTCTATCTCTTTATTACATTCAAACTTAAAGTTTTTCTATTTAAACTAGCTACATCCTTTCATTTATAGTTGCTCTCCTCCTTTTCTACCTCATAATGCCAATATGGAATTACACCAGTGTGAAATTGGAGCTAAACAGCAGTCATAGAGACTCTATAATTCCTTTACAAGAATGTTGTGTATAGAAAATTTATACTGGAATTTTGCAGATGTGATAATCTGTAAAAGAACTATATATCAGCAGAAGTAACCCAATCTCTTAATCATGCATTGTACACTACAGCTAAATAGGTCTTTTATCCCTAACTATCCTACTTTCACTGCAGTGTTTTATCATACTTTCTGTTTAAAACTTCCCTGTGATTTAACTCTGTTTTCATGTATTTCACTTAGATAAACAAAAAATTAATTCTTACTGGCTATTAATTAAAATACTGAGGGAAAGCTCCATGGTTTCAGAACTTACTTCTCTTCTTGAATTTTAAACCTTCTTATGATATTCAGGGGGAGTTTTCTATTTTTTTTTTGCTGACAGAAATAATTTATAATGGTTAATTTACATAATTACAGGATAAATCAGATCAGGGTATGCTTTTATTGTGTTAAGCAAAACTATATCAGATACATTATAAGGGAAGAATGTTTGCGTCACCTAACTAGATTAAATTTCATATGCATTTTAATAAAAGTAAGTTGTGTTTACTCTTTTCCATTTGTGGAAGCCACATTGACTCTGAAGAGAAAGTACTGATAGTAAATTGTTAGAAGAAAGTCTTGGTAGCAATTCAGCAATTCAGACCACCAAGCCTGTCAGGTGATAGGTGATAATAAATCTGTTTTCTATGTCATCTTGTACGATCCAAAGTGATACTAACACTGCAAAGTAAAAATACCCCACTTTTATACCCAACACACAAAGTAAAAAAAAAAATTTAAAAACTAAATCCCATTCAAATAGAATCAAATTTCAGAGTAATTCTATGTATGGCTTCACAGAAAAAGGCTTTTGGCATGTTCTGGATGTTTTGAAAATTCTCTCAGTAACAATCCTATTCTAAACAGAGGGAAACCTGAGAGAAAAGGAAGAGACTGACAAATTCACTGGGCATATTGTTGCAAAGGTCTCACTTTTTCTTGTTCTGGGAAAATATGTATAACATATAGCTTAATGTTTTAAAATATACTTGGATTCTAGAAATCTACACTGGACCTGAAGGCAAGGATGCTTCAGGGGATTGTTTGTTTCTAGAGTGAAACATGAAGCCTTAGAGAGCTGGTTGTTGAAACTGTCAGTGTACTATGAATCATTGGTGCATAGGATAATGCATTATTTTTATATGCTTCTCCTTGCATAAAAATGGCAACAAACAAAGAGAACAACTTAGCAACATACGGAGAACAAAAGCCAAAACTGAAACATTTTGCTAAATTTCCTGAGGTCAGCTACTTTCCAAAAGATTTGAAAGACGTTAACTCACAAAAGCCCATTCTTACTTTTATGGTAGTTGATTGTATTAATTTTTTGGCCAGAATTCCTTTGGATTGACACAAGGTATGGCAGTCTTTTAATTATGTGCTCAATTATTCAATCATAATGTATGAAGAATGCTATTTCTCAGTCACAAAGCAGCTCAGTGATTTTTAATCCATATAAACCAGGCTGCTGAAGAGGAGCAATGAGCTAGATTGCCAGCATGCACAACTGGGTAACATAATTTTTTTCACTGGAGGGTTCTCCTATGAAATAGTAATAATAAAGCTATTCCAGAAACTGGAAGAATCGTATTGCATTTTTCACTCTTCTCTGGGGTGTAGACCATTGCTGTTGCTCCAATGTTCTCTATTTCAACCATATAAGTGATCGCCTTGTGATATTTATACTTTCTCTCTTGTACTTTTGGTTTAATCTTGCAAGTGAGTAATTCAGTATATCAAGTCCATTTAAGGTAATCTCTGAGCTGTCTAATTGTACAATATTCCATTGTTAGTACTCAGCGCCTCATTTAGTAGTTTTTCTCTGTGGATTTGAAATACACAATGCAGAAATTACATACATTATTTCTAAATACATCTTCTGTTTAACTATCATCTTCTGAGGCAGTATGATTATGAGTATTCTTGTGAGTGAAAACAAAATGCTCCCCTAATCCTCATAAGTTAAGAAAGTATATGTTTCATCATTTATTACAGTGTGTTTTTAGCCTAATAGCAATGTACTGTAGATGGTACTCACAACTTTTAGAGCAGTTTGAGTAATTCAAGTAGTGTCCATGTGCCCTGGTGAGTGGTAGTCTCACTGCAAGAGAAGCCTTGAACTCTTTCTGATTTGCGTTTAAGAATAACTCCCTTTTACAGTATTAACATGTTTTCAAGGCCACAGCTCTTTAACTTGTGGTAAACTGAGATACAGATGAACATAAGGAAAATATAAATTAATGTCAAAATTAGACGTGAGAAACTCCTGCCTCCCAGACTTCTGTCTGAACCATGACAGCAGGTGTCCCTTTGGAGCACCGCGATTCTGAAAGGGATTCAGTAACAGATGTCAGGAATTTGTTGTTTGTCAGGAGACCACTCTTGAAAAAATATGAGAGTCTGAAATGTTATGGCTGATGGCTTAAACATCGTTAGAAAGGACTTGTTCCCCAATATGGCAAAACTGTATAAAGAAGCTGTGACCACCAAAGACCACCCCTCCTTGAATATGCCCCCTGACCGGAACTTTGGGCTGTGAGTTAAACCACCTAATGGGAACTTGAGATAAAGGTGACACTATTGTCCAATTTTCACAGGTCTAGGGAGAAGTAAACAGGGCTGAGGGAGAAGAACATATCCACAAGGAAAGCCAAACCCAGCAGCTGTCCTGAAAATCAGCTCTGGCTGGGTTTTGGGGAGTGGAAGGAGGAGGCCATAGCCCACAGACTCATTTGCTGAGGCAGGTTTGCTCACAGTCCCCCACAACCGCGGGGGAAGGAAGAGAGTTTTGGGTGTGTGGCATAACCTCTGGTCAGAGGGAGTGAGCACCCATCCTCCGCTACACAAACTGGCTCGGTTTAAAACCCCCCACCCCAGAGAGGGCACACACAGATGGGACATTCACATGAGAGGCAGCCGAGGAGGTGTCATGATCAAAGTCACCGAAGCACCCTCAGACTGATTCCTGAGGCCTCGCACCAGACAACTGCACCTGATGAAAAGTGGTGCAACAGATCCAGGGTCTTTTGCGAGGGACAGCGACAAATTTGCACACCCGCCTTCCCCAGGGAAGGTACCTGGGTGTTCCCGCCTGGCCCAATCTATGTTAATCCATTGAACTCTATGTTTTACAGGACCCTTGTAGTGAACGAGTAAAAAGAATTTTTTCTCTATTGCCTCTTCGAAGATTAAGGTTTGAAAATTAAAGTTTTAAGTTGCCTCTAACAAAAACTTGAGAAACTGCTTTATTTTAGAAAATGAGGCACCCTGTTGAAAGCCTCTAATAGAGTCTGTAGTTGATACACTAAGCGAGCTAGCACCAGACTTGGATACACGAGGCGAACAAGCAGCAGACTTTTGATACATCAAGCGAGTAAACCGTAAACTTCTCGATACATCAGGCGAGCCAGACGATGAACCTCATGAAGTGGAAGTGAGGTTTGCCACTCTCCTAACCCCCTATCAGCATGTGCTTACGCGGTCATGCTCTGCTGTGCTGCTGGAATCTACAGAGGGCTGGAATCTTTGCTGTGTGTTCGGTCCCTCGCTGTCCCGGCTGCTTCTACAAGGCTGCTGCAGTCCCCCCACAGCCCGGTCCTGCTGCCCTGGCCCTGCTCCCTCGCTGCCTTCCCTGACTGCCCTCAGTGGGAATTCACCGGGGAAATACCCCTCGCACCCGATGCAGATCTGCCCCATCGCACCCTATAAGCCAAGGCTGGCCCCGTGGTGGTGGTAACCCCATTCCTGTGTGTCTCATAATTATTCTGGGCATTTCCCCTACTTTTCTATTTTCTCTCTTTCCTTTCTTCTCTATAAAGTATTATCACTTTGGATCCCAACATTTAACCTCGTTTGTGTTTTAATCTCGCTTTCGAGTATGTTTAGAACTTAGTTCCTTCCCTCAGTTGTGAATCGAGGCAAACTTGCCTCTCCTCCCCTTAAGTGGATCAGAACAATCCTCCCCACTAAGAAGACAGAAGAAGAGGGTGCCATCAGGATCCACAGAGTGGTGATATTTTCTGCTTAATCTGTCTCTATGTCACTCTTTCTCTCCCCTCCACCTTTTTCTGTTTCTTTCTTTTTCTCTCTCTCTCTCTCTACCTCACATTTACTGTGAAATAAGATTTGTACTATTGACTTAGACATATGGTCTTGTTTGCACCTTAATTCAGGCAGAGGCATCTCTCTAATAATTTTAATAACTGGATTGCAACAATTCATTTTTTTAAAGAGTCTAAGCAGCAGTGGGGAAAGATGTTGGAAAATCCTTTTGACTGTAGTACAATAGTGTTTGATCCCTATATCTGTAACAAATACACTTTTGCCAGCTATTGCTTCCTTATTTGCCTATATCAATTATTAATATGTACTAGCAGATGTCTTAGTTTTGAGAAAAAGAGTTGTGTGTTAGAGCAAAGAATGATAAAAGTACCTTATGACGTGACCACATGTTTGAGCCATTCTCAAAAAGAGACCTGTATCCAAATAAGTCCATGGTAATAATTAGCATGTATGCATATATTCAGGCAGTATAATGAATTTGTAATAGAAATGCAATGAATATGTATTAGTTTCATGAACATAACCTGGTCTATTAGGTTGCTGAGTATGCATTGCCTTATGAGCAATCTCCACGCATCCAGCAATGTTAATAAAGTAATGCTGGCTATCTAACCTAGCAAATTGGTTGGAGACTTTATTTCCCAGTTTTAAGTGACAAGGGGAGGAAGGTGGCATTGAAATGTGTGAGATATTTGAGACAATATTAGGCTGGCAAATGTGTTACAGGGCAGTGAAGCAGTGCTCAGTGTTATTGCTAGTGGCTGTGTGGACTGTCTGCATGACCACTGGGTGAATGGCTTTACTAGCAGTTGCTGTCAATGGACATCAAAGAGTTTGGGACAACTGGCATTTTCAAAAGACATGTGTAATTGCATAGGCTGAGCAGGTGGAGAGTGCCTATAAATACACGTCCTGTTGCATTCACATTGTGCATTTAAATAAGGTCTCTCCCTGTAGCTATAAACAGGAGTAAGATTAAAGATTTTTCTCAGGTAGTCTGTATGCATTAAATATTTCCTTCATGCTCATTTGATTTAACTGAGCATTAAAAAAGAAGTAATTTGATAATGAGAGGAAGGTATTGCTACTCACAGAGAGTAGACAGAAAGGATCTGGAGATGAACATTTTGCTGTTTGTTCTTCTGTTACGTAACAAGAATATTTCTGAAACTTTGAAAAGGAGGTGGCACACAAGGATTCAAAAATAATGCATTGCAGGAGTTGAAAATGTCTCAACCCAATGGTGGGTGTTTGGATCTTCATAGCAATCACTGTGACTATAACAATGAAATTGGATATTATAACACATTCTTAGTTTCAAGGTTTTGTACTTTTTATCGTTATGCTGAAAGCTTATGACAACCTTGCCCAACATGAAAAAGATATCAAAGCTGTGTTTAGCCTTTCAAGACTATGTTTGAGCAATTTACTAGAATGTTAAGTTTCAAAGAGAGTGCCCATTAAGAGCATTAGTGGGGGAAGTGCATTATCAGCTCAAATCCAAGGCTTAAGTGAACTCAGGGAAGAAAGAGGTAAAATAATTCAAACTGCAATCAAAATGTGAATTTGCTCAATTTTTATACTTTTAAAGTGTAAAATCACCACGTTTTCATATCTGACCAATTTTGTTAGTTTGAGACAACTTAAAAATAACACACTTTGGAGTTGATATCCACAAGCCCAATTCATCAGCAGATAAAGAACAGCAGCCAGGAGCAGGCTTTTGTGATAGCTTTCAAGATAAATTATTGCTCAAATAGATAGGGAAAGCAAAATAAAACCTCTCAAAGTTGGAAGATGAATAGACAAGTTTGCAATTAAGTAGTTTAATAGACTTTTTTAGCAGAAGTGTAATCTATAAAAATTAACTTCTGAATAAAGACAATTTAAAAGGAAAATCAACATATTCAGAATTACTTCTATAGTGATAGGGCAGACTCCTTCTTTTTCCAGCATTAGAAGTTTGATCTAAATATTTCCAAAGTAAGCCTGCAGCCTTAATTCCCTTCTCCATAGTGACTGATACAATTTTTTCCCTTTATTCCATACTTCAGTTTGGGATTTATGTTTTTTACATTCCCCAATTTGTTGAAAAACTTCTTCCTTCATACCTTAGCACCAATCATTTAATTTTTGCTCATACGTATCCCAATCTCTTATTTATCCTAAATCTCAGTATATTTCCCCTTTAGCAGTGGATTGTCCTACTTGTCGCATTACCACCCTTGCAAAGCTTTACACTGAAAGGCACCTTAGCCTGTCCTTGTGAGCACATCCCTCCCTCTCTGCATCCCTGCAGGGGTTCACATCTGTGTCTCCTCCAAATTCGGTGCTGCTGCTCTCTGTTGCAATGACATTACCTGCCTTCACTTCAACACCTTCTTTTCCCCCTAAGGGATTCTTTTCATTCTCACAATTCCTATGAAATACTTCCTTCTCCCCATTTTCTCTAATCAGACTAAAGATTTATTGGACATGGACTGTTTCTAAATAACTTGCATGCATAGTGCCCAATTCAATAATGTTCTTAGTGCAGTGAGAGCCTCTTTATGTTATGCACATGTGAGCCTGAATAACCCATCCCATAAAGGCATACCAGTCTACAAAGCAAAGCCACATAAAAATGTGGAGTGGTCAGCACCTGTGCTACTGTTCTCTGATCCTCCAGTATGAATAACCAGGTAAGCTATCATGACTGAGCTGCCTGCTGGTGGTCCTTGGCACATCACCAGAGCAAGAGTTGAACTCACCTCTGGATCTACTGCAAAATTTCTTATCAGCTCAGTTGACACCCCTATCCATAAAAACGCTGTAAAGCAGTTAACAACATTTCCAATAATTAATTCTTCCTAGACTGGAACTGTATTCTCTGGATAAGAACAAATTCTGGAATGATACTGTTGTGTAAGATGGGGTCCATTCCACTTGCTGGGTGATGCAGAAAGGAGGGATCTATAGACAAGCTTTGGATTTCTGTCACTATAAAGACACCCCTTGTCTTAACGTCTAGTGAGAGCAAGGAAAGGGATTTGAATGTTCCTGCTGCTTTAAACATGAAAGAAAATGCAAGAAGGAAAACTTTGTGGTGGTTTTTGGTCCTACTTTGCAGCTGAGCTTGTGTACATTTGAACTTAATATTTCACTGTTTCCTACTGGGTGTGTGGGCAGCACCTCTGCAGATGCCCTAGAAAAGAAAGACAAAAAAAAAAATCCCTATATCTGAATACTTCTCATAAAGAAAAATTCTCAAGGTGTTGCTAAGTAAATGAAGATAGGTATCTCAGGCTATTTCTGCTCAGAGATGGTATTCACAGGTCCTTGCAACCAGTTCCTCTCCACTCACTTATGTGTAAGAGACCTCCTTAATTCTTTTGAGTTTAATGCTTTATAAAAGCTCCTTGGTAAAACAAAGCTAAAAATGGAATGTTATCTAATAAAAGTACCTTAAGTATTTATCACTATCTGGGCACTCACTCTGGGTTGTGAATCTATTGGGACTAACTTACTGAAGCCCTATTATTGAGGTATTAATCATATCAGACTTCCAGCCATGTCTGTCAACCACTCAAAATAAGTATAACATTATTCTTTTTCACATGCTATGTCTCCAACTTTCCAATTGTCAGATAAGAAAGAAAAAAATGGTACTGCACTCATTTGGAATTCAAATGTAGTGCCACATTCATTCCCAATCTAGTATATTTAACACATTGTGAACCTAATTCCCTGTGGGACTATATTAGTGCAGCTTCACTTATGCCAATGGCAGGCTCTGCTGATTGATGTCAACTGAGAACTTCTGCAAGGTACACACAAGTAACAAGCACAAATCTGGAAAAAAGTAGGACCCTTTCACATCTTTGTCTTCATTCGTGAGCTGCAGGTTAGGGGTCCTTACTACTCTAACACTGATTCCTTTTTCAGTGAGGTTTTAATATCTTTCCTAGCCTAGGATATTTTCTCTTTTCCTCCAAGGTAGAGGAAAATTGTTCAGAAAATGTTTCAGAATGGATAAATTTTAGCTCTCAGGTCTGCAGATGGTAGGGATGCACTTGAGTTAAAACATTCAGAGTTATGAGTGGTCCTAAAAGTCAGGAATATGCTAATTGACAAACAGTAATATTGTTTTAACTGCCAAAAGATTTTCCTTTCTTGACTCTTTTATCACTGGTAGTATCTATCCCACAAAATTTCTTTTGCTGTCTGTCATTTACACAAACTCTCTGACAAACGACCACAACCCTTCTGACAAATAAATTACTTCACCTCCTACCTGCTGGCTTTTTTCCCCCCATAGATCACACTTATCTCTTTTTCTACTTTAGTCCACTCCCATTCAACATAGTGCTGGATGACACACTGGCCACGTGGTATCTAATCCCTTAGGCTGATCTATCTGCTCATTTTGTTTATAAGTGTGCAAAAGCCTGGAGAAGAAGCTTCAGGCTTGCATCCTGTTGGTGCTGTCTGTGCAGGCTTGCTGTTACGTGGTACTTTTGTGCCCCCACACATTAAATACTCAGGTACTAAGATGGAGTAGTGTGTCTGAACTTTTTCTCCTCATTGAATTAAGATCAAACCCCTTTTTTGTCTTCTGGGGAAAACTTGACTCTTCTTCTACTACCTTTTTTCCTTCAAGAGACAGAAGACAGATTTGTACATCTTAGTTCTTCAGACTTTACCTCAACCCAGATTATGACATGCCAAAATTATTTTACATGAGGCAGCTCTACTTCTACTCCATTAAAACTCATTTTTCTCACTACATATACAAAAGATAAAATTCTTGTTTAAAGGTTGCTGCTAGGATAAGCAGCCCTTTTCAGACCTGAAATCACCCTGGTGCCTTAGGCTGCGTTGTCAATGTACATCTGAGCTGACCCCAGCTTTCTAAGCCAAATACAATCTCATCAGGCAGCTGCCTAGCTGGGATTCACACTGTGACAGGTCTTTCTAGCAGGCAGACAGCTCCTGTCTGGATCATCAGTACCCAGGCATGTGACATCATCACACATAACCAGTATCCATGATGACATGGCAAAAGAGGATTCACTTGTTATGCTTACCCTGATTTTTCAGGGCCACAAATCACGTTTGTATAGTGATGCTCACCAGGAAGGTTCTATGTCTGTGAAGATGTATGCAGCTGTGCCAGCATGCTACATGCTGGTGAGCAACTCTGCACGACTTTGTAGGTGCAAATATAGAGTAAATAGTGCACTAGTGTAGACGCATGTCCTTTCTGCAGCCAGGAAGAGGAAAGAGAGTTTATGTGAATACACATAAACTTGCAGCAAGATGCATTATACACATCAGTCCCAACTCTATAGTCTGGATTTCCATAGCTACAAACACCATTACCCACTGCAGTTTCCCCATCCATATCGTCCTATTCCTTCTCCCACAGTCAACTCCTTCCTTTTCTCTCTCTCTTGTCATTCAGCCAAATGGTTTCTCCACTCTTTTTCAGCCTCCTACTTCCCCTCCATCTTATGCTAAGTAAAAGTCCTGTGGTGCAGGGACTCTCGTTTTCTGGGATCAGGTTTATTCTGGAGAATTCTTTTTTTTTTAATCCTAAAAATAGTGCTTATCTTTTGTGTTACAGTTTTCTCCCTTTTTATTTCTCCCCTTCCCTCCTCTTTAATAAGAATTTACTATCTCCCTCTGGGATGTATTTTATATTGCCTGTACTGTGTTCCTTGTCTGATTAGAGCCTCCTGTTGTTCTTCCTCCTTAGGGAAGTGACCATGCTGCCATCCTGAAAGCTTCAACAAGGTGAATGTGCTCATTTTTTTGCAGAAACAGTGCAAAAGAAACACGAATAGGAAAATCCATATTACGCTGGCACATTACACACCACTTGGAAAAATACCAGTAGCAAGACACTGCTAATACAGGTTGGTCAAATCTGTGGGAGTATGAGCAAGTCCTGCTGCACCAGACAACTGCTTGTTACCTTCAGTGCATAGAACTGGGACTTAAACACAAGGCAGCCTCTGCTGCAGTCCCCTGATATCATACCTGCCTGAGGATCCAGATGCTTCGTTCTGCAGTTGGACAAAAGTTTGAGCCAACACTCGTTCATTCGGGACAACTGGGAGATTTGGGCTTGGGCATGAACTTGAAAGTGAGGCAGCATGACAGCAGGAGACACCTGTTCTTAAGTGGCACATGTATTGTGTTCAGTTGATCTTGATGGGTGTGGTAGTGTAACAAATCCAACTGTGAAAATGGTAAGACTTTACAACTCTTGTGTTTCTTCCCAAATACTGAAAAAATGGATCAGATGTCAAGCCAATACAAATGAATGATTGGATAGGTGAGCGGGATATCACTCTTCAATCAGAAAATTGTACCTGACAAATGTTGTGACATGACAAGCTTCATTTGTATATAAAAGCAAAATCATCTCTTGAGCTACGAATGTCTGCAATTCATGAAGTCACTGGAAATGAAAAATACTGAATATTAAAACAATGGATGTAAAAAAAAGGCTTTTCAATATTTTCATTGCCCATCTTAATGTTTCTTACATATCTATTGTCAATGTAGAATTTTGTCTTAGAACACTTCCTGTTGTAAAATGCTATTATTGAGAAACTACACAGTAACCTTTGGCATCATTGAGTAAAAAATTCATGTATGTATAAGAAAAGGGCAGCTTGACAGATGAGAAGGAAAAAAAAATTTATTCTATGTTAGAATTTATAAAGTGTTGTTTATTTACTTTTCTGTTTTTCACTTCTACAACTTATCTTAGTGTATTTAATATACAACTCCATAATTGACTACAAATGGATTGGTGGTTTGTTAGTGATCCTCAATGGATACAATATCAATGTAGTGCTTCTAAATAACCTCTCCTGAAACCATCTCACTAAAATTTCTCTCTTAGATTTGCCTGATTTTTATTGAACACAAAAAAAATTACCTCTGTCATTCTCAATACTCCTAGCTTTTATCTAAACAGCTGAGTACATTGTTCATGTTTTCTGTTTCCTTTATACCTGGTAATCTGATTTTTAAAAATACAGCATGTTTTAATTAGAGAAATATGTGCATTTATGCAAGGGAAGATAATAATGACTGCATTACAGTAGAACCTTGTTAATTTACATTAATGATAGGGCAGCTATGATGAATTACTGAATTCTGCAAATTAGCATAAAGTGAATAAATAGTGAAAACCAGAGGGTAGTTAATCCACAAAAGTTTCATTAATTCCTTTTAAGAGTTATAATTTGGCTGTAATTATCTGTGATTTTGTTATTCTTTAGTTAAGAGGTAGTGGAATATCTGATGTATATTATGATGCTAAAAGTGATTTCTACTCCATGAAGTTTACAGTCAAGAGGATACCTGCAGGAAAACAAGCAACCATTCTGGGAAACACACAGGTGAACATGACCTTATTTAAAGGTGACCATTAAACATGACCATTATTTAAAGGTGAGTGTGAATGTACCTTTAAAGATTTTTTCAAATAGTTCCTGAGATCTTTAGACACTGTAGCAGAATGTGTTTTGAATACCAAAGGTGATATTTCATGCTGCTTTTGCACAGAATCATAGAATGGGTAAGGCCACCTAGTCAAGCTCCCTGCTCCAGCAGGGTCAGCCTAGAGGACCTTGCTCAGGGTTGTTTTCATATGGCCTTTGGGTATGTTCAGGGGAGGAGATTCCACAACCTTTCAGTGCAACATTACTCTCACAATAAAGAAGTTCTTCCTCATGTCCAGGTGGAACTGTCTGTGCATCAGTTTCTGCTTGTTGCCTCTTGTCCCATTACTTGGCATGATTAAGAAGAACCTGGATCAATGCTCTTTACACTCTCCCTTCGGATACTTATAGGCATTGATGAGGTTCCTTCTCAGTTGTCTCTTCTCAAGGCTGAACAGGCCCAGTTCCCTCCGCCTTTCCTCATGAGAGAGATGCTCCAGTGTCTTGATCATCTTTGGTGCCCTCCACTGGACCCGCTCCAGGAGCTCCATGTCTCCCTTGTCCTGAGGAGCCCAGACCTGGGCACAGCACTCCAGGTGCAGCCTCACTAGTGCTGAGGAGAGAGGCAGGATCACCTGCCTCGACCTGCTGGCAATGCTCTTCCTAATGCACCCCAGGACACATTCTTGGTGTGATCTTCTTGGCCACAAGGACGCACTGCTGCTGACAGGGTTAATTTTGATTTTATTAGAATATAAAAATTATGGCAGTAGCACTATAACAAATTCCATCTTATACTGCTTCAGTTACACTGGCAGTAGACTTTCAGTCCACTTTGTTGTATCTGCCCCAGAAATTAATGCATTTTCTAGTTTTCTGTGTGATGTGTATGAAGTGATGGTGGGTTTTTTCTGTTTTGGTGTGAATTCTGACCCAGATACTATGCTAGGGCACAGCAGGTCACAGTAGTACAGATGGTGTTGGCCACACTGGCATGAAAATGGTTTTGTAAGCAGCCCTACCTTGCTTTCAGCTTGCCAAGTGCCCAGGCCACCTCCAGCCTGCAAGTGCCAACTGTTTCAGCAAACCTTCTTCTGCTTGATTGTGGAGTGTCAGGACAGATCTTAATTGAAAAGAAGCATTGGAGCATGTGAGGAAGGCACAGACATCTCTTCAGGTGAACGCCTATTCTGCTAAATAATCTAGTTCTGGATTCATTCCCAGGAAATCTTCTAGTTATCTACTTTGCATACATATTAGATAAGACCCAGGCTCTCCTGAACAAGACCCAAGCTCTCCTGAGATAAAAGAAATGGAATAGTTCTAGAGATAGTTCACTTGGGATTTCTGTTCCCATAGGTAGGATGGCCAAGAGCATTGGTAGCACTGTTTCTGCGGAAACATCTAACCTCATTACTTCACAGTTATGAAGTATTAGTAACCTCTCTAATTTATGTGGGGCTTTTTTGTGTGCTGCTCCAGAAAAACATAGGCACATGTACATAGTAAAAGTCCTCAAGGTGTTGTAGTCTCCATTATCTAAATGCTAGCTACTGTTTCAGTCAACTTTGTCACAGTTGACTAAACTGCAGTGGTCACTGAAGTACAAACTTTCACTACAGTGCTGTTGGGTACTTCAGTGGTTGGCACCAGGCTGGTTTCTCATGCAGCTATGAAAATCCACTCCGATAACTTTTTAGTGAGAAATATAACACATTTAATTTGGATTTGGGCTTGCTTGGCTAAATCTGGGAGGCATATGAACTTTTCCAGCAATTCTGCGAGCACGTACTCCCACAGGTACAGGTGCTGTTGATACAATTGGCCTTTGTTTGTCTGGATGGCAGTGTGTTTCTTCATTACCATAACTAATGCGCACCAGCATTGCCAGTTGGTGAATGAGGAGCCCAGGAGACCCTGTGTGCTCCTGCAGCTTCTGCTCTGCCATCCACTGCACAGAAGAGTTCAGGGTGCTTCCACCCTGACACATGAGTTCATTCAAGCAAGGGCACACTGAGGAGCTGAGAGACTATTAAAAAAAAAAAACAGTTTCACATCTAAGTAACTGTAATATTAATTCATCTGTGACAGTATGGACAGATAGTATATCTGACTTTGCAATATGCTGGAGCTTTCTGGAGTATGTGTCAAAGTCTGCAGCAGCTGTGGAGAAAAAGCACCTGTGAAGGAACAGTACCTGCACTAATATTTGACTTATCTGAAAATGGATCAGTTGAACAGCACAGATCATGGAAATGAGATAGTACAAAACTAAGTGCTTGGGAAGAGTGAAGGAATATTCAGAAAATGGGAAATACGGGTAGTGCAGGAACAGAGATTAGATATGCAAAGGGTCTTCAGGATCCAAGTGTAGGGGAACGAAGGGCAAAGCATGATGGGATTTATTATATTTGGCTTTGGTTCAAGAAGAAATTTCTGCAGTCAGATGTTAATTTCATAAAAGATTTCAAGAATCTTAGTCTCCTGTTAAACCAAAATAGCAGTCAGAAAATAGAGCGGATGCAGTAAACCATTAAAAATGGAGGTGCATTTGATATGGATTTTTCCTGCTACTTTAGTATGCCACTTAATAAAAACCTTAATATGGGAAACGCTATAAATATGTCACTCATCATAAAGCTGCTTTAAACAATGAGAATGTAGTGGCATAGCAGGATGAGTGTAGCCACTAAAATAACATATGCAGTAATTCTGCTCTCTCACCCAAGAGCTGAAGAAAATGAAGTGATAGTAAGATTACAATGGCTGCAATCACTTTTATTTTATTCATGCTCTACTGAAGTTTGATGCACATGCCCCTGCCTGTACGACACATTTGTGTTAGATAACAGGCAGTATTTTAGTAATGGGGTTAGATATATGTGAATGCAGGATTAAAACTTCCTTTCTTCTCTCAATGCTATTTTTATTTCAAACCTTCTCATGTCTACTCATGCCATAGCATAATGTAGCTCTCATTTTAGTAATTGTGTTTTTCGTTGTCAGCCTACTTGTTTTCTCAGTGTATTTTTGTAAGTTTTTGTCTTTGATACTTTATTTCAATGTGTTTGTCGCAGCACTTCATCTCAGTTCTTTTCAGTTGAATCTCTGACACGGAGTTGTTTCCTTTCTTCACATCTTTTCACTTCATTCTTCCATTTCTATTATTTTTTTTCTCTGTTTCTTTATTCTTTATGTTATTCTTCTTTACAGTTATTTTTCAGCCTCCTTTCCCTTCCTTCCTTCCACTCGACTTTTTACCTATACTTCTCCTTTTCATTATTGAACACTCTATTTGTTCTGTCTTGACTCTTCTCCTTTTTCTTTTTTTCCCATTAGTTATTCAGCCTGACATTTCTTGTTTGTGTTTTCTTTTTTTCTGGCATCATCATTTCTTTGGTTTTGTACCTATAGAAATACCTTCCAATGTGCCAAAATGGAGGGGAACTCATAAGGAAATGATGGGGAACTGGGTAACTGAGAAAGGGACAAAGGACAAACCATGACATAAGATAGCATGATGGTTTACAGGCAAAGATGGTCCATTTGGTGGCTAACTGGTGTCTGCCACGTACTACTGAAATCACTGTAGCTTCCTTTCTGAGGATGAGGTCTGGATCTAATGTAAGCTCAGTAGGTTAGAGCACAGTGCTAATAACACCAGGGTTGTGTGGGCTTGATCCCCATATGGACCATTCACTTTAGAGTTGGACTTGATGATCCTTGTGGAACCCTTCCAACTCAGAACATCCTGTGAAATCCATGAGGTGGATGGCTTTATCTCAGAAGAGGGGCACAAGGTTGCTGTTTCTGTAAGCTCCATGACAAAGCGGAGACATTTGGGCTTTTTTTCTTACTGAAGCTGCCCACAATACCTCTGAATTTTCTTCTTGAATGCTTTCCTTCCTGCAGCTCAGTGTTGTGAACAAATGCAATATCTGTTGGTGTTTTGTCAAAATGTCGTTCCAGAAACTACCTTGGTAGATAGTTAGGCTCTGTTAAACCTAGTATGTGGTATTATCCATGTTGTCTTACTAATACACATTTTTACAAAGTTTTCCTAGAGCTGGCATATAATACCTACCATATAATAATGATGTCATACAGCATGGCATTTCAGGAGCTGATACAACAGCTAAATATGGCCCAGTTAGTGCAGTAACTTGTGCAAGAGTAGAATCACTGTAGAAATCTCTGACGGAATCCCTGTGGGGGTGACAAATGGCAAGTAAGCAAGCATAATGTATTGCTATTAATCAGTAAACATTATGATGCTAATATAACATCTCCTCAAGTAGCCCTAGTACAACATATGCTGCATTAGTAGCAGCTGTCACACATTCCAAGGCCTTACATAATATGGGCTATCTCTAAAAAAAAAACCAAACCACTTCCTTGTGAAAAATATATCCATATCAGAATTTTCTCTGCTATTGTTAGGAAACTTTGATTTCTAGTATTGTATTTTACTGGGGAGACAGTCAACAGTTTTGGCAGAGAATATAGTATAAATTTAAGGTATAAAACAGATCCAATATGTCACATTGTGGAGGAAATACTTTTCCTGCATGAATCAGTTTTACATTGTGGAGAAATGTGTTTGGGTGGGAGCAAGAGAGTAGATGGAAGCTGTGATGATGGTGAGAATATATAATCTAGCATTCTCTTCACAATAGATGCTAAAATTGTACTTCTCTGGAAAAATACCATCATTAACATTGTGTCTGAAAAGATTGTGTTTAGCTAATGTTACTGAAATCCGGATAATATCATTAAAGTCAGGTTCCCTTTACTATATGGTTTTTAAGAAAAAAAAATGGATGAGAAGGTGTCAGTGTTTACACTGTGACTATTCAGTTGTTTGAAATTATAAGCTTAATTTTTTTTTGGTTTTGAGTTGATTTTCATACTAAGATCCTGATGGTATAATTAGCTGTAGTCACTTAAGATGTTCCTTTTCTATGTGATTTTTTTTTTTAAATTATGATTTAAATAAAAGTCTGATAGGAGGGCAGCATGTGAGAACTGTATCTCAGAGAAATAAAAATGCATTGGACCATATTAGACAAAACTGGTATAGGGTGGTATGGGGACAGTACTTCTTTATACAGAATTACTGATATATGTACTGGAATGTATACATTCAAGGTAAATATTTAGATTTTGCAGATATGTTTGGAAAAAAACCAGAACTACGAGCATGAAATGAGCTGGGAAATCTCCCAGGCCTTCCATTCTGTAGTGAATATTAGAGAGCTTAGAAGCTTAACGTATTTAGTAAAATTGAGGTGATAAACACATGAACTTGCTCTCTAATTTCTCCCCTGAAAGACAATAAATTTTACTTCGTATTACTGTGGGATAAAACTGTCAAGATGAATAGTTGCCATGCAAAAGTATGTCCATAGCCTGAGCAAAGCATGAGAAAAGGTCTGATCATAGTTTATAAACATGCTCATGGCCAGTAAATTTCTGACACCAGAGAACTTTTGAGTTTTGTTTAAGAATGCAAAATGCAGGTTTTTCTCCAGGTGAAAAAAATCTAGACAAAAATTTAGTTTTAATAGCTAAAACAATTGAATCCTGTTCACCCAGTGAGGCACAAAGATCACTTCTACCTGAGTTTACTTCTGTGCATTGCAGTTGTTTACCTATAGTTCTGTCTACTGAGATTTATTCATTCACCTGGAAATGGGTTTAAAAAAGTAAGTGGGTGGATATCATTATGCTTATAATAAAGCCATGGGTACTGTGAAGAATGTAATCTGGTATGGGTGATCCCCCTTAAAATCACCAGTAAAATAATTTGAAATGGGAGTGAAAGCAGAAGTTCAGTTGTAGCAGACAGAAGAGTTCAGCCAGAGATGCCTGGACCTGACAAAGGTCTCCATTTTCCTTTGGGATCTCAAAAGGAGAATTGAACAAACTCTATGGTGGGCAACAGACGAGCATTAGAAGACTGTTGGCTCTCTGGGATGCTCACTGAATGAGTGAGTAGAGCTCCAGAGCAGTGGATGTTATACTGAACTGAATTGAGACTTCAAGCCATTACCTGAGTAGACAGCTGTTATCTGGAATTTCTTTAGAAAATTGTTATTCATATTGAGAGGTTTTCTCTTTCTTTGATTTGTTTATTTTCTTTTTATTTAGGCAAAAATATACTTTGTGTTTATTGGACAGTGAATGATTTGGCAAAGACTTCCTGAATATTCCTGGAGAAGAAAGTATTTGTAGGAAGTCTGATAATGTGTTAATGGTCTGAGCCACAGCTACATTTACTTGCAAAAATTGGACTCTTTAATTAAAGAATTGTATGTAAATAATTATCCCAATTCTTCCTGCTGCACATACTGCTGCAAAATTGAAATATATTTCCATTCAGCAATAACTTTGGAGAAAATTAATTATATCTCCCAAATTGAAATACGTCAAAATGTGGGGGGGGGGAAAAAGTACATCAGGAGTTTTTCAAAAGTTTTTAAGGATCCTCCTGAGTCACTGTTTTCAACCTTTTAACTGGTTTTAGAATGAAAGAACAGGTAGAGAAGATTGAAAAAAATATTTTGTTAATATTGATGGAGAAAACAATGCAAGATGAAAATATGAACAGGTCAGTGTCTCTGGCATCACACTTGGACAGAGTGTGCTGTTGTATTGTGCAGAATTCCCTCACCTAAATACAATAAGGGGCTACAATGGTAACAATGCCAATTATATCTGTTCAAGTTTAGCTTACTTAAGATTTGATCTTGAACTGACAAAAAAAATAATTACATTGGTAAAAGAATCTCCTGAGAAATATGTGGCTTTGCATCTTTGTGATTCATGTTTAAAAATAAGGCTATACAAAATCATTAAGTTGTGTACTAAATGAACTAAAGACAAGCTAGGTTACATGTGTCAAAGACTATGACTAATGGAAAACCTTCTGAATCAAATGAACATTTTCTTGCTCATGGGTTAATGCAGGTTACTTGTCTTGGCCCACTGCCATTCAGTCTCTTTATCAATGTCCTGAAAAAAAAGTGAAATATAATTCTGTCTCTTCATCAATGTCCTAGAAAAAAAGTAATGTACTCACCAAATCTTCCAACTGTGGTGTTTGAGATCAAAAGTGGTCAAGGGCAGCTGATGTAGCAAGTCATGTACATTCAAACAATGCATATTCTAACACATTCAAATTCAAAGTCTTTGATCTAAATTCAAAGAATGCTCATTGATGTAGAGCATACTTCTTTCCTTGCATGATTTTGTAAATATTCTGGAAAATTTGAGAATTTTCAAACACCACAGAAAGACAAAATAGTGCATTCTTACTCTGCACCCATCTCCCCTGCATTATAAACTCATGCAGGCCATGCAGATTTCAAGTAACAGCGATATCTTTTGATGACTGGTGAGGACGAGAAGAGTCCTTCTTAAAGAAAGCTAGTAGGAAGCAAACACAGGCCTTATGGATCAGGAAAGATTTTGTCATACTCATTAATCTTGATCTTCCCATCTAATTATGCATGTCCTCTTTGACCTTTTTTCCTGAAATGCAAGAATTTTTATGTCCGAAGGGGACCAGCTTCAGTCTAAATAAGTGTTTAAAACAACTTCCACAAATCCATCACCTTCAAAAGAAGTGTTACAATTGAATTATAAAGTGCTGAAATGATATTCTTCCCTGTGAGAGAGACAGAAGAGAACAAGGTCCTGTCACCTGCATCCTACAGTTGAGAAACTGACTCCAACAATTCATTAGGCACCTTCTGTGAGGGTTTGGACTTCCAGCTGTTGAAGACTTCCATGAGTTATTTCACAGCATCCTGAAGTGAAGACAACTCTATGGGGGGAAACATTGTTTGTGATGTACTTAGGTAAAGAACATCAGCTGAATTTTATTAAGTAATTTTTTCTGCTTAAGGAATCAGTTGATGTCTTCCCATATGATTCTGTACAATCAAGATACAATGAATAAAATAATGCACTACAGCATAAAATATGATATTTATTAAATACATATTAAAAAAAATACTGGATACATGCAGAGCTTGTAGTGAATACCAAATGTTGTTAGGTAGGACTGGATTAATCTGCCTGATCCTAGTAGACTTTATCTGTAAAACATAACTTATTGCACTGTCATAGGATTTCCTTTACTGGTACCTCATCCCAGGATTTTATTGTGATGATTACAGCTTTCAGTAGTCAAGCAAGGAACTCCATAAAAGGGCTCTGAAATTGCATTTTTGAAATTCCATCCCTGCCTACAACTGTAAACTCTGAAGAACTGAAATTTCAAGAAAATAACCCAGGAGTATTTAATTTTTCTCTACTCTGGATCTGCCACCTTATTATATCTATTCTGTAAGCTATTAAGTGTTCAGTTCTGTAAAGCCTGCACTGGATATTCAGAATGTGCAGAGATGCCAAGGTATGACTGAAGAAAACATGGAAGAGCAGAGGTACAGAATGCTGCTGATTTTGTTGTGTTAGTTGCAACTTCAAATGAGAATCATCAATGCTTCTCTTTTCTGTGTCCACATTAACAGGAGGGAGAGATAAAGGAATAAAGTTGATTTATTTGTGCAGACATAAATACAATTTTCAGGCCAGGAAAAAAGAGGCCATTGCATAAACACTAGACCATTTTCTAGTACATCCAGACACGTAGAGAAGGAGCTCATCATTGCACTATGACATAAAGTCGATATCTTGCAAAAGTCAGAAATAAGATCATGAAAGAGCAAGGTGTTGTATCTACAAAGGTTACATATATCCAGTTTGGTATTTAGGATATCAGACTTAGCAAAAGAAAAGAAAAGGCAAAAATCTTTCTCATTCAGAAGCACGCAACAGTGTGAGACAAAATAGGCTATTTAACAAGCCTCTGTTTATGTGCTTATCAAGATGGATTTGGATGGGTTTGAAGATCTGCAGTACTTGCTGCAATAATCACTCCAATAAAGTGCTTAGAAAATAATGTTTTAGCAATATTTCAGTTATGACAGTAATTGGTAAAAAGAAGCAAAACTGAAGGATGCTTGTAGATATTTATAGGGCAATATTTATTGCATTTCAATAACATTTTCTAGGGTACTACTAGCACAACCCTGGCCCTATGAAAGGAGACAGGAATATCAACTCTCTTATACTGGGGAAAAAAATCTTAATGATTATTTATTTGTTGTAACTTTTGGAAGATTTATATCATGATAAATTAAACTGGTAAAGAAATATTGATGCAACAGGGAATTTACTATATTATTCCATGGGATTGACATAATAAAAACCTCATTAAATCATGTACTTGTACAGCATGGTGGATTTTTTTTCATATAGATTTTTATTGCATATGTCAGGCCTTTACTTAATGACATTAGTGTAACATATCTGCATTCAATTCTCCTGCACTGAAGTATCTCAAGATGAAATTTGGCCATGCTTCACATGGAAATGAATTCATTTTTAAATCCTGGGGTTTGAAAACAGACTCAGTCCCATTACATTTTTCCAAATGGAATCTACCTCAATGGTCATTCTACCTATGAGACACCATCACAGAATCACAGAATGTTCTGAGTTGGAAGGGACCCACAAGGATAATGAAGTCCAACTCTTAAGTGAATGGCCTCTACAGGGGCTGAACTCACAAGGCTGGTGTTATTGGCACTATGCTTGACCATCTGAGCTAATCATCCCCTCTTCTGCATTTCTAACTAACCACCTCACATAACACAGCAATGTAAAAAAATTTGATCTTCCTTCCTTTTTTCCCTCTGAGAACCTTCCTTTTCAGTGTTAGAGTGAAATCAGGACTTTTAAAAGCAGAGAACTGTACCTGAATAACAATTTCAAGGAGGATCATTTGGATCCTAGTCTGATCTGATGGACCAAAGATTTGAACATGTTCCAAATGAGAACCATAATCACTGGAATATTGGCTATTCAGAAAGCGAGTGCAGAGCTCTTGTTCTCATTCTGGTTTGATCAATTCCTTCCTGAACCTGAGAAACCTTTACTGTCAAAATTCCTTCTGTAAGGGAGTTAGCATTTTGTATGAAAATTTCCTGATAAGTGCAAGTACATAGACAAAGATATGGGGGATGCTCTCAGTTCCGAATCTATTTTCCTACTACAGTATTATTGTTGTTATGATGATGCCTACTAAAGGTTTGCTTTAATCACTGTGTTGATTGGGCCCATTAACTCTGAATTTAGCTTTACAATGAAAATGGGAGAAAAATAATGACTTCTTTAACATATTGATTTATAGTGGAAAACGTTTGTGGTATGCATGTCTAATGTAATAAAGGTATGTACTAGGCACTGTACATGGTTACCTAAAAATCTTGTTTATAACAAGAACATTGTGATAGTGATTTCAAGCAAATGGAGATGTTTGTATGGAAGACACAATAAAAAGAGGTCAAACTATGGCTTTTATTGAAACAGTTACCAAATATGTCATCTAAGATGTAAAATAAAAGGAAACAGAAAAACAGAAGACAATAAAAAAAAGAAGGGTGTTACAGGGACAAATTTGCAGGCATCCACTTTGTATCACAATCTGTTGTTGTCATTGTAAGTGTTGTAATTCAGCAGCAAGTCATCAACTGAGAATTCTCTTGGGAGAGAATGTCTCCGGTTGCTCCACTAAGTCTCAGCAGAAAACAGGTGTGTGTGTGTGTGTGTATGTACTGAAAACACTGCTACCATGTACATATTTGCATCCAGTCTGGAATCTATTCAGAGATGTTGCTGAACCAGATCTAAAATAAATACATACACAAGTGAGAATAAAGTTGCAGTGTGAATTTGTGCATGTCATATGATGCTGAAGACTTATGTATAAGCAACACAGTTGGAGGGGACAAAGAGTAGATAAAATTCCTAAATCTTTATAGGGTATGCAGACTACTGTGTAAAATATTCTAATATATTTTTAATTAAAATAATTTAAATATTGCTGCTGCCTATCCTCCCAGCAACAAACATTTCACTGAATGTTTTTGTCCAACTGAATTCTTTCTATGAACTTCCTTTTCACTACTGATGTCAATAAGAATTTTAAAATCAATTACTGAAAATTTTGATCCAAATCATAAGATGAGTCACTGAAAATAAGTGATAAATGAAATAGAGAGCTGTGCAGTCAGAAAGCCTTGCTAAGAAGAAGTAAACCCCCAGTGTTAGCAGACTGGTGGTCTGGTAGTGATGGGCAATGCAGTGGTGTCATAACAGCACTGCAATTGAAACTGGACGCAGCATCACGAGGATTAGGCCCTGCTGTACTACCCTGCAGCCCCACACAGCTCTGCTCTGCTCACACCCACTGTGCCCCTGCCTGCCTCAGACTATTGCTCATTACGGTTTCAAAGAAAAGCTGCCCTGGGACAGATTTGGATCAGAGGCGATGTGGCTTCGACAGAAGCTATAAATGATTTATTCTTATTTTTTTCTTGGTCTTGGGGTTTAAGGGTTTTTTCATTCATATCCTGGCTACTAGATTTTCTAATTGCCTCTGAATTACTATAATAGAATGAAAGGCTTGCAGAAGGAGCTTCTAATATTGGTTATGGGAGACCTACAAAATGTTCACCCAAGCTGAAACTGTCCTTTGGTGAAAAGGCTGGTAAAAACGTCACCTCCTTCATGCTTCCTGCACTTGGATGATGTCAGTGAGAGATGAGTGCTTCCACTGAGAGATGGCTATTCCCAGGTGCATGATACAGAGTTCTCTTTATCTCAAAACTGCTATGTGTAATGTAGGGGAGAAGGGAAATGTACAATCAGCACAGTTTTCCTGAAACAAAATCTACAAACAAAATCTACAAAACCTACAAATTTATGGCTTCCAATGTCTGGCAGAAGGGAGGTAGTACATTAATCTTTTTCGTCTTGCATAATAACAGCTTTAAAATCTGTAAATACAATATGCCTTGCTTTTCCTTTAACATGTGCTTATTTTACAGATTTGGACATTGTATGTGAATTACAGTTTGAAAGTCATTAGTCTTTTATGTTAATATAAAAAAAAAGTTTTAAAAGGACACTAAAGCCCTGCATTGAAGAGTAGAAGACAGTCACAAAACACTACAATTTTGTGAGAATGGCATGCTGATTGTGAGAGAATATAGTTTTATATCTGTCTCATGTGGAGTCTTACCTAGTGCCAGTAATAGATAGACGTCATCTCTGATCCTGAGCAGTAGTACCATTATTCCTCCTTAGTTTATTAGTGATGTATTCTTGAAGAGTTGGTTATTGATGTTTGCCACTGACGTCTCTGATTTCAGGTTGTCCTCTTGGACTATGACAACATGTAAAGATTAAGGATGTCAGATTCCAGGATGATAGAAATCTCTCCAGATCTCCCAAGTTAGCTGGTTCCTACATCCCTCAGGGTCTCAAATGTGTGTATAAAATGAAATGTGCACAGCTTTAAACAAATGTGTGTACTGAGGAGTATTTGACCTTTATGAAAAAACCAAAATATCTAGGCCTATACACCACACTGCAGCAATGTCTTCAAACTTCTCATCGTTAGCAAATATCTTTTAACAACTATCCATTGGGAGATTAGCTTGTATTGGTGACTGTGTGAAAGTGAAATGCTCAGGTAAAATAAGCAGTACCATATTTTTAAGTGGTTATATGTAATTAAAAAAAAAACCAACTTCAATGGAGAGACATGAGGAAAAGCTTTTATAAAATTCATATATATAAGAATATGCAAGAATTTAATATGTATAGATACATATATAAACACACACACACAGAGTATTTGTGAGCTCTGAAATAAATGTTTTGAAATGAGGTAGACAACTCCAGTGTGTCTAACAAGTGAATGAACAACAGTTGAACTGTAAGGCACCTGACTACTGATACTTGCAAATAAAATGAATTCAACTGTTGGAATTTTGCACAAGAGCCATGGGGGTTTGGGAGGTTGCTTTTTCTTGTTAGTGTGTTTTAATTAATTCAACAGTTCTAAGTAGATTATTTGAATGCAGATACTACTACAAGTAGCACATAAGAAAATAAGATACAACCCAAATAAGTGTAAATCCAACTTCATAAAACTAATACAACTTTCTGTCATTCTCACTATAAAAAATGGTGTGGTTAATCATGTGAAAATAGTGGTGCTTTCTCCTAGGAAATGTGACAAGAACCTTGATTGCATAGAAATTGGATGGGGAAAAATGCCATTTCTTCAGTGTCAGACTAACTGCTTCTGCAAGAAATATTGGATGCAGAATATGGTTTTGTGTTTGCTGTAAGAATGCTTTTCCCATAGTTCATTTTTTTTCAACTGAGAAAGAGATTTAACTATGTAAACTCTACAGCTAGTTTCTGGTCTGCCTTTATCTCTGATTCCTCTGTGTTGCCTTCCATCCTAATATCTATGCACTAATACGGAGGACAGATTTTTAGAAAATACAACTGACAGTCAATTTAAGACAGACAATTGTTTCAAGCTGTGTTTATCATGACTCTATGTAGCCCTGTTTCGAAGGTTTCCCTGAGCTCTACAGTACAGGCCAAGCTCAGTTCAGAACACTATAGTTTGAGTGTTTATAGCAGAAAATTGACTGTAGCCTTGCACAAATTAAGACCTCCAGGTCTGCAAATGGTTCCTCTGATATGTAGCCAGAATTATTTGCAAATTCTTGCATTTGGTTTCGGGAACTGGTGACAGAACACAACACACTGGGGCTTTAAGGGCTACTTTTTGAGTCAGAGGATCAAAAGAATATGAGGAACGACTGATTAGAGAAAGGCAGCTGCAGAATTTTTTATGCCTTTTCTATCTGAAGGACTGGAAGATAGAAAAGGCAAAATGAATGGTGGGAGAGTCTGGGTTGGAATCAGATGCTCAGAGACAGACAGCAGATGACTAATGTGGTTCGTGCTGGACCCTAGGAAGACCAGGACTGGCTAGAAAATAGGAGAAAGGACTAATGAAGTGTGATAGGAAAACAAAGATGCATGGCATGTAAAATTGGTGAAGAGCTAAGGCATGTGGAGAAGCCAAATAGTCAGAGAAATGGATTGAGCCAAGGAATTGGGGAAGGATGAGAAAAACTAGGGATTGGAACAAAGTGAGGCTGATTTCAGCAGAATGAAAGCAAAGGAATCTAGAATGTAAGATTGGGACAAACTTGAATGACAAGAGACTGAAAAAACAGCTGATAGCTAGTGGAATGGTTAGAGAGACTGTAAGAGAAGAGGGAAAGGCAAGTTGGGACTGGAATGGAAGCCTAAACCATCAAAAATAGAATTTTTTGGGCAAATGTGCTTAATTTGTCATAAGAGGCCTGTGAGAGCATGCATATACAACAGAGAAGTGAGCTGGCAGGCCTTGGGGGTAAATAAAAGAGAATCAGAACTGCCAAATATGTCAGCAGGATCAAACATGGCACCAAACCAAAGTGGAGTCCATCACTTGGAGCAGTTCGGTTCTCTGTCTATCAGCTACCTTTGTGAAATCTGTCTGTCAGGTGTCCCAGAGCTGATGAATATTGGACCATACAGAGGTTAATAATCTACACCATTGCTTATTCTGCTAGAACATGTGTCAAAAATGTGCATTGGTGAGCTAATATTACAATCCAAAATTGAAAATTAAATATACAGATGAGAAGGAAATTAATTTTAATTTTGTAAATAACTAATATATTGCAAAGGTTTTTTATTGTTAGGTATAATTAAAGTTAAAAAAAAATTGTGAATAGTGCAAACTTCAGCGTGTTAAATTAAAAGAATGTCATAATGCTTTACATTTCTGTGCAAGCTCAACCAAATTCCTTTCTAGAATGTTTTGCTTTCCATGGGTGAATGCATCAGATTCTCTCTCCTTTATACATAAGGTTATCTCTGTGGATGACCTGAGTACAAATGTACTGTTACCTGGCTGGTAAGCAGAATGTCAATCTCGTCAGAAAATTCATGTATATAAAGCCAAATATAATAGTGGGCAAGGAATGAAAGCCATGGAAAATATTTTCGTGGCCTTTGCCTTCCTATTTTACAGGATAATCACCTGTCTTCCTATTACCTGGCTCAACCAACTAAATTATTATCCTGCTTCCTGTAGTACCTTTCAATTTTTAGTTTGGCTTGTGAGAGGGACAGGTGAGATGCTGGGTGTTCATAAAGGTGACCTCTGTGGAAGCTCAATAGCCCAGAAGGGTAAGCATCCAGGAAGTCAAGGCAGCTGCAATATCCAGAGCTAGCCAGCCAGAGGAAGTGGGCAATATGGCCATTTACCAGCTGGGCAGCCGATGAAGGATAGGAGAGAGGTACCAGGAAACTGTCCAGGCAGGAGACACGGGTGTTCTGCCAGGGTAGGGGCCTGTGAGTGCCATAGCTTTAAGGAGTCAGATGGCATTGTACGTGATTCTGTGGCAAAATCTTGATGGTTTGGCTGCCACTCTTGGATTAGTATTTCTGTTGAAAACTGTGACCAGCCTTTGGGATTTGTTTCATATTTATATGACTGAGGGCCTTGGGGATGGTCCTATTAGCTACTCTAATATCTGTCAAAAGTGTAGCAAGGTCAGAGTGCTTAAGACAATGTAGTTCTTGATAATGTTATAACAAGTGGAGTTTCCTTGGCAGACTAAACCAGAATTTTGTTAGCCAGAAGATGTGATTAGATTGATAGAAAAGTGGAAAAATAAGGTGAAGATAGAAAAAAAGGTCAGGAAGGAAAGGTACCCAACTCTGATAGGTGTCATTAGGTGAAAGTTAGCTAAATCTCATCAAATGCTTTATTTTACTTGCCTATTTGCTCAGGATACCTGATACGATATGGTGAGGAAAGTTCAAATACAGATATGCCCAGCCCTAAAATCATAGGAAGTGGTGGTTTGGAAAAAGTAGAAATGAAATTGAGACATCAGCACCCCTGTAGAGACTGTCCAATTAACACTGCCTAAAGAGTGACATTCCACTCTCATAAATATCAGTAAATCAAATGCTTTTTGGAAATATTACAATAAGTGTACCTTCCAGAGGTGTCTCAGTTTCTTCCAGTACTGTGTGGTATTCTGACAAGGAGCCTGCAAGTCCATTTATTGACAATCTTTCAGTCTCAGCAATCTATTTTGCATTGATGTGGTTTTTTCATCTCAAACTTTTACCTATCTGATATAAAATTTTATGTAACAGGCCGAACCAGCCCTGAGATTGTGAGCTGGCGTTTGTTACTTCAGACTACTTAGCACACAGCCTTTTGCACATTCTATCTCTAGAAGGAGAATGAACTTTTTAAGTGCATCAGCTATAAGAATTGAGATGTGGGCAAATGATGAAGGGCTGTTACAGTTCACTGACCATCTTTCATTCCTTCTGCAGACTCATCTAAGTCATCTCCTTCCTTATCACTCCCCCATTATGTCCCAGTCCCACAGATAATTTTATAGACAGGCTGCCCTTTCCAGCACTTACCTGAGGAACACAAAACATGGCAAAACAAAAAAACAAATCACTATTGGAATTATCAGGGGGAAAAAATAGCTCACCTCAGATGGTTTTTGTTATAATAGGTTAACTCCCATACCATGGGACATCCAGTCTGGAAGTTCAAAATGAAGGACATACCATATTTTGAATATTCCAACCAAATATGACTAAATGATTAACCCTGAAAAACCACTGTCTATCATGAAACCAAATAACAAATATATTTTCTTTCTTCATCTAACCTTTCCAAGTGTGATTTTTGTCTCTTGGCTAAGGTGGCAGGTTTGTGAGGCTTCTAGCAGCCTCATCCTGCTTTGTCCATGAGCTGTGTCAAAATAATGTTTTCTGCTTTAATGGCTAGATTTTCCATTTCAGTGATGTGTGTCTGCTTGTGTGCTTGTCCCTTTTGTGCATGCCTTGTCAATGTAATTAAACATTACAAATGTCCATTACAATATATGCTGGATGAGAGTACTCCCAGCAACCCTGCCAGATGCGATCCTCGGGCTCATATCACTGGAGTTAATGCACAGACCTCTCAGCAACTGGCACAAGTGAGTGTATGCCTCCTCTCATCCACCATGCAGTATCCAAACGTTTTGTTTCCTTTGGCTGGCTTTAGTGTTCTTTCTTCTCACATGGATCTTGTTTCTCCATAGCAGGTCCTACCGGGCTCTGTTGCCTTTCTGCCTGGTGGCAGATCAGAGGTCTGGAAACAGTCCTCAATAAAAGGCAGCAACTCATGGAAATGAATGAAGTGCAAACACAGAGGGACCGAGACAGTAGGGAGACTGAGATGACAAGAAGATGGGAAAAGAAATGGCTACTTGTGTTGGACTAGGCAATAATTTCTCTTTTCTGATTTAAAACTTTGCTTGGATGAGGATTAGATTTTCATAGTGTGGTGCAGTTTCATGTTTTCCTTTTCAGAACACTGAAGTAGCTTCAGTAGCTTTTGAGGAGCTTCTATGTATGCCTTAGGCTGTCCACGAACATTACAGATTTCTCCTCCAACCATCTCCACACCATGACAGAATAGCTGGCCTGAGCCCTTCACACAGAGAGAGAGAAGACAAAAATATCCCTCATCACCTGCTGCTGGTAGTTGTGATGCTTTTGGATGTTGAAATGAGATTGTAGTTTGTGTGTCTGAGAAATGAGCTTACATCTAAACTCAATGAACAATTTCAGGGTTTTAATTCTCCTGCTATAAATGCTGTTTATCTGAAACAATCATGTTTAAGCGATAAGACAGAAAATAATTGATCAAGTGCACCACTCAGTAGAGACATATGGTATTCTGGACTTCAAAACAATTGTAAAAAGAAAGCAGTGCTTCTAACTAATGCTTTTATGTAGCTAAAAAAATAATACCGCTGACATGGGGAATAGAGAGAAAATGCATACATTTTCCTGTAAAAAATCTTGAGTATAATCTTGAGAAAAGATAGGGCTGGATATTTTAATATTCTTCTTTCATGATCTCTTGATTTTACTGTATTCAGTTGTCAAAGGGAGTGTGTTTTTCTGCTACAGAAGACAGCAAAATGTTACTCTGTGGAATTGCCCGGGTTAGAGGGTTTTTCCTGTGAGAAGACAGTATGGCAGCTTCTGACCAGCTTGTTAGTGGTGACTAACGGGAGAAGTAAAGGGTATCCTGAGTAAGAAAGGGGTCTCTTCATGAAGAGGGCATCTCTGTCCTTTCACAGTGTGCACCTCAGTCAGTCAGTCAGGCACTCACTCACTCACTCACTTTTTAACCGAAGTAATTTCCAAGGGAGACTTGTAGACAAAAAAACCTTTCCCCTCTACCTTAGTCCTTCTACACTGTCATGACATACTTTCACCACGTTTCACCAGATAGCTTCTTCTACCAGTACAGACACGGATGTTAAGAGGTAATTCACACTTTAGGGCCAACATTTCTTTGCCAAGGATCTTAGAGTTCATGCAGGCTTTCTTCTCAGGCATACCTGGTCATGAATTCTCCTTTTAACTTTTCTTACTCTTAGGTGTGACTCTAAAAAATAAATTCAGGTTGGGGGTAGATATTCTCTGGTTAGGGATAGTCCCTAGTTCAGGATGGCTCTGTGTTTCTGTGAGCAGATGAGTATGAGTGAATCTGCCCCAGAAAGTGTAGTTTTACAGTCCAGCTGAGCTTCAACTTGATTTCCTAAATTTCAGTTTGCTTGTGAATTGGTGAGTTCCAATAAGCTATTTTTAGACATGATTTTTACCTTGCACTGTTGCATGGAAACCTACTTCATCCTATGCAGGAGTGTTGCAAAGATCCCCAACTAATGAAATAGAAGTAATTAATTTAATCAATTAAAGAATCTATTTCCCTTTTTTTTTTTTGAAAGGTCCTGCAAGGGTAACAACTTGGGGAAGAGGTCAGGAGAAGGAGAGATTTCCTGATGAGATTTGTATTTACCTCCTGGGGCAAATGTTCTTTGAACTAATTTCAAACAGCCAACTAAGCCAGAACATTTAAGCAAACTAGCAAGATTTCTTCATCAGCAACACTCACATCCTGAATCACAGTCTCTGTCACAAGCCAGGTGACAGCAATATTCTGCTGTATATTGTTTGCTGTCTCTCTCTTGCCCAGTATTGGTTCTACAATGCTTTTGTGCCTGTGTTTTGTTAAAATAGAATTTTGGGCACACTAAAATATGTCTCCTTAAAATAATTTTGGTAAAAATATGTGTTAATGGATAGAAAGAAAGTAAAGCATATCTTGACAAAGTTTGGAGAATTTAGCATACCAATTTCCAATTATATTTAGAAGTGCCTTATACTTTCGATTTTAACAAAATCCATCGTTATCTATGACATAAAAACAGAGACTGCTTTTGGTAAAGATATCACTTAAATTCAGAAGGGTTTATGTGCATGTGCATTTAAATAGTTGTGGTGCAATTTTCAACCAGCTTTCAACCAACTATGAGGGGTTTATGCTACGCCTCTCTTTCTGTCATTTTTAGGTAATTTCTTTCCTGTTTTCTGTAATTTGATTTTTCTCCATTTCTGTTTTCCTCTCCCCATTTATCTTTTCCTCTAAGCTTATCTTTAGCATCAGCTGAAGAGCAGCATGAAAAGACATGATTATATTAGAATAAATTTTTCTGATTTTTATTTTAATGACAGATGTTAAGCTTATTTGTCCCTTGGAGATAGTGATTAAATGTCTCCTTGCTTTTGCATTGAACAAACAGAGTCTGAAGTTGAACAGCAATGTTGAATTTTTGGCCATGGGTCTATTTAACTTGACAGTTTAAACTCATAATTGCATGAATTATCAGTATATGATATAAATATTTTCTATAAAACTTTTTTTTTTAGCATTTGACTTTATTAACACATGAAATTTTAGATAAAATTGAAACAATCTTCCTTTTTTGATTATAAAGTTCGTTTTGGTGTTTCTCTGAAGAGATAATTTTTCACACAACTAATTGTTACAATGGTGTGTGACAGATTGTCTTTTGATATTTTGTAACAGCAAATGCATAAAGGCAAAACAAGTACATTTTTGCAGGTTTTCTAACCACAAATAGCATCTACCTTATAATCTCTGAACAGAATTAAAGTATCACCCGTCAGCAGCTAACATGCTGGGATAAATCTAGGAGCAGAAAGTACTAGATAGGCACACTTATGCTGGTTTAACCTAGAATACAGGTCTTTTCTTCTTTTCCCAGCAGTCCATGGTAGAGAGTTCAGTGCTGATAAGGTGATACAGGGTGTTGGTAGGTGCTGTGAATAAACACAGTTAAAGTGATTTTATAATGAAGGCTTCTCATGACTCCTCAGGCTTGCCACATGGCCTGAGGGTGCACTTGCTCCTGCAGCAGTTCCTGAGCTGATAGCAGAGAAATTTTCCGTGCTGTGTAGTCTTGAGAGAAGGTAAAGGAGGCAAAGAGTTGTTTTTCATTTTCGTTAAGTATTAAATCATGTTTCTAAATTTTCCTCCTGTAAAAATATTTAAATTACCTCAACAGAAATGGACTAACACCTGATATACCTCATACCCTTTTCAGGCAGTAACTATATGGGAAATTTTATGAAAATTATTACTTTTCTAATTAGTAAACATATTATGTCAAAGTTAACAGAAGTGACAATCATGATGGCAATAAAACAGAAAGGAAATACAGTTTTTAATCACAGATAAAGATACAGTCCTAGCAATGACTTAAATATTTTATACTTGTAATAATGAGATCACTAATACTTCTTGGAACTTAGATACTTGTTATTTTATTGTATTAAATTATTTTTCATCATAGCCTTCCTGAATTTTGCAGGATGCAGGATGCAGTGAATAATTTTAGTCTTCTCTTCGTATTAGGAAGATTCTTAGCTCTGTTGATGTAAACATTGATATTTCATACAACACAAAAAGTGCATTTGATAGTATTCAGTCTGAGACACAATATAAATCTTGACTTTTTTGGAAGGTGGTGTATGTTGAATACCTCTGTAAGAAATATTTTAATATATCTATATACAATTCATGAATATTTTGAGAGGAATACAACAAAGTTGTAATTCTGGCAGACTGTCTTCCAGACTGGATGTGCCTCAGAACTGGGCAGCTTTGGATGCGTACTGAGAGGGGATAATGAGCCTCTGGCAGTTCAGGTCTCTGTCTGTGTGTCACCAACATGCTTGTTGCTGTGATATCTGTTCCAGCTGGGGCAAGCAATTGGTTGATCAGTCCAAAACTTGGACTGATACAAAGTTACGTGAAAATTTTGGAAGATCCAAAAGTAGAAGGGCTGAAATGTAGCATGTGCAGGTGAAAGCCGTGTTAGGTGTGTAACAGGTAATTGACTAAAATGGTAGAGCTGGTGCTTTTCATGTTTTTCTACTTTCCATTATATTATGTTGTGTATGTATATTTTCAATTAAAACCAATTGTGGTATGAAATTCTCTATTATTTTTAGTTTACTATTAGCATAGCTACTACATTAGAGTTCTTTCCAAGGTGTGCTGTCAGCAGGTGCTGTGGTGTGGACAGGTGTTGACTCTGCATTGGCACCACAGAGGAGTCTTACAGAGATCTTACACCTGGGTTTATTTCTTGTAACCTACTATTTCTGTATGGAAAAAAGTGTGAAGTCTGTCGTCAATGGACCATGAGATGCCCCTGGCAGGAGATCCCTGGCTTTTGAGGCAGGTGTTTTGTAGTCACGGTTCGTTCCACACCCATCACAGACTTTCTAGGTGGGGACATCACTCAGGCGTGCTGGGCACTCAGCTTGATACAGTGACCTAGCAGCTGCTTGGCAGGCACTGGGGCAGGTTGGAGGTATTTGAGTTGGTGGTGTCCAGGAGCATGCACTGCCCTCACTGTGTGTGAGGTGTGGTGCCCTCCAGATGGCAAATCTTGCTGTGCCACCTGGGGTACTGTCATGCTCCACTGGGTGCCGAAACAGCTACACAATATTTGTGGCTGGGGAATGTGGTCTCGCAGTGTCCTCAGGGTGCATCAACAATTCAGTGTAAATGCAGCTACAGGCAACTGGAGTGCAGGTGTGTCCCCCAAGAATAGTTACCTTTATTGAGATTTACCTATTTAACACACATATTCTTAACACGCATATTCTTAAAGAAGGAGTCAACATTATACAGCACTGGATTATACCAGCACAGTGCATGACTGTTTTTAAAAATCCAGAACTTGATTTTTTATGCCAGTATTTTTTGTTACATTGGGTTTCCTTGCTGCCAAGTGCCCTTGTGACCTGATCACTGTTTTACATCTATTTACTTTCTGTTAGAGACCTGTCATCTTATGGTGAATATAGGGCAATAGATGGGCAATTTGGCAGCACAATAAATTTTGCTGGTAAGCTGTGAGGCTGTATTTTCTGCTTGTTTGGCCAGAGTGGCTCTTGTTCCCATGGTCTATAGGATCTACTTCTTCTGTTTTACAAAGACAATATAAATTATGAGCTTTGTTTCAAAGTAGTTATCAGAAAATGTATGGGAAAGAAAGGAAGGAGGAAAAGAAAAGAAAAAAAACCACCTGAAAATCTACTTCTGACAGCATATAATTCAGTGATCACAGTTCAGATTCATAGAAAAAGTTAATAGAACTGGAAATTATATTAGCCGTGCCTATATATTTCTGTCACTTTTGGTCCATTTTTATTTTATAGCCATGTTATACTGCTTATTGAGATTATGATTGTGATGTTCTATCTTTACTACTTTGTGGCCTAACCTTTGAAATCTGAGCTTTCATGGACTAAACAATAAATTTTGCTATAACAACTTTACTTAATTCCCCTATAAAACTGATGTTTCCTGATGCTTGTGCACTGACATGTACGGTAAATATGGCATCCATAAATTTTAGAATTGAGTCCCATTTGGTCCATACCAAACAATAATAAAAGCCTGTAAATCAGAAAGCAGTAATAGGAGAGTTTTCAGTAGTAACTTCGTCTAATTCTGATTCCCAAATGAAAAAGTATGATTCAAAAATGCCTTGAAATGCAGCATTTTCCAAAATTACATTTGCAATATGACCGATTGCTAAATTCCTTCCTTAGCTGTTACTTAAGGCACAAAGTGCTACTGCAAGAATGTACAGATGGAGGGAAGGGTTGTGAGGAACAAGACGTCTGTCAGCACATGTGTGAGCTGTGGGGATGTGTGTGAAGCAGCAAACAATTAGTTACCCTCCTCTCTGAAAAAGCTGGGAGACAGGAATGCCTTCCTCCACTGACAGTGCGGTCCTGCCGTAGGGATTCATAATTACTGGATGACACAGCCTAGCATGGAGCAAAGAGGAGAAAAAGGAAAACTGTTTTCCTGAAAAAAACTTTCTATATTACAAAAAGCTCTTGCCAGCTTTTCTCACACATTGGACCCAAATAACAGCCTAAGCTCAACTTTCATTTTGTAATAGTCTGTTGCTCTCCTCTAGCTTCCAGATGTGCACTTCTAATAGCAATAATGACAAAGCACAGCTTCTGATTAACACTAATGATGCAATTGTTAATTTGCACTGTGGCAATACGGAGGTTTTTTGGACTGCTCCACCTTTTTACATTATCCCTACCCCTGATCTGGCTCCACCTGAGATATTCAGGTAGCCACTTTCCTTTACCAGATTCCTTGTGGGATTTATGTACAGTTTCTTCCCTTTTTCTTATTTTGTTTTTCTTGGCCTCTGTTGAAGCATACTCTCTGTACAGTTAGTTTCTTTGTACAATCAGTGGCTGGAATAGAGATGTCTTAAAAAGAAAGATGTGGAAAAAGGAGAAACAAATAACCTATGAATTGAATTAATGAATCATTTGGAGATGATTTATGAAATTACAAACAGGGAGAAAGTGGAGAATGGAGGGAACTTTGACAGTTGATTTTCCCCTATCTTCATATTTCAGCCATTCCAAGTTTGTCACTTGTATGGTCGACAGATATATTTTTCCAGAATATATTTAATAATGAATAATTTCAAGTCTAACAAGAAATTCTAGATAGAAAATGCTGAATAGCAAGACAGTTTCAAATGGAAAAATTATCTGCATTCTTTCAGCAGCTCTGTTGGCTATTGTATATATTTGCTAAATGTTCTTCATTTAGTCTTTCTAAACCTGTAAAAGGTCTTACATTTTTAAACATAAGATTATTCACATTTTGAAAATAATTAAGAGAAACCAGTCCAAGAAGGCAAGACTATCTTTTTTCAAATAGAACCAAATCTTTCCCTATAAATACGTAGCTGCCTGCATGATGTCATTGTACAAAATTATGTTGAAAGTGAGAATCTGAGAGAGCTGTTTATAGCTCTACTAAAAAAATGTAACCTTAAGGATTCAGGAAGTTAAATCAGCTAAAATTAGGCACACCTCAGAACTGGTTTACGTCAATTTTCTTTGCAATTTATGCTGGGTGCTCAAATATCATGGCAGTGAAAGGTGCAAAAATGGATGAGTGAACTGACAGATTGATATGAAAAATTGGAAAATTAGTTTAAATTTCAGGATTTAAATAAATTAAGTATGACAAGCATAGCACAGGAACACATTATTTATTTAGTTTATTTAGTTTTGGTTTTTATTGAAAAAAAGTCAGTAAGTATTGGAAATCTCATTTAACGCAGAAAAATAGAACGTGAAGTTGGCATCTGATGACACCAAACCCAGAACTGCAAGAAAACACACATTCTGCTGGAAGGATTTGGGTCTGATTCAAAAAAATATGGTCATGACTTAAGAAAATTTTGTACAATTTGGCTATTAAGATGAAAGAGTAAATTTTAACAGTCAGCATTTCCTTCCTTCCTTCCTTC